>VZRI01005080.1:140731-248700 GCA_013397515.1 Upupa epops | reverse complement strand
CGTCCCCGCACACGGGCTCTCCGAGCCCGTCCCGCGAGATCCGTGTAGCACCGTGTCTCTCGGTCACAACTGGTCGCGTCCTTCGCTGCAGCCGAAGCGTGCGAGGCACGGTCCCCGACAGTCCCGCCTGCCCCGTCCCAGCTGTCGGGGGCCACCGTTACTCGACCGCCTCGGCGACTTACCCCGGGGTGCCGGTGAGCGTCGCCAGCCCTGGCGTTTACGGTTAAAGTTTGCCATTGTCACAACTTGTTACTGAGCAATCGTCAGTGTTAAATGCAGAGAAAAACCCGCTCCCACTGGAGCGACGTGATTCTTGGGGTGGAAAGAGAGGCAGGTTGCCTTAAGACTGCATTTTTCCCTTCCTCTGGGAAGGAGGGTAGCTCAGCTCCGTCTGAGATCGTAAAAACATCTGTTTGGTTTCAGAGGCGAGGCAGTGTTTGGGCTTGGGCTTCCCTGTACAGTGCCAGTGGCAAGGAGAGAAAGGTCTCCCATGGTAACCTGAGTGTTCAGTGTGGCATCTCCACAACATCTTCACATACGTGGTGTTAATGCACTGGCTTGCAGACCTAGTCTGGCAGAGTTGAATAGTTCTTCCCCAGTGGCAGAACACAAGCTGCCTGACAGCCAGGAAATCTGGTAGTTGTCCTGACTCTTGAGTTAATTTCACAAAGACTTGGTGTGTCGAACAGTGGGAGCCTAGTCCTGAAGCCTTGGCACGGTCACGGCTCCCAGAGGAGTCACCGGGAGTCAGGAATCCTGTTGACAGGATGAGAAGGCACCCGCAGCTCTTGTTGGCTGTGGTCGATGCTCAGCAACCCTGTGAGTCCATCCCTCATCCCCTGGCAGGACTGAGCTGCCTCTGCCAGGAGCTGGGACTTGTGGAGGGTGTTTACAGAATTAACAGCCTTGCAGTGCTGGGTGGGATGACAGAAAGTCGCCCACTGTGCTTGAGCTTCCTCAGAGCCCCAGGATTGCTGGTCAGATGCTGGGTTTTTCCAACTTCTGTTCAGGGAAGAAAATGAGGTCTGACCCCGGTCTGATAATGTTGGGAACGTCAGGCGCTGTGGCCAGTGAGATACTCAGACAGCATTCCTTGATGACTCGGGGGCACACGGGCGAGAGATTTGGTCTGGGAGAACGTAGCTCCTGTCACTGGGGCGATCTGTGACAGCGCTCTGGAAGGGGTGGGATGTAAGGGGCACGAGGTGCAGAAGGGCAAGTGAAAAATCACTGAGCCTTGATGGTGCTGGTGAGACCATAGATACCCTCCACCTTCCCCAGCATGGAGAGATAAGGCTGTGAGAAAATCTGTTTACACGGAGACAGCAGTATGGCCGGAGGTTATATAGGGTGGGTCCTGGTCCCACCTGGTACTGGCCACTGTATCACTGACCTTGAAGGGTCTTTGAACCTTGCGCCTGTAACCCCGGGTGCAGGGAGTCACCACGCACTCCTTACACATCACTAGTACTAAGAAACCTAAGTCACGTGTAGTGTAAGACTGCATTTGCAAAGCGGCTTTGAGGCCCTTTGATGTCAAGTACAGCAGGATATAAGTGAAGCACAGTATTAATATTTGTTCATGCCTAATATTTCCAGGCTTCCCAGTTATTTGAAGTATGTTCCTCTAAAACTGCTGGCCAGGCCTGCTGGGAAGCCTCCCTGCCAGTCACACAGAGGAGAGCCTTTCATTTTTTTTTGCCTTTTACTTAATTATCAGAACTGCCAACAAGTTAACAAGCTGCTCTGGTTTTCAAGTCCCGGAGCGGCGATGTCAGGAGAAGAGTTTTGGTACTGCGTTTCTTTGTGCTGCTCAAACCGATTTCCACCTTCGGGACGATGAAACGCTCCATCACGCTTTCTGTCCCAGCCTGGGAGCGCAGCAGGGAGGCGCACTGAAGCGGTGGCACGTTTGGCGGAGCAGAGCAGCATCGAGCTGCCTCCCCATTGTGAGCTCCTCTTCTGCGCTGTTAGCGGGGTCCTTTTGCCCGCGCATCACTGATGGGTGCTTTGGTACTAGGAAAACTGCGGTTCATTAATTCTTCCTGTGGACTGCATGGTTGGGTTTTAAGCTCCTTCTAGAAGAGAAAATAAAACCCTGATGATGGCCTGCTCCATTCCAGGCGTGCGCTCGGCTGAAGTAGTCAGCTGTTACAAACACAGAGCATGGGCTGTTAGGCGTAATGCGGCGTGGGAGAAAAATCATTGCCCCCTTGTGTGCTCTTCTGCCTAATTGAATGCTCCTCTCCTGCAGCGCTCGTGGTGACTCAGACAGGGAGCTGCAGCGCTCTGCTGCCAGCGATTGGGTTGGGGAGTGGGCTCTTGGCACACTGGCCATCCTCATGGCATTGCTCACCGAGGAGGGGGTCAGGCTGGTTACAGGAGCTCTGGCCCCATACCAGAGGCTGCTGTCGAGCAGCAGCAGTTGCGGTGTGCTGCCAGCTCCTTGTTTGGCTCCTGCTGTAACTGCTGGGGACCTGCCACCCAAGGGGCTGCAGCGGGTGGATGGGGTACTATGTGTCTCTGACAATCATCAGAGGAGCCCGAGTGGCTGTCCAACTTGTGTTCCCACTGCAGGGCAAGGGGAGTCACCAGCTTGGCCTGGGAATGGGCCGTCGCTGCTGGAAGTGCTGAGCTGCAGTGGGGCACCTGCTAAACAGCTTTGTGAGATGTGGCGAGAGTGTGCAGAGGAGGATGGACTGTATCAGGAGCGGAGGCTGGGTGGTTGTTCTCAATGAGTGCTGCTGAAAAGTCACTCACAGACGAGGGGAGTTCGTAGCGGAGGCTTGGGGGAAGGCGGATGTCTTAGGGAAGGGTTTAGTTTGATTTGGTACTGAGAATGAGTGGGTGAGCCCTGAGATCGCTTTCCCTCGACAGAAATAGCTTTCTGTAATGAATTTTGTGGCAAGCACCGGGCTGTCGTCGTAACACCCGCAGTTAAAGTGGGATACTTGAGCGGAGTCACTGCTGATTTTTGCCCACTGCATGGGTGGAATTTGGAGCCAAGAGCCCAGCAGAGGATTGTGAGGTCTGGGTGGCAGGCTGTCTGTAACATCATTTGCAGCAATGTGCTGACACAGCTTACGAAATGCCAAGCACGTGGAGTGGGTTTACTTCATATTTGAACTCTTCTGCCCCAGCAGGATTGTGCTGGGTAGGTTTGTAGGTCACACTGGCTGTGAGGCTGGAGCGCAGCGCAGCTGTGGTTTGCCAGAGTCCTTGTGAAAGCAGAGAAGCAGGATCTGTCCTGGCTTCCTGCTGATCCAGGAGGAGCAGCTACTGGTGTGTCCCAGCGCCTTTCCACTTGGGGCCACTGAAGCCAAAGGTATGGCTGCTCCTGCAGCATGTGCAGCCTTGCTGCATCCCCACAGTGTCCCAGTTGCATCCCACGGCATCCTCTTGCCCCTGCTCCATCTCAGTCTGTCATTGGGGGTAGGGGGACACAACCGAGTACCTTTGTGCTGCTGTGGGGCCAGGGGAATGCTGACAGCTGCCAGGCCGTGTTAGCCCTGCTGTCCCAGCCGTGGCCACAGCAAAAGGGCAAGTGAGTGTGGATGTTCAGACATCTCTGCAGCCCTTCCTGCTCTGGGGGTCCAAGTGGTGTCTGAGTTTAACACAAAGTATATCCCACTGCACGATGAACAAGCGTGCTTGAGGGAAAACAGAGCTGGTAACCCCATCTCACATCCCCAGCTGCGCCGGGCTCCTTGTCTTCTGTGGTTTCTGTGCGGAGCCTTGTGCTGTCCTGCTAAAAACCTCTCGGGGATGTAACAAGGGAAAGCAGGCCTGTATTTGTTAGGCTTGGATTCGCTAGCCAGGGCTTTTATCTCTCATGGGAAATGTTTTGGGGTCTGCAACTCAGAAAAGGCTGAGAATCCGGTTTGTTTCCTCTGCTGAGAGAGAGAGGCACAGAGGCCTGGGATAATGATGCGTTTCGGCATTAATTCTCGAGGTTCTGGCTCTTGTGGCTTCGTGTCAGATCCTGCGTGCTCGTTGAGCACAGTGTTCTGTGGTGTAATGATGAGATACCCACCCGCGAGTCTTACTATAACGGGTTGTTAAATAAAACTAACTCTTGTGTAAACAGTCGCGGTGTGTCTGTGCGCCTGGGCATGGAAGGGAACGCGGTTTGAGACCAGGCAGAAAGCGTTCCCAAGGAAAAGCACGCCCCTCATGTACACGTGGGAATATGACAAAGCGTTCACTTATTTCCAAATGTACTGTGGCATCTCCGTGGGATTTGGCTTTACAGGAGCCGAGTTGCTTTGAAGTGCTGGTTTATACTAATTTAGAAATTCCGAACATGAAAATAAATGTGCTCTAACCTTACATCTACTCACACAAATCCGGAGGATTAGCCACAGAAAGGAAACTGGGAATTTACACTTAATTTGTGCATTAGAAATGAGGCAGGAATTCTTGTAGCAGACTCCAGTGCTTGCTTTCCGCAGGGCATGCTGCATTTGGAAGTGCTGGCTGGCAACCGGAGGGGCCAGTGTCCTGCTGCTGTTGTATCATCGTAGTCTATCTGGCTTTGGGGTGGGGTGTTGGTCTCTCCAAGCTGCTGTCTGAGGCTGGGCAGTGAGGTGCCCGTGGGGCTGGCAGGACTCTGGATGCCCCAGATGAGAGGCTGGAGCTGCAGCCTCAGCTTTGCTGGGTTTTGCAAAACTCTGGGGACAGACATGAGTGCTGGAACCTGCTGTCTCTCACCTGGTTCGGAACGCTCACAGACAGCTGGTGGGCTCATTTTCTTGGGAGTTCACATGGAAATAGGACCCTCTCTTTGCAGTCAGCGTGGGCACAGAGGCAGCTGGGAGCCCAGAGGAGGAGCCCTGTGAACCTTGTCCTGCCTGGGAAGGCAGGTTGGGTGCCATGGCTGCCTGTTCCTGGGGGTGAGTGAGCAAGGGAATCTCCCACAGAGTGGGTTGGTGCCCCAGGCTGAAGGTGGGTGGTGGGAACGTGTCTCCTGAGGCCCTGGGGCTCGTCTCTGCTTTGCATCTTGAGCTCAAACCGATCCTGAACTGCAAAGGGGAATTTGGTGGAAGTGGCAGAATCTTCTGTGCCTGGAAACCAGAAGCTGTGCTGGTGTAGGTGAGAGAACAGGAAGCAGTTCTGGCTGTGGGGAAGAGTCTGCCAGCTCCTGGTGCTGCTGGCTGGTGCTGGTCAGGAGAGGTGGGTGCCAGATCCCTTTCAGAGGAGGTCAGAGCTGTATCTGGCTGCCAGATCTTGTCACTCTTAGCAGCTAAGCAGTCAGGCTAACCTTGGTCCACTGAGCTCATCACATCTCCTGCAATTAAGTAATGATTTAGGTGGAAAGCAGGGAGAGGATCATTGTGGCCAAAGGCAGCTGAACGTGGGAAGTGTGTCATGGCTGGGAGGGTGCTGGAGCCCTCTGGAGAGGTGCTGGTATGATTGTACCTCAGCAGCAGGCCCCTCGTGCAGGACTTTTCAGCCACTCTCGTGTGTGGAGCTCCAGATGTTTTCCAGGGCAGGCGTTTGTTTCCCACAGGGGAACATCTTCCCAAGAGCCCTGGTGTGTTCTCGCTTGGCTGGAGGATTCTGGTGTCTTGGAATGAAGGGGTGTATCACCTCTCTTCTGGGTTTTCGAAGTCTGTTTTGTAGTGATTGTGAGAGACGATTGGTGGGGCTGGGGACAACTGTGGAGGCGAGTAAGGCGTGTGGAGCTGTGGATGGGTGCCCGGGGAAGCTGTAAAAACACCTTGCTACGCCTTGTAAATCCCAGCAGCCCTCTATTCAAACTGCACTGTTGTGATACTCTGGTCTGATGACCTCTTCCAGGGAGTTGTTGGAAACACAATAGGTCTGAGCCCCTAGCTGTGGTAATTTAATGCAAACACTGGGCAAGCTGGAACCAGCAGCGGTTGGAAACAGTAAATTAGAACCACTGGAGTACTGCCACACGCTACCTACAGCAGCGTGGCTGCACCTCCTGCCTCGGCTCCAGCACAGCATGCAAGGGGTCCCTGCTGTTTCCTGGGGCTCCCCCGCTGCAGGGCTGTGTGCATGGACCCACCAACACTTGTTTGCACCAAGCAGGCGACGGAAAGTGGGCAGTGCTGTCAACTGGGAGATGACTGTAGTCAGGGCTACATGGCTAATGCTCAGAGCTAATGAGCAGCAGTGGTGCCTGTAGTGTGGCCATAGCCCAGTCTTTTATTTGAGCCCTTGGTACAGGGCATCACTCTCTGCCAGGGGAGCACTGCTGCCCCCCTTTTTAATGGGAAGAAGTAGGTGGTCATGGACTGCCTGGTTGATGCCTTGGGTGCTAGTGGCAGGATTTGGCCATAGGTCCTGAGGTCTGGGATGCTGCTGTGTTGCCTCCCCCTGCACCTCCGGGTATGGCGTGGCAGGGCTGTGAGCTGACCCCTGCATCCTGCTCTTATTTTTCTGTTGGATTGGTAGGGAAATGATTGCAAGTACCTGTTTTCGTTTGAAGCTGGACTCTGGCACCTTGCAGTGAGTGGAGGAGGTGGCAGGCTGTCTGAGGCGATCTCCCACTTGGAGAGACCAGCAGAATTTATTGACACCTCTGAGTGGAGGGAGCAGCACTGATTTCCAACATCTGCACGGCAGCTCTGCCGGCAGCCTCTGCTCTGGCAGGGGTGTGGGATGGCTCATTCCCAAGAAGGCTGGTACCGAGCAGCGTCTGGATAAGCCCCTGTTGGATGTGGTACAGGGATGGTATCAGAGCCTGTGATGGTTTTGTCTCATTATCTGCTGAGTGTTGATGGAGTTTCTCTGGTGTGGGGAGCATATGCTGACTCCTCGTGTGAATCTGTGCGGGGGGGGGGGGGGCAACAGGATGTCCCAAGGGATGAGGTTATGGTGGTTGTGGCATTCTGCCCCAACAGGAGTGCTGCCGGGATGGGTTGGGGTCCGGGCAGACCTGATGTGCTGTTGCCAGCCTTGTGCGTTCCTTTCCAGGATGGAGAGGATGCACTGTGTTTTGGAGGGAAGGGCCTATGGACTTTGCCTTGCAGGAAGGGGTGGATGGGGTTTTTTTTGGTGGGCTACAGGATAGAGACTAACTTGGCTTTTTTTCCATGTTACGTCCTCATTCTGCTGTGCCCTCCTTTAACGGTTGCATGGCTAAAGTCACAGTGCCCGGGTTTGCTGGTATGCTCCTGTGGGTGCTGCCACATGGATCTGTGAGGCGCTGGGGGAGCTGGGGGCCTGTGGTGGGACTGCAGAATTCAGTGCCCAAGCCCCAATTCAAGTAACAGCATGATGGAATCGACAAGGCTGGAAAAGACCTTCAGGATCATCAAAGCCAGCTCTCTGCCCCACAACCCCCAACCACTGCCCCATCTCCTGAAACACCCTGGGGGGGTTGTTGAACCCCTGCAGGGACGGTGCCTGGGAAGCCTGTTACAGGGCCTCCCCACTCTTTCTGGGAAGAAGAATCCAACCTGAACTTCCCCTGGCTCAACTTGACCCCATTTTCTCTTGTCCTGTCACTCTCTGTCCCTGGCAGAGTTGCAGGGTCACTTTTGGTTCTGCACCAGCACAGGGTGGCTGATGCTGGGCAGAGCAGCATCCCCTCCCAAGGTGGGGCCAGCTTCTGGATCAAGGCTGCCCGTTTTTCAGCCTGACCCGTTGGAGGGGTGGTGGTCTGACAAGACTTCTGCAGCTTAGACATTACTGGAATTACCATACTGGCGCACAGATCCCTCCATTGTGACCCAGAACGGCCTGGGAGTCTGGATGTGCAAGCACATACTGCTGGTATCTGAAGGGAATTGGGAACCAGGCTCCCCGTGTCTGTCTCAGCTCTGTTTAAGGCGTTATGCTGCTTGCACCACTGCCTTCAGGAGGAAAGGGCCTGTGGCTGTTAGAGCTGCTTCCCACTGTTTGCTGACCCCTGCCAGTGTTCAGCAGGCTGGGGGTTGTCGGTGGCCAAAAGGCGTCTCTGTGCATCACCCACTTAAAAGGGGCCATCCAAGAGCTGGCACATTCCAGATGTGTTTAGGCTGCGTGCAGAGTGTTCTGAGCTGGGGAAGGTGTGTGGTGTGATAGCCCCTGATGAAGAGGGGCAGGTGTGAAGATGTAAATGAACCAGCAGTTTCCAGGGTGGACTCCTGACTAGGTCCTGTAGGTCCAGGTGTTAAAGGGAAACGACACAGAGGCACTAGTGTTGGTGTGCTGTGCCCTGTGGTTCCTTGGACAGTGGGGGAGCTGAGTGGGAGCCAGCTCGTACAGAGAGAGGGCTCGCTTGGGCTTTTGGCAACCAGTGTGGCAGTTTGTGAAGAGGGAAGGAAATTGTGGCTTGAGGAGACGGACTCCCGCATCAGGTGGCTTCTTCCCCATGCATTTCATTTGGTTTGAGTTGCACCTGTCTCGGGGAAGAGCCACATGGCAGAGGCTGGGATGGGTGTTCTGGCACATTCCTCCTGGGGTTCCCCTGCTGGGAGAGAGCTCTGCCTGGCCTGCCAGGTGCCTCAGCACTGGGGTTCCCTGGCTGCAGAGGGGGTACCCGGTCACTGTCAAATGAGGTGCTACAGAAAGGTTTCAAGCTTTGGGAGGAGCTGGGGTTTGCCCCGTTAGGTCCATGGGATCTCCTAACTGTGGTTCACTTGTAGCTGGGATCTGGCTTCACGGCCAGCTGTAAGGCTCCACGGGAAACAGCAGTGTCTGGCAACTGGTGCCAGGGTGCTGAGCAGGCAGCAAACTCAGAGGAACCCATGGAGGATACCCGTGTGACACGGTAGCGTGGGCAGAGCCAGGTTTTACTGAGGATGCACAAAGAAGAACTCTGCTCATTATCCCAGAGCTTAATTGGTTCAGCAGAACGAATGAGAAAAATAGGGAAAACATTTACAATAAACCCTTGCTAAATGAAGCTGATGTGAGCTGACACGTGCCAAGGACCACTTGTGTTAGGTAAGAGGTTGTTACTTTAATGGAAGCTTTTCTCAGCCTGCGACGGCACATCACGCAGTCGGAGCACTCGGAGCTTGGGAAGTGCTAAGTGTTGGTAGGAGCAGAAATACAGAAAGAACCCCCAAAGATCAAGGAGCCAAACGCACGCTTCACCCGGGGCTGATCCCTGGGGACTGAGTTCGCGTAGTTTGACGCTGGGCGCTGAAGCCAGAGCTCCACATGAATGAGAAAGGCAGCTTGAGTGGTGAGGCTTTCCTCTTCCAAGGAAAGCGCGGCTAAGAACATGCAGCCTGAATAAATCTGGCGTCTTGCCTCAAATGGCTTTGAGGGGGATGCATTAGTTTGGCCTTTGGAGCCATGCGGGTGTCCTTGGGATGAGGCATCCGTGGCTGATCCGCTCCGTTCCCCGAGGAGCAGGGCAGAGGAGCCGCGTTTCCAGTGGGGCTGAATTTAAAGGACATACAAACTCTTGCTGCTTAAGTGCCTCCTGTTTTGACTATGACAACCCCTTTGGAGCCTGTTGTTTGCTAATCCCTCCGCCTGCCCGTTCCTGGGGGATTTGATTGTATAATCTGAAGTATTGTATTTAATGCGGGATGAAGGCTAACATAATAAGCTTGACCAGTCTTCCTGGCAGCATGAAGGATGTGCAATTTCAGTTAACAGACTGCTGCTTTTTATATTCCTGTGCTTTGACCAGTGCCTCGTGCAGCCACACGTGCTGCGTTGGATCCCTGTGGGGTGAAGCTAGACCCTGGCTTGTGTGCAGCTGTGGGGAGGGTGTTTTGGGGGAGGGCTGTGCAGAGCAAGTCCTGCCAGGCTCTGCTAACACTGCCCTCACTTTTTTTAGCGAGTAATTCAGCCTCAGAGCCAGCGTGCCAGGGTTGGCACTTGTGGAGTGATGGATGGCCACTAGTCCAGACAACTCTTGCTGGAGAAGGTGGCAGAGGAGAGCAAGGGAGTGACCATCTGCCTGTCCATCTTCAGTGCTGAGCCTGGAGCCCTGTGGGAATTCCTCAGAGCTCTTGCACTCTGAGGGAGGTTTTAGACACCCCTGCGCTCTCCTTGTACGCCCAACACTGCAGCAGCAGACGAATGGTTACAGGAAGCCTGTTTGTCCAAGCCAGTAACAGGCTCTGGTCTCACCATCGCAGGCTGACTAGCTTTGCCTACAGCATGGCTGTTCTCTGAGCCTGGAGCAGCAGCCAGAGCCTGGATTTTGCCTTGTGAGCTGAGATACTGCACCAAGAACATCTTCTAGCACTTCAAACCCCCTCAGTGCTGGTGGTTCGAGGTCTGCGGTCACAGTGGAGGTGAAGATGGGCACTACCACTCAGAAGCAGTGGTTTTGCCTGAGCCACACTTGGCCTTGAAGTGGCTGGAGGTCTGTGTCTTTGCAGACTCACCGAAAACCAAAATCACTGGGCCCCCCTCCCAGTTTGCTCTGCTCGCTTCATGAAGGGACTGATCCTGAATAACTTGGTCTTTTTAATCCAGTGAATGTCCCACGTGAAGCTGCTGAGAGTGAGTATTTATGGCTGTCAAGAAAGAAAGAGGTTGTAGTCGAGAGCAGAAACAGGGAAGAACAAGCTTTGTGAGTCGAGGGGGGAAAGCTGTTTTGTGAAATAAGAATGAAGACAGGAGGCTGAAAAACTTCCAGGCATCGTGATTTCTGCAGAAGTCAGACAGAAGTGTTTTGGCACAGGGTGACGCTTGTGGTGGAGGGAGAGGCAGGTGCAGCAACTTGGTCATTCATCTCTGTTTGGCTGGGGAGTTGTGCTTTGGGGGGTTTGAGAGAGGGAGTCTGGTGAGTTTTCATTGCTCCTCTGACACAGGATGTTAACTTGGCTGGTGCAGGACAGCTGGTGACAGATGTCCATGCTATCACTGTGCAGGGGTGAGGTGCATGGAGCTGCAGGAGGATGCTTTGGGTTTCCCAAGGCACGAACCACCGTGGAGATGTCCTGCAGGAGAGGTTCTGAGGACCACGAGCATGGTGGAGCTGGGATGCGGTCTGGGTTGCTGCTGGGAGCAGAGTTTTGCACAGCCCGATGCTGGGGTCACACGGGTGTCTGACAGAGCTTTGGGGCTGGCACTGTGCAGGCACGCAAAACCGCTGCTTCCTTGTGCAAGAAACTTGTGGTAAGCACTGAAACCAGAGTGCAAGCGTTGTTATTAAGAGTGCTGAGCTGTGGGTGTGCTGGTTACTTAGTGTGGAAAATTCAGCAGGATTCATTTTATCAGAGCTGCTCAGCCTGAGTGCCGTGACTGACCAGGAGTGCACGCTGTTTTGCCTCCCATCGCCTACAGAACGCGATGGGAAGGGAGAGGAGCTGCGAGATAAAGCCTGCCCTTGCAGCAGCACCACAATTAGAGATGGCTTACGTCTCGAGTGCCTGAACAGTGGAGTCCTCTTCCGAGGATGACATTTTCCTCCAGGCATCCCAAAAAGCCTGGTTTTGACAGCTCTGGTGGTGTCGCTCCAGCAGATAAACGCGGGATTGTGTGTACAAACTGCCTGGGCGGGGAGTGGCCAGTCTGGGCTCTGCCTGGCACAGAGAAGGGCTTGTACTCTGTTTCCGTACTGCAGCCCGGACCGCTGGCTACCATCTCCCGCTCTGCCCGTTGCCCTGTGGTGCCTGTGCAGCGTTCTTGCATTGGATTTCAGCCTCTGCCTACGGTGCTGTTCTCTTCGAGCTGCGTCCCAACCTCTTTGAGCAGTGTTCAGAATAGTCTCTCGGCCACCAGCAGTTTCCCTGAGTCATACCTAAACGCTAATGAAAGCCTAATGGTTTATGTTAAGGAAGGCAGGAGATAAAACGAGCGCCTTTTTATCACCGCCTTTAATGGCCTGAAAATGTCAGTTCTGTGGGAGCAGCTGCCAAATTTTGAGCCTATGAAGACGATGGCTAAGTCCCACAAATCAACAAGTTTGGAGCAGATTATCGGATGCTGGCTGTGTCATTTTCCCAGGACTCCAGGCGTGCTTGAAGCCAACACTTTAATCCGCTCTGATATGATGCATGAAAGGGGCCGGACTCCCTCCCCTCTCACTGTGGCTCTGTGAAGCTATCAGACCCGCTGCAGCAGAGCCACAAAAGCCTTGCTGAGAGCAGGAGCTGCTTTTGATTCAGACATGAACTCCGTCTTTGCCCAGAAACTATTTTTAAGGTCACAAACACAGGATGCAGAAATCCGTGTGTTGCATGGTTTTTCTGAGTGCTGCCTCACCACTCCTCTTCCTCCTTCTGTTTCCATCAGACTTCCTTCCCGCGGGGACATCCTGCTGCCCGCCGCGGGGACTGGCCTGTAATGGAAAATCTGGGACACGGCTCCTTCTGCCGCCTTTGGCCTGGGTACGGAGCTGAGCGCACGCCGAGGAAAGAGCTGGGCTCTGGAGCTCTGATGTGGCTGGCAGTCTTTTATCTCTGTCCCTCTTTGTTTGTGCAGTCATGCTCAGGGGTTAATCTGACTAACCCTGCCCTCAGATGTGGCTCCTGGGTTTGGACTGACTCGCATCTGTGTGAAACTTTGCAGAAGTCCCGCGGCGCTGCTGGGCGCCTGGGGCCGGCTCTGCGTTGTCTCCAGTGCGTGCCCAAGGTGGCTCTTTGTCAGCATGCGAGTGACAGAGGTGGACGTGGTGGGTGCAGCAAGGTTCTGCCCCTGTGCCCGGGGGGTACTGGGGAGCCCGAACGTGTCGCAGAGAAAGAGCGGCAGTGCGTTAAGCGCTCAGGGGTTGCTTTAAGATGCAGACAGGACGAGATGTGACCTGGACGAAAACTGCGCTCCCCCAGGTTCAGGGTAGGGTAGCCTGAAGAAGGAGAGAGATTTAACACGTTCCCTGTGGAAAAGCCTTTCAGCCTGAGCTCTCGGTGCCCTTGCCCTGGCCATGTGGCTGCCTGGTGCCTGGAGGAGGATGTGACTGGGCCGTATCCTGCTTGCTGCAAGGCGACAGAGTTAGGGTGTCCCTCGGGGCTGTGGTGTGCAGGCACAGCGTGGCGTCTCACCCGGGTTCGAAACACGGTGTGTGTCCCTCGGAAGCACTGATGTCATTTAAGGAAGGGTGCTCGGAAGGGAGGATGTGTGCAGCCAAAATAAAGGCTGGCCTGCGTGAGAACAGGGACATCCTGTTTACGGTGGGAAACACTCCGCACTGATAGCGCCCGAAACGTGATTTATGGGGGGCCAAGCACAGCAGATAAGGAGCCTCTCGTGATCCTGGCCACCTGCAAGAAGAAAGGGCTGTGTGTGTCCCTCAGGCTGGAGAGACAAACACCTCGGGCAGCTGCTGTGCCCAGGAGGTGCTGGGCATCCCGGGCAGCCCCAAGGACCTCACTGCTTTGGCTCCCCAGCAGGCAGGAGCCGAATGAGCTTCAAGTGGCTAATACTGGTAACAAGACAATCGTCCCACAGACAAATAAATAAACCCCAGCGTGTTTCTAAAGACTTGGCTGTGAGTGGGACGGTTAAATCACAACAAGAATGGCTTGCGTGTCCTGCGCGTGGGCAGCGTGCTGTGTGGACATGCACCCTGCCCAACCTGGGCTGCACCTTCGCTTTTGAGAGAACGAAATGCTGTAAAACTGCAAAATACATTTAGCAAAGTTGCTCTCATCCACACGCTTCTTGCTTCTGTCTCAGTCCTGCGTGGGCTGGGCACTCGCTGCAGCAATAAAGGTTTTCAGATCCGTCTCTGAGTCCACAGCTGATGTGACCGGGGGCAGCGCTGGACACGGTTCTGGTGTCTGCTGGCTGTGGAGGCCAAGATCAGGACGAGCTGGTGGAGAGGACCCGGCCTGTGGGGAAGCAGGGGTACCTCGGGGCAGGGTATGAGCCATTCCACAGGACGGGAGAAGTGTCTGCTGTGGGGCTGTGGTGGGACCAGCTGTTCACAGCCCCAGAGCTAGCTGGCGCCTCCACTTCACACCGAGCCCAGTGGGGTTTCTATTGCTCTCGTCTTCCACGGAGAGGAGGGGTCAGTGCCACAGCCTGGGGTCCGCGGGCTGGCTGACAGCCACTGCAGGGGGCCGGTAGCCCCGAAGTCATCTGGTGGAGGCTTCTTTCCGCCTTGCTCCGGCAGACGCAGCCCGGAGCCTGCTCTGGGTCTGCTGATGCCCCCCCCCTTTGTGCCCGGGGCCGAGTGGCGGGGTGTGGCACCAGCCCCAGACGTGACGCGGTGGCAGGGGAGGGAGGGCAGGCACCAAGCAGGGGTGGGGGTGCATCCCAGACCCCCCGAGGCAGAGCAGAGGGGAGCCCTGACCCGGTCTCACGCTCATGCCTGCTCTCCCGAGCTGTACGGGCAGGGCAGGGCTGAGGACAGTGACCGGGCCGAGCGGTACCGGCAGCAGGGGAGCTGCAGTGCAGGCCCGGTGCTCTCAGCCCGGCAGGAGGGGGTTGTCAGCGTCTCCTGCCTGGGGGAGCACAGGGTCCAGCTCTTCGCAGGTGCAGCCTCAAATCCCTGCATTAGTTTGCGCTAAGGAGCGCTCCTGGCTGCTGCTTGGGAAAGGGGATCGGTGTCCTGGCCGGGGGCAGTGGGGTGTAAATGGCGGGTAGCCCGCCGGCGTCTCTTGCGCGGACTCCATGAGCCCTTCCTGCACTCAGGACCCTGAGCTGGTGTGCAGCGCCCCAGTCAGCTCCGCAGCTGCATGCCTGCTCCCCGGGGCGCGACACAACCGCAGCTTCTCTGGAGATGGCCCTGGAGTGGCCGTAGATGATGCGGTAATGGCCCTTGAGACGAGCCCGTCGCCTGCGCTGCTCTGGCTGCACCCACAGCGCTCGGTTAGAGCCGCCGCAGAGTGACAGCAGGTGAATGGTTGGCAGCCAGGCTGTTGTGTTCAGACATTGCAGAATCCATCTGCATTGTCAGAGCAGAAATTACAAGGAGCTTCAGAGCGGTCATAAATCTTGGATGCATCTTGGCAGGGTAGGAGGAAAATGAGGCATCAGTTCTGCTTTCAGATGTTGCTGTCGTGCAGCGACTGTGCTAATTAATTTAGCACGGAATAGTCAGTTGTCTTGGTTAGGCCGGAACCAGCCAAACGCCTGCTCACAGACAGGGCTCACGGATGAGTCCTCCTCAACATTTGTCCTCTGTCTTCACCCCTTGGCCCCTGACAGCAAACTGACACAGGAGCCTTGGTCCTGGCTTCATGCACCTGCTCACCAGCCCTGGCGCCCAGGGCTAGCCCTGGCAGTGCTGCTCACTGTGGCTGCTCTTGCTGGAGCTGAGTGCCTGCTTGAGCTGCAGCACCTGCCATCCTGCTGTCCTATAGCGAAGGCAGTTCCTGCTCCCTCAGAAGAACAGCTTGAAAGCAGAAGCCAGAGGTGAATAGCAAACATCTTGTGGCCTTGTGTATAGGGCACAGTGGTACTTGCTTCCCAGGACATGGCAAGCGACAGTAGCCTGAGCTGGGACAGCGTTGGTAGCTCCAGCATTTCTGGACAGAGTTTTGGAGCCCGTGTTCTTCCCTGCATGTCCTGCAGCGTGGTGCCTCTTCCTGCTTGGCAGTTTCTGCATCCCAATCCAGTCCCATCCCAGAGGAAGATCAGTGGAAATTTTGCTGTTGACCGCAGCAGCAGCAAGATCAGGGCCAAGACTCACAGTGCTGAGAGCTGCCAGCAAGCTTTTCCCCCTCCGTTGGCTCTGTTCTTGGTCACTTCCTCACTGACTTGCAGGAAAATAGTATTTTGCATTGTTCTGCTGGAGAAACCTCTTGCTTCACCTTTGGAAAGTGAAGGAGGCAGAGGTGGCTGCTGGACTTCCAGCCACCCCAGCTGGGTAGGGCCTCCTTTGCTGATCCCAGCAGTGACCCATGGGAAGGGGATCCCATCAAAGGGCCAGGGTGCGTGCAGCACCAGAACTCTGCAGGCAGAGCAGCCACCTCTGTGAGGGAGGGCTGAGAAACCTTCTCTCAGTGCAGCCCCCCCTCTCCGGTGCTGTGCAGGAGAAGAGGGACTCTCTGACCCCATTCACCATCACACCAGAGTTTTGTGTTGAGGTGAGGGTGCAGTAACTGGATTTTGGCTGGAAGATGTCCTCCTGAGGTGCCCTGCACGGGTGTCTGCAGCAGTAATCTCAGTGCTGCCCGGATCCCCCCAATAGTGAGGCACGCCTAGGTCTGGCTTTGGCTCTGAGGGTAGGCCTTGCAGGCACAAAGGAACCTCTAATACAGCTCCTTGCTCCTGTGGGGACCAGTCACCCTTTCCTGTTCCATGACTTGGTAGTGAGCAGTCTTTCCTGGGCACTGGGCACAGCAGGGCCGTTGGTGGCTTGTCCACGCTGATGCTGAAGTGATGCTGGGGACCTGCAGGTGGTGGTGGGACTGACATGTATTTCTCTCCTCAGCTGCAGCCAGAACAGCTGGACTGCGGAGCAGCACATCTCCAGCACCCACTGGCCATCATCAACCCTGTCACTGCCACCCCGGTGTTCACCTACAGCGGCCTGACTGCTGTGGCGGTAGCCAGTGTCAACAATTACACTGTGGTGTTCCTGGGCACTGCCAGCGGAGGACTCCTGAAGGCAAGTGGAGCGTGGCACCTCTGACATGGGGGATGCGGGGCTGGGGAAGAGGGAGGGCAGTGGGGCTCCCCTTTCCAGCACCTCTTCCTTGCACGGTGGCTGTGGTGCAGTTAGTCTGAGCACCTGCTTTTCTTTGGCAGCAGCGAAGGGACTGGGTGCTGCCGTAACCTGGGCAGTGATAGATGCAGCCTGGTGGCCATTAATTACTGTTCATGGCTGCTGTGCGAGGAGGATGTTCTCAATGAACCCTGTGCTGGAAAGGCTGTTGTGCAGCATTTAATTATTAACAGCTCTTCTAATAAATTCTCCCTGCGAGCCAATGGCTTTTGGAGGCTCCATGTAGACAGGGCAATCACCAAGAGATGCTTTGCTGCAGCTGAGTCCAGGCAGGTGTGAGCCTGTGCATCTGAGGGAGTGTGCCAGGGGCAGAGCTGTGCCCTGGCTCCAGAGCCACGGTGCAAGGCCAAGGTTTCCATGAATTTAGCACTTGAAGTTTGTCAAAGAAGGTCTCAATCCTGGCCAGCTGCAATGGCTTGGGGCACTGCTGGCATCAAAAGCCCTTAGAGCAGAGGGGAGGGAAGCCCTGGAGCAGAGACACAACTGACACCCGCTTTGTCCCAGCCTGGGATGAGTGGTTCGTGCTGAGGAATATTGGATCAAGATGCTTGGAGAGAAGAAAACAGTCCAGGCTTCACCCTTGCCTCCAAGTGCTTTGAGCAGAAAGCGGGAATGATCACAAGGGGAGCTGCAACTTCGACTTTTGCCCGTGGGGGCACGTAATCTAGGAGGGTGGGAGGAAGCTGGCACAGCAGCCAGGTGAGGGCTGGGCAGGCACATGCCACCCGCGGTGCAGCCCTGCTCGCACAGCATTAACAGCTCTGCCTCCATTAGCATCTTGAGGAAGGAGCCTTATCTGCTGCCTCCATTAGGGAGAGGCTCCTGGCTACGCTGTGCTGGGATAATTTGCTCAGATAGGTCTAATCTAATTCTACAACACAGCTGCACAGCCAGAAACCCTTTTACCTTCGGGGCTGCTTGTTGTTTGGCACGGGATACAAGATACTTTGCGTGAGTTATCACTCAGATTTGCCGCCTGAGAAAAGGCAGCAGAGGAGCAGGAATAGGGCTCGACCCGCTGCTGCCAGCAGCAGTTACGGCTGTCAGGGATACTACAGGGAATTAATCAGATCGGCTGCAGACCGGCCTTTCGTGAGGGCTGTTACTGGTGCCACGTCCAGGAGTCATTAGAGGAGAACAGGGTGTGCCAGGGCACAGTGCCCTCGAGGAGGTGGTGGTGGGAAGGGTCTTTGGTGAGACCCTAGGCACCCTGGTCTTCAGTTCTGTAGAGAAGGTGCTGCAGTGGGATTACCCATCACATCAGCCCTCTCTGCTTTTCCCCGGCCCTGCCTCAGGGAGAGGACTGGTGGTCTTTGACCTTCTGCACAGCTGTGCTGGTTCTGCCCTGAGGGGTCCAGGGAACAGGCGGGGGAGACAAACTCAGGAGGCAGTGGGACCCCAGGAAACAGCTGAGTGTAGAGCAAATCTCAGCAAGAAGCGAGAAAGGGTAGGGCATCGAGATTCAAGGTGCACAGACATCTTGGGTGATCCCAGGCAAATTATTCAGCGTTTGGGTAGCCAGCTGCTCAGACGGCTGTGCACTAGGTTGCCAAACTCATCCATGGTTCTTAGTGGAAGGAAAGGCTCTGCTTTGAGCTGTTGCTATCTTACCAGGACGTGTTGGTGCTGCTCTGCTGTGAGAATTAATTAATCCTATGTTAATTAATTAATCCATGCTTTAGAGAGAGAGAAATGCGCCTGGCCCTTACAAGTACTGCCCTCCCTTGCTAGCCAGGAGGTAGGCATTTTCCTCGCTCTCTTTCTGTTGAAGCTGCGAAGCGGCTGTCACACGCGGTCGCCCAGCCCCACTGTTACTTCCTTGCAGCGATGCCACATTCAATTTGCTGGGTTCTCAAGTCAGATGCCAAGACCTTCCGAGGTCTGAAAGACAGGCTGATGCTCTGCAGCCCCTTCCATCACTGTGTGCACTTCAGCTGGTGGCTCACGAGGAGAAATAGGCTTCAGCTGCCACGGTCGTCTGGAGTTAGCGGGAACGGGAGCTGCTTTGGGCCGGGAGTGGCACCAGCTGTCTCACAGTACGGGGGAGCAGGGGGGGCATGTCATTCGTCCCCGTTGCTGGTTTTCACTGGTTTTCATTAAGCTCTGGAACCGTGATGGCCTTCGTAACAGAGTGGTGCGTGTGTGTGATGAGGTGTGTGTGATGAGGGTTGAGGGCTGGTGCCACTTCCGTTAGGGTGCAGCAGGGGTATCGCTGCTGTGGCCAGAGGGAACGGCCGTGCGGTGGGTAGAGCCTGTGACTAGAGGTTTTCCAGGCAGCCCCACAAGCAGACGGACCAAGGGCTGGAAGGCTGCCCATGACTGAGCAGGACACTTGGCCGTGGCCTGGCCTTTCTGTTGCCTTCCCTGTGGCACAGAGCTGGCTCGTCATGAAAACTTGTGGGTGCAGCTGGCAAAGTGCCCTCAGATGTGGAACGCCATTGCACACCTCTGTGATTCAGGTTTATAATGAAGGGAAAATAAACTTCTCTCCGTAGAAGAGTGGTCTCAGTGAGTGGCTTCTTCTCACCACAGATTATTCTGGACAGTACCATGAAGGTCATCAGCAGGAGATCCATTTCAGTGGCTTACGGAGAGCCTGTCCACCCCATCATGCAGTTCGACCCTTCCGATTCCACCTACCTCTATCTGATGACCTCCTACCAGGTGAGACCTTCAGTCTTCAGCAAGAGTCCTCTGAGCGTCGAGCTTTGTGTTTAGTGTTCAGCGCTGAGCTGGGGGCTGGGGGGAACCATAAAACTTGTCTTAATCCTGACGGGCAGAGAGCCAAGAAGTCGGAGCTTTGGCAGAAGTTTGGGAGGGCTTTCCGTGGGGGACCCGTGCCTGTCCGTTCCTCCACGCGGGGTCCTGCTGGGCAGACCAGCTTGCCAGACGTGCTCATCCTCGCAGTGGTTAGGTAAAAAGAGGAGTAAGAGAGAGATGCGATCCAGGGCTGCGTGGAGGAGTGCAGAAAGCAGCAGAAGTTGTTCCTCTGTAGAAACCTGAAAATTACTGTGTTTAAGGAGGCTTTCAGGAGATCCTACAGGCAAAACGTATGCCTGTCAATAATGATCCCTGGGGAAGGTTTCTGCTCAGCCTGGCTGCAGGAGGGCGGGCTGGAAGGAGGGCTCTCTGTGGAGAGTGGGAATGCCGCAGCAGGTAGAAACAGACGACCTTGTCTCTGTCAAGAGAGCAGAGAAGGAAGATGAGAGCTGAGCGCTCCAGGCGCTGGCAGTTTGTCCTGAAATACATTTTTAATCTGTCAAAACAGATGCACAACCACAAATGTTATAGGCTGCGTTTACATTCTCCAAGCCCCAGTTCCCTGCAGATTGGCCATTATCGTTTCACAGAGCCCCCAGGGTGCCTCTTTAGCTGATGTTTCAGACAGGCTCAGCTCAGCTCCCGGGCTGGGCTGTGCACCTCGTTCAGGTGTGATCAAACACCCAGCACAGCGCTTGGGGTGCTCCCCTGTGCCTGATTCTTTCCCAACAAACTTGATGAATTAGTTTTTCTTTGGAATTAGCATCCTGGGAAGCTTACCAAGGTCGTAGTGGGGTGAATCGGGACTGCTGAGCATTACAGGGCTGGAGACCAGTGAAGTGCTCTGGGCTGAGTGTGGTCAGGCCAAGGAGCCCATGGTCCAAGGTGCATTCACCTGGTGGGAGCTCAGGGCTCCCAGCACCTCAGTGCCAGTTACTGCTGCGCTGAACACCCCACGCTTTAGGATTGGAGGGAGGAGAAAGCTGGAACTGACGTGTGCTTTTCCTCCGGCTGCCCCTGATGAGCGAGTCCCGGAGCGCTGCGGTTTCCTTACAAGTTAGTGTTTCCAGAGCGGTGTTGCTTTCTGCTCGTTTTGTAAACAGCCAGACAGGGTTCAGCTCAGCCTAGAAAGGGGCTTTCTGCAGGTCTAGTGCGCGCTTTTCATGGGGAGGGGAAGGGTGCAAAACCATCTCTGTCTGGTGCATCAGGAAGGTGTGGTGTCGTGCTCTGTAGCCTGGCCATCACACATCCCTGGCCAAGGTGCGGGCTGAGAGAGCAGCTCCGTTCAGCTTTCGAGTGCAGCTCATGGGTGACACTCCAGTGGCAGCAGCAAGCCCCGTTCCATGAGCATCCTTGCCTGCCCTGCTGTGCTGAGGGTTTCCACGGTGATCTGAAACATGTGGGAGCAGTTGTGCTGTTGTTGTGCAGATGACTCGGGTGAAGGTGGCTGCCTGCAACCAATACTCGACATGCACCGAGTGCCTGGCCGCTGCTGATGCTTACTGCGGGTGGTGCACGATGGAGACCAGGTAGGATCAGTCGTGTGTCAGTGTGCCTTGAGTGGCCTTCGGTCCTCAAACCCAGGAAAGAGTTTCTGGTGCTGTTTGTATTTCCACACAGTCCCTCTACCAGGAGTCTTTCTCCATTCCTTACGAAATATGTGCTTTCAAAACAATTGCATCTGGTCTCAAAGGGCTGGGATGCTCTTCAGAGCCAGGATTTCACTGAGCTGCATTGTTCCGCTGCAGCCAGCTGCCAGGGCAGAGAATATCTTGCAGGCATCCAACCAAGGGAGTGGGAGAGCCAACACCCTGCTGAAGACCATATTTTGCCCTTGCAGTTATCATTTATGAGTAGGAGACAATCAACACTCAAAAAGGGGTTTAGAAACTCAGACTCTGTGTTTACTAATTGCAGAAGCCCTTCACAACTTCATCTTTGCCTCTTCAGCTCTGCATTCATCCTGCCCTGCTGACATACCCTGGTCTTGGTGCTCCACTGCTGCTGGTGGGAGTACTTCCTCTTATCGTGGCAACCAGGCGCTTTGAATGTAGCAGCAGAGCTTTAGGCTTAGCTGCATGGTTGGAGGAAAGAGATGTAGGCTCAGGACTATACAGGGTCTTCCCTCACAGGGAAGTCAATGGTTTCACCCCCTGTTTTAACAGTAATGAACCACAGACTGCTCCCCTCTTTGTTGCAGGTGTTCTCTGCAGCATGAGTGCAGCAACTTCACAGGAGCCAACTTCTGGGCGAGTGCAAGCGGAGGAGTGCAGCAGTGCCCTTCCATGACCATCTTGGAGCCCGAGATTAATATTGACAAGGAGAACCCGGTGCGTTCGGTGTGATAGGGCAGATCAGTACCATGCTCCTCCGGCTTGGCGGTGCAGCTCCGTGTGGTGATGCAGCCTGCGGAGATGCTGAGCTCTGTTCTGTGCTACTGAATCAGGCCAGGGTCCTCAAAGGCGACTGGAGGTGACCTGGTGCCACCCTAGCACCTGGCAGTCTGCAGGAGCCTGTGGGTGAGCAGGGCTTCGGGAGCTGCTACAGCAGACCCAAACTTTCAGAATCCAGCTGAACAGGGGAGAGGCCTGCAGGATGTCAAAACACAGGCCAGCTGCAGACGTCTAAATCATTTGCTGGCTTTGTATTGCTCCTTCTAACGATATTTTAATTACTTTTAGAACGTGCTCATCGAAGTATTTGTCATGTAAAGACAGATCCTCTCCTGATGGCAAAAATCCCTCTGTGCCAAAGTTCTCGACCAGCCCTAGCATGGGGAAACCGCTTATAAACAGGCTGCAGCTGGGGGAGAGCCCAGACCAGAGCTGGAGAGAGGGACCCGAGGACTGGTCTGGCTCCAGAGCGGTTGGGGTTCCCAGGGAGTCACCCCAGTGTGCTGCTGGAGGATGCTGGCTTGTGGCTTCCCACCTGCATCACCAGTCCCTGCTACAGACTGCTGCAAGCTGGGATGTTCAGGGTTTAGTTTTGCTCTTATTCCTCCTCCTCCTCTCTCGCAGGACAAACGGGGCTTGTGTAACCCTTGTGTCCTCCGCGTGCTCTCCTGAGCCTGGGGTTTTGTGCATTGGGGTTGGCGGAGCTCGTGCTGCCAAAGCCAGGTTCCGTACGCGGATGGCTCTGAGCGCTCAGAGCATCTAAAGTGAAGGGAGGCAGCTGTCTGTCCGTGTGTTGGAGCCACGGTCCTATAGAAGCTGCTAGAACGTTGGGAAGTTGTAAACAGTTTTGTGTGGTAGTAACTGCTTCGTCTGTCCAGTACAGGTCCTGATAATACAGATAAACGGGACCATCCCGAACCTGAACGGCACGAACATTTCCTGCGACTACGGAAACGGCATCCGCACGGTAGCCAGAGTTGCTGGGGATTTTGTAAACCAGTTCATTTACTGCAGTTTGCTGCCTCGCCAGAAATACCCGGCGTTTCCCGGCGACCAAGGTGTGTAGGGCAGAACAAGTGCGGTTCATTCTGGCCGCCCTGGCAGATGCCCTTCTTCACTGGCTCTTGCTCCGATTGCACGTGCAGATAGTGCACACGGGGGGGAAGGGCCAGGCCGCTGCTGACTGTAGGGCGCATGGGTTCAAAGTGTGGGGGTTCCACCCTCTGACACGAATCGGCAGTATGCACGTCTCTCAGGTTGTTTTAAACACCCACATTTAAGAGCTGTTTTATGAAGCCTGACGGGTTAGAGCCCCCGCTTTACGCTTCCTGAGAGCTGAACCGGGCAGGTCTTGGCTCTGGGGAGGTGGTGCCGCTCTTACAGTGCTGTTTGCAGTTGCTTTTGTGGAGTTCCCTCCTGAACGTGCGCCGCCTTTCAGGACTGCGAGAAGAGCCAGTGCCTGCTAAAGGCGGTTTCAGGAGCTCAGTCTCCAAAGCCAGACTGGGGTTTCCTAGTGTCCCCAAGTGTCAACCTGTTCCACGTGGTGCCCCCGGAGTCGATGAGCACCTGCAGATCAGGTTGATGACAGCCAAGCCTTGATGGTTTCGCTGACCAGAGCTGCTGCTGGCTGGAGACAGCCCTGTCTCGCAGCTCCCTCCGAGGAGTCCGACGCCTCATTCCAGACTGGAGCGCTCGTTGAGTTTTCATCTCTGAAGCCTGGGGTGAATGCGCTATTGAAGATGGCTGTCTCCAGTAGGAGCATTAGCCAGTCCTTTTGAAAATCCCCACTTCTCATAGGCCACTGTATGAAGCTGCATCGTTGTTCTCCCTAGCGATCCCAAGAATGGGCGATCATTAACTGCTCTGTATTGTTGGGGACGGCAACGTCCACATGAATTTCTGGAATCCCGAGCGCTGATTTATTGTGCGTACTCTGAAAGAGGCATTGTCTCTTGTCCCTGGTGCCTGCATGGCAAAACTGCCAAGGGGAGAAGAAAAGAGTGGCAGTGTGGGGGGAGGGTGAGTCAGTGCGGCGTGGTGAGTAGCCAAGCAAGGGATTTCCACCCTTCTCTGCGGGTTTGTTGTCATGGGGAAAGTGAGCGGGGTTTTAAAACACGATAACTAACATGTTTTAATTACCACGTTTTTTAAAAATATCATTTAGCACCAACTGTAAGCGAAGCCAGTAATTAACTCTGCTAATTAACACTTGCACAGCTGCTGAAAGTCGCAGTGTTCTTTTCTGGTGAGGGGGGTCTTACACTTCGGTTTAAGAGGGAAGAGCCGAAAGTCAGAGGGCAAGAGAGGAATGGGCCAAGCTCAGAGGGTGCCCTGGAGAAAACAGATCAGACTCAGCCCTTGTTTCCCTGAGCCCTTGTCTTCTAAGAGCGAGCGAGAGGCTCTTGCGCTCCAATATTCTTTGGCTTCCTTCTCCCAGACCATGTGGTTGTCGAAACTGCTCTCCGGGTCAACAGCAAAAACATAATCCGGGCCAATTTCACCATCTACGATTGCAAAAGAACTGGAAACATTTACCCGAAGAGAGCGTAAGTGCTCCTGCGTGCGGGTGGCACTGGGGCAGATGGGTGGCTTGGAGCCAGGAGGGTCCCTCCGCTTGGGGTTCCCAGGGGAGCACGGACACCTCTGCCGGTGCAGTTGGGCATGGGCAGCGTTTGGCAGGAGCGCAGGGGCTGTGCTGCCAGGGATGTGCAAAGCAGGGTCCTCGCAGCATCTCGAGCCATCTGGACACGCTGGGGGTTTTTAAACGTGAATAATATTTTTACACAAAGCTCCTTCTGTTAACCCTTAGGTGGCAGATCCAGCCTCCCCAGCCATCCCTGGGTGGGGTCTGTAGGGCGATGAGGGAGGCTGGGACTCCTCGCGCTGCTCTCTGCTCTTTTCAGCCCTGGGTGGGAGTAGCCACAGGAGGGGGGGCTGGGGGGGGTGTCTAGGCATACCCACAGCCACCTTCTGGGAGCGTGACAGGGTCCCTGACCACGAGGACCAGAGGTTCCACACCCAGCACCGACTGCAGGGGTGGTCCTTTGCCTGGCACAAGTGTGGCTGGCCCCCGGGGAGATGAAGAGGGCAAAAGACTGCTGTAGGGGATAGGAGTGATTCTTGCTAAGCATGGAGTGGTGGCTCCCGGTCTGCTGCATCCTGGGGCAGGTGGTGACACCTGGGGCTGCCCTCGAGTGGCACAGGGTATGATGGGCCCTGCTGAAGACTGAACCCAGTGTGTGAAGTTGGGTAGCTCTGCTGTAGTGCTCTGTTGGGTAGCTGCTCCCTTGAGCAGCCTGGAATTCTCACAGTGCCGTTGCCATTGCAGATGCACCAGCTGCCTCTCGACCAGGTGGAAGTGTCACTGGTGCCCCTCCACCTATGCCTGTGTCTCCAACCAGTCGCAGTGTGACGATGCACTGCAGATGAAGGTAAGGCCCATCAAACCATGCTGTTATCCTTCTCCTGACCATGAGGCTGATGGCCTGGGTTGGGCAGCGCTGCCCCAGTGACCTGCAGCCATGCGGTGCCCAGAGACTGGTGAGGAGCCCGGCAGCCTGGCTGATGCACTGGGCTATCCCAGTGCCCTCAGTGTGCTCCGTCCCTTGGCTCTTCGTCACCTTGAATCTGGAGCAATGCCACTGCCTAGGATGCTTGTTTTGAGTGACAGCACAGCTGTAGCAGTCCTCTGCAGTTGCTTTGGCTGTGGCCAGGCTGATGCAGTATGTTAATGAGTTGCTGGAGCACTGTGGGCACTGCTCAGCTAAAGGAGAAAATCGCCTTTTTCCAACTTAGAGCTTTAATGATCAGAGGCTCAGTGTGTTCCTGCCTCTGAAATCTAAATTGAAGTTAATTTAAATCAAATTGGCTTTTTAGCAATCAATCTGCCGTAGATCCAAGCCAAGCTTTTACACTGCAAATTTAATATCCCTCTAGCACCGCTGCTCTGCCCCTGTTTCTGCCCTTCCAGCACTCTGTGCTCATGGACAGCAGGAGCTTGGCCTCATCCCACCCTCAGTCAGTCATCCCACCCTCAAGCCATGAGCTGATCCCGAGGCATCTGCTCCCTTCCAGTGAGGAGGAGGTGGGCAGTTGCAAGGGCAGGAGGCAGGGCTGCCGTGTCTCAGCTCCACTGGTCGTGCCTAGTGTAAAACCATGGGAAACATTTCCTGTCCCTGCTGGGTGGCAGCTCCTGGCTGGTGGCGAGAGCCAGGGTTACCCTCTGGCAGGGCTGACTGCTCCCAGACTCCTTTGGGGGGACCTGAACCCATCCTCCCTCTCTGGCCTCCGATCGCCTGCGCCGGAGGTGCAGAGCGGCTGAGTGTTGCACCTGGTTTGTCTCTGCCGTTTTGAGCCCTTCCTGCTGTTTTGAGCAGCTGCCTGCAGGACGAGGTGCTCGGTAGCCCTGGAAACATGGTGCCTCATCCTACAGCCTGAGCCTGCAGTAAACAAACCGCTGCTGGCTGCTGCACCTGAAAGCTGCTCCACTGGGAAACCGGCGTCGCCAGGCTTCATCTGCAGCATTTTAAACATTCAGACCCCTCGCCCCGCTGCAGACTCAGTGATAGGATCGGTTGGGGAGCTCTAGTCGTAGCCACTGATGAACAGCAGGAGAAGGGGCTGCAGACCACAAGTTAATCAGTCCCTCTGAAGTGTATTTATCCAGCGGCCGTGCCGGCTGCTGTGACACGCGACGACACACCAGGCCCTGGGAGCTTGTGCATGACTTTTCAGCTGTAACCCTGCTGGGTTTATTTTAACTCTTTGGATTCTCCTAGAAGAGTTTTGGGACTGAAAGCCCGCCCCAGTGCTTTGCTTTCTTGTTTTACTCCCCTTAGAGTGCACACTCTCCTTGTTTAGGTGGCACCAGCTGTGCTCGGTGAGGACCAGTGTCCTGATAGGAATGAAGCGTTTTCTGCAGCCAGACGGGCTCTTCCAGATGGCTCCCTGGCCCCTAGCGAAGTCTGGGGCAGCCTCATGCTCGCTGTGTCTGGCACCAGGGACGTGTGCTGCTGGGCATCTCAGCTTTGCGAGGGCAGCCTCTAGCTTTGCGTAGCAGCGGTGGTGTTGCAGTGGGGGAGCCTTCAATGCAAGTGAGAGGGAAAGCTTGCCTGCTGCAGCTTACTCTGCAGAGTGGACCAGATGTGTTGTAGGGTTCTAGCCCAGGGTTGCGCTGTCAGAGGCGTTATCAGTCGGGATATGCCCCGGGGCAGTGGGGAATCTGACTGCATTTTTGCCATCGTTTTGTAGTGGCCTTTACAGCTCCAGCGAGAACAGGATGGGCTCGTCATGCAGCCTTGAGTTCTGAGTCAGCTCCAGTGTCTGAGCCGTGAATTTGAAGCGAGAACAGAAGTAGGGGGCCAGATGACTGTTTAAATTCATTTCTCAGCTTCATTTTGGCCTCTCATTTCACCGGTCCTACTGCTGCAGCCCCCTCACCACAGCCGCTGCAGCTCATCATACTTGTGCCCTGTGCACTTGCATGCGCACACGTGAACCCCTGCGGCCTTCTGACGCGGCGCTGTGCGGGAGGGACACCGGGCTCTCTGCAGGGACTCATAGCAGTGCACCGCTTTACCAGCTCTGGCTTCGAGCTGCCAGGAGCACGGTCTTTGCCGCTGCAGCTGCACTGCCTCCTCTGAGTGCCCCACAGCCTCAGCTTCTGTTGCTCAAATGTGTAAATGAGGGAGCTGCCCAGAGCAGCACCTGAGGGGTGCCGGGGCGTTTGCTTGTGAGTTTGCTTTTTCCTGGAAGAACACTTTTTCCAGCTCAGAGTGATACATCACAGGCTGAGCAGCCCCTAGGGCTGGGACCTCACGATGATCTGGCGCTGGCAGAGGAGCTATCGGGCAGGATCAGGAGGGGAATTCCTGTGTTGCTCCTCCGCCTTCATCTGCCACTGGAAACTTGGACACTGCACTGGGCTTCTCTGGCAGGCAGTGGAGGGAGGATTTTAAAGCACGGGCCGGACCGAAAAGAAGGCTCTACCTGGCCTTCCAGCTCCGTGCATCGCAGTGCCGTGCTGACGTTTCATTTCTGTGTGATCCCACTTCACAGATGTAGAGAAATTGCTGTTGTCCGTGGCCCTGAGGTGTCTCAGGCGTCGTCACTGAGGGTGCTCAGCACGCGCCCAGCTAATCTCTCTTAACCTCCCCTGTTCTGTACCTAACAGAAGAAGATCGACTGCCCGCGCATCATCCCTGCCTCTTTGGAGCCGATGCCCACGGGGGTGCCTCGGGACATCAAGATTGTACTGGCTAACGCGACGTTCCCCAAGGTAAACGAGCTCCTGAGGTGTCGGGAAGGCTCGGCCAGGTGGGTGGCGAGGGAGGTCGCACAGCAAAGCCAGAGGGAGTTGCTGCCCGTGCCCGGGGATGTTCTGCAGGCAGTGATGGGCTTTGTGCGCTCGGTGGTGAAATGAGGTTCGTACCCCCTGTGACACGGTCACTAGGGCAAAACCTTCTGGGCACACAAAATTCCTGGTTTCCCTGTGGGTGTTGGCTCCACCGCAGAGCGTGCTGATGTCACGCTGCCCCACTGCCCCTGCGCTCGGGAATGAAGGACAAAGCCCAGAGCTGTGGGCAGGGAGCCCAGTGCTGGCTAAGCCGCTGCTCCCAGTACAGCAAGGGAATGTGTTCTAACTGGACTTCTGGTCATCACTGCAGAGATGTCACTGTCTGGGGACAAAAGTCTGGTCTGTGATATTTTCTGGTGTGCGTGTTGTGGCAGGGCACTAAGTGTGAGTGTCTTGGGAGATGTGTCGCAGGCCAGGAGGAGCTGGGGGCTTTTGGGACAGGGAGGCTGGGCACAGGGAAGATACCGACTAAGCTGCGGTGTTTGTGGAGGGCTGCCCTGTGTCCTTGTGGGTCAGACCTTCGTCGGGTTCCTGGGGCCCAGTTTGCTGGGTCCCTGCAGACAGGGATAGCCAGGCGACTTCTCTTTCTTCAGGGAAAGGAGGTGCTGATAGAGGGGCCTCATCTCGCTGCGCTGGGGGCAGTGAAGGCTACTGCTCTGCTTCTGTCAGACCCCTGCCCTTTGACATGGGGGCAGGAGGGGGCTGAGTCCAGCCCCTGTGCAGGAGGATGTGCCCTCCAGAGTCAGCAAAGAAGAGTGAGAAATCCTTCTTCCTCTGAGGATGCTGGAGGCGGCTGAAGAGGAAGCAGGACAGAATGTAACCCCATGGGAAATGAAGTCAGCAGGAAAGGGGCTGAAACTGCTACTCTTGCGGCGGCTTGAGGGGATCTGCCACCATCCGAGGGGGGGTGGGGAGGATTCCTTCTCCTTTTCTTCTGCTTTCCTCCCCTCAGGAGTCCTGAGCATTTGAGTCATGTACCCCACGGTGGTCGCTGCTGCAGGGGCACTGGGTGAGGGGCAGCAGAAGCTGCCTGGGCACAGGTGATGCTCTGGAGAAGATTGCAGCTTCCCTTTCACAGCCCCATGTGTGTTCACTGAGCCAGCAGCTGCCTGCCAAGAGTCTGGTGCTTCTTTCCTGTCTTTTATCAGATCTGTCAGTTTTCAAAGGGTAGTGAGACCTCAGTAGTGCTGGAGCATCAATTGCTTGGCGATAGGGCTTTTTCCAGGAGGATGGGAGCACAGCAGTAACTCAGGGCAGGGTGTCATCTCTGTGTTATCAGAAAACAGCATAGAAAATCTGCCTTTGAACCTGCTCCCAGCTGGGTCCCCATCTGAATTAGAGTTGTGCTCTCTGCAGTTTTCGGGAGGATGGGGAAGGTAGCTTTGATCCCAAATTATGGACTGGTTTGGTCTGGTTTGGGTGGGGTGGATTGGGACCACAGTGCATTGCAGCTTGAGCTATAAACCCTTACCCAGAGAAGCTCAGGTACTTGCTGGTAGGGTAGGAGAGTATTGCGTGGCCACGCTATGGGTGAGGCTCCTGGTCACTGTGCTTGTCTGTGGCTCCGGGAACAGCTGCCTCAGTGGGCCGTGAGACTGGGCACACCAGCCTGCAGCAGTTTCATGTATAGCTGCAGAGCAGAGCAGGACTTGATGATCTTGGTTGGATCTTCCAACCTTAATGATTCTGCGGTCGACGAGGCATTGACTGCATCCAAACCCTGTCTGCAGCACAGGGTTCTGATCACCTGTGGGGTTTGAGTGCCGTTCAGGTGCTGACGGCAGGAACGGGGTGGGATGCGGTGCCTGTATCAGTTACTGAGAAGAGCTGCACCAGCCAGCGTTGTAGCTGCTCTGCCCTTGTCTCCCCTCTCCCAGGAGACGGCTCTGGAGTGTCATTTTGGGACAGACCAGACCTTCGAAGCCCGGTGGGTGAACTCCTCTGCTGTGGAATGCATACATGTGCTGGTGAGTTGGATGGTGAGATCCGTGCAAGGTGGGACAGGTCTGAGGGCAGGGAGGGTCTAGTCCCTAGCCTTCCACTGGGTCACTGGCTCCCCTCCACAATCCCTCTGCTTCCAGCTCAAAAACATGCAAACTGTGTTCAGCCCTCTGGGAAGAGGCTCTCAGTGTAGGCTGACGATGGAGGGGTGTTCACGAGCCACTGATGCAGCATCGTCTGCTCTCTCAGTGTCTGCGGTGGCTCTAGCCCCGGCTGTGCTGGCACTTGGGAAGGAGCTGCTTGTTTACTCTTCTAAACGGAAGAGTTCAGGCAAAAAATTTGGCTGCCTTTCAGCATTGCTATTCCTGTAGCCTTATTCTGAGCCTGAGAAAATGTTCTGATCCTCGCTGAGGGGCGTCGTGCGGTTGGTGAGGGCACGCGGCACCTCCAGAACACGCTAGGACTTCATGGACGGGGGTACTTTGAGTGCAGGCGGGAAGTGGGCACCGTCCCTCGACACCTGCAAAGCTCTGAGCCACGGGCTGGCACTGAACGCTCCCACCGGCCAGTCTGCTGGTTTTCCTGTCCGCTTCCACTAAAAATAGCAGCGAGCCAGGACCCTGCGCTGTGTGCTGTGTGCTGTGCTCCCGTGCCCTGCGCGGGGACCTCACCAGGGCAGAACAGAAACCAGCCTGCTAGAGAGGGGACCCTCCTGTTCTGAGGAGCCCTGTGAATCCTCATTCTGCTGGACTTGCTAAGGTTTTCTTCACTTGTTCTTTGTGTGCAGCTCCACACATCAGAGAAAAGCCATCTCTTCCCAGTGAACCTTCAGCTGAAGGACAGACCAGACAGATTTATCGACAGCCCAGAGACGATGACAGGTCTGAGCTGAAAGTGTTTTTATTCCACTCTCATCTGGTCAGCTTCAACGACTTTAAATCCTGACAGAGTTTGCGGGTGCAGGAGGGAGACGGTGGTTCAGCTGGGTGCAGCGCAGCGCTTTCTCGGGCAAGTGTGAAAAGCAGAGTTTCCCCGCGTTGCAGCGGTGTGAGTGTTCCAGGAGCCAGTCAGGCGCCTGCAGGCACCCCCGTTACGCCTCGGGGGAGTCAGACCCTGTCCTCAAGTGTGGGCAGCGGCCGACGTCTCATGGGGGCTGGTGCTCTGCTCTCAGCAGAGGTGCGGGGTGTCCCCAGGGTCAGGAGGGATTCTCCCTGGAGATGAGGGTCAGGAGTGGTGTGTGCTGAGCTCTCACAGGAGTGTGACATCAAGGTTCAGCTCACCGTAAAAACTGAATCTTGTTCCTCCTGCGCTAAGAATAAACTGTGCAAACACGATTCAGCCGTGGCCTGCTCTCCCTCTGTCTCTGGGAAGAGCACTCAGATTCCCAGAGAACCCTGCTACATCAGCAGGCTGAGGCAGGCAAAGAGTCGGGTGAGGACCGTCCCCAGACAAGGCGTTAGGACAGGACCAGCCCAGCCAGTTGGCCACAGGAGCCAGGGCTTGCACAACCCAGGCCAGGCTGGTGCTCTATCAGGCTGAAGCTCAGCCTGGAGGCAGCAGCACTGGGCTCAGCTCCCTCTCAGCACCATCAGCCGTTGCAGTGGAAGGAACTGGTTTATCTGAGATGCAAATGAAAGCTAGGTGCCCCAGGTGGGATTTTCTTTGAAGCTGTCTAGGTGGAGAGGCATGAACACCATCAGCCACTGACCCAGGATGAGAAGGCTTCCCCACAGTAACCCCCAGTATGTAGAAGAGGCTTATCTTGCAAAGCACTCCACGCTGCTGAATGCCAGCGTGGGGAGGCAGGAGACGACTTCCCTGCAGAAAGGAGGGTGCCTGCGTTTTTGAGGTCCAGCAGCCACCCGGAGGAGAGGGGGGGGCGCTGCTCAAAGCTGAGGCCGTTTTGCTGTGCCAGGGAAGGCGCTCAGTTCTCAGCGTGGGTGGTGCTGGGAGCAGGAGTGACGGCGGAAGCAGCGTGGTGGAATCCCCCCTCCTCCTCGCAGAGCTCACTTACGCAGGCTGTGTTTGCATCGCTCTGAATTTGCCAGAATATTTGGAGGTCCCTCCAGTGGGACCATGAGGCTGCTCTGGCCCCTCATGCTCGGAGCAGATTGGTGGGAGTGAAATCAGACTGTGAGCAGAGACGGGGATCTGCGGGCGAGTTCTAGGTGTGTGTGCGCGTCCGTTGTGCTGTCCTCAGGGGTTGTAGGGTCAGCATTTACTGTGAGCTGTGTTTCGGCAGTTCCTCTGAAGGGACCCCAGCCCTTGGCTGTTGGGTGGAAATCCAGCAGTGTAACTCACTGCTGGCCTCAGGACAAGGTGAAACGAGCTCATTGTGCGTGGAGGGATGGAGACTCCCTCGGTGCCGCTGCTGTGCCGTTAGCACAAGCTGGAGCGTTGACGGCTGAGGGATTCGTTAGCTGCTTGTGAAGTGCCTGGAGATCCTCCTGTGAACAGAAGTGCAGAATGCGACTGTTCCTGTGTTTTATGTTCCCCGCGAAGGCTCCTCTGGGGAGAAGGGTGTGAAAGCCACGTTTCCTGAGTGTTTCTGGCTGTTTATCTCAGCGGATGCCCACACTCCAGTGGAACGAGTCTTCAGGCTGCAGAGGAAACGTAACCCAGGGCACTGGCTAATGAAGAGGTGGAAGTGCTGCAGGATAATGATGTGGAAGCTGAGCTGAGCAGATGTGAAGAAGTAGTCAATGAAAGGGGCCCTGGACACCAGGGGGAAGGGAGGGAACTGTAAACACTGAGCAGAGCGCTGCAGCCATCCGAGTTGTGTTGCAGTAATGCGAGTGCTTTGCTAGTAGGATGGAGCCAGCTTTGCCAGGCAGCTTCCCCTGTGGATGCTGAGGGCTGGAAACCTGCAGTCGACACTGACAAAAGGTTCTGAGTGTGGATGTTGTTTGTGTTTCAAGGGCAGGAAAAGGGAAACCAAAGCGCTGGGTTACACTGCAGCGAGGAGAGGCAGCACCCAGTCTTTCTGGGAAGTGTGCAGGGTGGCAGCCAAGCGCTGCTGCCTTGTGCTGTGGGTGCAAGCTGCTCTGCCTCTCTGCTGGGTTTCAGATGCTCCATGGGTTCATGTAGCCAGGGGCAGGGGGGCTGGGGATGTGTTTGGCTGTCTCAAGCTATGCAAAGCCATGGAAGTCTCAGACCCGTGTTTTCTGTTGTCTCTGCTGGTTTAGTGGAGGTGTACAACTGCGCAACCGGCAGTGCCGACTGCTCCCAGTGCCTGGGGCGGGAGGACCTGGGGCACCGCTGCCTCTGGAGTGAGAGCAGCTCCAGCTGCAGGTTGCACAGTGAGCCCCCCCAGGTCTCCGACGTCTGCCCGGCTCCAGAGATAAGGAAGGTAAGACCCAACTGTGGTGCAGGGGGTGGCTGCTGGTACAGAGGGGTGACAGCGGCTGTGCTAAGCTGGGAGCAAGGACAGGGCCAAGACCAGTGCTCAGGCACTCACTGCCTTCTCCTGCTGTTGAGGAGGCCGACCTCATTCCTGTCTCTAAATCTATGAGGGGTGGGTGTCAGGAGGATGGAGCCAGGCTCTGCTCAAGGGCATCTGGGGACAGGACAAGGGGCACTGGGTGCCAGCTGGAGCAGAGGAGGTTCCCTCTCAATCTCAGCAGGACCTTCTTCCCAGGAAGGGTCCCGGAGCACTGAACCAGGCTGCCCAGGGGGGTGTGGAGTCTCCTTCTCTGCAGATGTTCCAGCCCCGCCTGGCTGTGTTCCTGTGCCACTGGGTCTGGGTGATCCTGCTGTGGCAGAGGGATTGGACTGGGTGATCTTTCGAGGCCCCTTCCCATCCCTGATGGTTCTGTGATTCTGTGTTGTGCCAGTGGCAGGATCCACCTCTCCTCGTGTTAGTGGGAAAAGCAGCAGCACGGGCAGACTGTCCCACAGCTCCCAGAAGGATTTGTAGGGTCAGCTGAAAGATTCTTACCGCAGCAGCATTTAATGGAGCGCAGCTGAACCGTGACTGTGAGCCCATCTCCAGGCACATGTGCTGTGCTGTTCTGCCAAGGCTGAGCGTGGCAGAGGGCCCCTCGGGCACTGTGCATGTTGAAATGAGTTTTATTTAAATTGTGTTTGAATGAGTGTGTGCTGGGGCTGGGGTTGTGCTCACGGGTGGGTGGTGGGAGCCAACAGCTTTGTCCACAGTGGAAGTAATCCATAACACCTCACAGCGAGCGACCGAGGAAGGGAGAAGCAGGAGAAGCAAAGCAGCATTGAGGTTGCAGAGCCTCCCAGGACTCTGTCGCTGTTTCCCTAGGAAATAGCTGGTAACTCCAAATCCTCTGCAGTCATGTGAGGAGATGAGCCTGCTCAGCCCTCCTNTTAACCTTAACCCTAACCCAGCTGGTGCCACCAGCCATGTTGTGCTGGCAGGGGTTCTGTCCCCTGCTGAGCGATGGGTACAGCCCTGGTCCTGTGGGATGGCATCACACGCAGCACCCAGTGCTCTTGCAGCAGTGTGGTCAGCAGCCCCAGGGGAAGCACTGGAAGCTCGTCCTGTGGCCAGGGTGGCAGTGCTGGTGCCTCGGCCATGCTCAAGGCAGCCCTTACAGAGGTGATGCCAGGACTGGCTTTTCCCAGCCCGCTTGTGTCCCGCTGGGTTTGTCTCGTGGTGGCATCTCATCAGTGAAGCTGCCGCAGAGGGGCTGTGGGGCAGTGGGTGCTCTGTGTGGGGGGCAGGAGTGTGAGGACCAATCTGTCATTTCACGGGGACGAGCGGGCACGGACTCGGGGGTGAAGGCAAGAGACTTCCCCATGGTTTTCTCGTGACACCCCCTGCCCTTGTTGCAGATTGAGCCACTGCGTGGGCCACTGGAGGGGGGCACCCTGCTGACCATCCGCGGGAAGAACCTGGGGCGCCGCTTCAGCGATGTCCTGGATGCTGTCAGGATTGGCAGCGTGCAGTGCACGCCGCTGCCGGACAGATACGTCGTCTCCGAGGCGTGAGTGCTGGGGAGCAGATCCCTGTCCCCCTTGTGTCTCCTGCCTGCATCTGTCCCTCCCCAGGAGCAGGGCAGTGACCTGGCTCGGGTGGGACGCAGGTGCCCTTGGCCAGGCACGAGCAGCCAGTGCTGCCCTGCTCTGAGTCCAGATGGTGGGCAGAGCACAGAGAGGGGAAGGAGGAGGCTCTGGGCCCTACCCACTGCTCTGGTGGGGCAGCTTAGTCACTAGCACCCCGTTTCCTATCCACAGGATCGTGTGTCAGACAGGAGAGACCCAGGAGGCATTCTCTGATGTGGTGACAGTTAATGTGAGCCGGGAAGGGAAGTCCAGGGAGCGATACTCCTACGTGGTGAGTAGCTGCCTTCTGGATGTTTCTTGGGGGTTCTCATGCTGATGTAGCAGCACTCTGTAAAACAAGTCTGCAGCCCCACGCCCCAGCTGGCTTAGGAAGAGGATCTACAGCAAAGCATGTTTGGTCCTCAGGATGCCCCTGACACGTCTGCTCACCTGAGCAGGGTCTGACAAAGCCAGGACTGCAGCCAGACTGCTGTCAGCCACAGCCACGTGCCATCCCAGCTCCTGCAGCTGTTTATCACTCATCCTGGCTATATGGCTGTCGCTCCTGCTAAGAAAAGGAGCTCATCTCTTCCTCCTCTTGTGCTGAAGTGCCATTGCAACCTCTGGGTTTTTTGAGGCTGGTGGAGTCTCTCTGAGCCCTGTAAGTTGCCTTCAGTGGAACTGGTATCTTCCACTGCAGAGATTGTCTTAGTTTTTGCATGAGAATAATGTGCAGGGATTAGACTCCAGCTAATCCTGTGTCGTGATCCAAAGAGGAGTCCTTTATAGCTTTTTCTGCAAGGATAACTTTCATCTCTATAAACCTGAGAGAAATCTGTGCACTTACTCTCTTTGCCACAAGCCCCCTCTCCCTGGCAGGAGGCTTTTCAGGGGCAGCCCTGTGCACTGGGAGCAGCCCCGGGAGTCTGGGTGCCCAGGTGGGTGCTATCTGCACACAGGGCCTTGTGGCTTTAGCTGGGGAAGAACGGGCTGTGCTGCAGGCTCCTGACATAGAAGAACTCTTGAGCCGCAGGAAAAGGTTTTTGATCCTGGAGGCATTGTGAGAAATGCAGGACAGGCTCACAGAGGGTAATCCTGGCCCTGAAACCGACCGCGGGTTGGGAATTCAGTTCAGAGTGGTTTGCAGGGCATGCAGTGAGCACAGGCACGGCCCCGAAGAGCCAGGAGGGCACTGCCAGGCCCAGCGCAGTGCTGGCTCCTGGGAGGCCGTGTGCTCCGGTCCCATTCCTGCCCATGTTCACATCCCAAATGCCCTGGAGACCCAGCAGTGTGGAGCAGAGCAGGCAACCGTGGCCCAGCAACAGAGCTTGGGTTTGGGAGCAGTGCTGCACTGCTGCCAGGGTGTGTGTGCTAGCCTGACCGAATGGTCCAGTGCGGGGCCGACCGTCTGGGTGACAAAGAGGAGAAGGGCCCCAGCAGCAGGAAAGGGCTGGGCGGCTCCTTGACCAGCGTTCAGCCTGCAGAGGACTCAGGAAACACCTGCCTAAGCGCTGAACTAAGTGAGCACAGTAAATGCCAGTCCCTGAGCTCAGACCAGGTCTGTGCCAGCTCTGTGCTGGCAGATCCTGGGCACTGCCCAAGCAGCTGATGAGCTCAGGGGGCAGAGCGGAGATCTGTCTTGTGCCTGCTTCTGAGCAAAGCTTGCAGAAGAGATGGGGGAGTGCTCTGCTTCGCTGGGACTGCAGCTGCCTGGGGCATGCCTTGGTTCCACACCAGAAGCAGCTTCCACACAGAACCAAGCAATGCTCTTCAGTTCTCTGGGTTCTCCTCTCACATACGATGGCATGAAGATGGAGTAGACCAGACCACAAGGCTGGTTTGGATGGCACCTGAGCTTGAGCGCTGCAGGCAGTGAGTGCCTCTGAAAAAGGGTCAGACTTTGGGAGCCGTCCTTCCACACCCCCCTTTGTAAGACTGCAGGTGTTCACGGGCCACATCTTTCAACGTGCCCAAATCCAGAGAGACCAAATCCAGCTGTAGTTCTGCTGAGGAGAACCTCACGGAGGCTGCAGCAGGCTACAGATGAGCCTGATGTGCCAAACGTGCCGAGTTTTCCGAAGAGGTGGAGGCAGGCAGTGCTGGCAGAGCTCTGAGAGGAGCAGCCCCTGGCTCCTGCTGAAGGGAGCGACCGGAGGGCTTTAGGGGACCGGAGCAATCCTCCGCTGCTGCTGTTACAGCTGCATCCCTAGGTTAGGGGCCAAGGGCAGGAGACAGTGCCTGCAGACATGCGGAAAGTGAACAGAACCCTGTGGTAACGAGCAGAGGAACAGGGGAAATGGCTGTGGAAGAATAAGCAGCCTGCGAGCAGGACAAGGGCAAGGAGAGCTATTAATAATCTTGTTTGTGCGGTGGGATTGACAGGAAAGGGCATTAGCACCGTGTGGTTTGCAGCAGCTTAGCCCGCGTTCCCTAGTCCACCCCAGCGTGGTTTTCTCTGTGGTGGCGGCAAGGGACGAGCTGTGGCAGGGAGCAGGCTGCAGCACAGCGGGGCTCCTTTCTCCTGCTGCTGCGGTGTTTGATCGGGAATTACCAGTGCCTTGTTGGAAGGGTCTTGAGATAATTACTGGCTCTGCCCTCCATGTCCTGTTTGAAGCAGAGCAGGGCCGTTGCCCAGCAGCCTCTCCTGGGGCACCCTGTGCAGCAGCACAAGGGCTCTGCGCTGCATTAGTTATCAAAGCCTCATGCTCATGGATCTGGGGGAGATTTCCAGGGGCTGCAGATGCAGATAACACACATGCTGATCTCTGCTGAAACCAGCGAGAGGCTCAGTAACTTCCCCTTGGCTCCTGTCGCCTCTAGAGATTCGGATGTGCAGCTTCCTTAAGGAGGAGATTGATACTGCATTATCTCGACCCAGGTGCTGTTTTCACAGCTCTCGAGGCCATCACCCCGCGGGGCTGTCTTTGTGTTCGGGAGGAAGGGGATCTGGAAGGGCAAAGATGGTGGGACCTGAACAAAGGAGAAATTTCCTTTTGTCCGTGGGCCTTGAGCCGTCGCCAGTGCTGGAGTCTCCATTGGAGGTCTCAAGAGACCGGTGGGATCTTGAGCTCCAGTTTGGACCCACGTCTCATTTACTGCCAGCATTTAGAGACCGTGGGGAGTCACTGTGTTTCTGCCCCATCTCACTCCTGGGTGCCTGTACTCCTGCCCTTTTCCAGAGACCCTGCACTGCTGTTTCAGAGCCTCACAGTGCTGGGTGCCTGAAGTTGCTGCAGCAGCTCCCCTGTGCAGAGTGGAGCATCCACAATTTCCCCTTTGTCTGCAGCTTCCCACGGTGCAGTCTATAGCCCCCGTGAGTGGCCCAAAGGCTGGAGGAACCAGAGTGACCATCAGAGGCAGCAGGCTGGATGTTGGCTCTGACCTCCGCGTCCTCGTCAACACCTCCAAGCAGTGCACCGAGCTCAGGTGGGACTGAACTGCTGACTGGAACCAGAACGTTAGAAAGGGTGGTATCGTCCTCCTGGCAGATCAGGAGGAGCTGGGGTTTGGGTGGGGGGTCACCACAGCACGTTGCTGCTAAGCTGTGGAGCTGGTGCAGCCTCCTCACCAGCCTGCTTGGCCGCTGCCTCCTGCACCTCCAGGCCCTCATGTCCCCAGGGCAGTGAGGCAGAGCTGCGGTGACACAGGACGGGAGTTTCTTTGGCAGAACAGCTGTGCTGGTGCTGCCGTAATGTGGTGGCAGCAACCAGGAGCAAACCAAGTGCTTCTCACCAGTGTTTGGGGCTTTGGCTGGTCCGGAAACAGGACCGAGACCCTGGGAGCCGAGCACGGGTGGGCTTTGTTCCCAAACCTGTCAGAGGCACCTGCATGCCCAGCGTCCCGCAGGAGCCTGCCCTTTTCCCTCAACTCTGTGGGAAATCACCCTGGCAGCCAGGGACTCTCATCAGCAGGTGATGTCGTTAGTAGGTGGCTGGCATGTGGCTGCCCCTTTTCTGAGCCTGAGGCTGTGCTCGGGTCCAGACGTGCTGTCTGTCGAGTTTTGCCGCAGCTGAGCCTGCTCTCCTTTGCAGCCGCAACGACAGCACCATCACCTGCACCATGCCGGCCGCTGAGCTCAGCACGGCTGTGCGGGTCTGCGTGCAGTTCGAGAACAAGTCCTGTGCCAGCCACGACATCACCTTCAAGTACGAGAAGAACCCGGTTATATCGGATATCAACCCTAAAAAGAGCCAGATCAGGTGAGACCCCTCCCGCAGCAGAGATGGCAGAGTCTGCCAGCATTTGCCCTTCCTTCCCTTGCTGAGATCAGCCTCTTAATTTCTGCCAAATGCAAAAGCCAGTTGGAGTATCGGGGGCAGCCTGCTGCAGGCAGCGTGAGGCCATCCAGATGCAGAGCGGGTCCTGAGCAGACCCCGTGTCAGAAGCCCTGGGAGTCACTGAGGCAGAGCCAGGGGAAGAGGATGGTGTCGGGCCCCGTGCCACACTCTGGTGTCTTGAGTTCCTTTCCAGAGCTGGCTCCTGTCTGCATCTGCCCACAAAAGGGGCTGGTGGGAGAGAGTCCTGCATGGAGGAAGGGGCTTCCTCAGCCCCGTAGTTAGACACATTGCCCTGCAGATGGGTAAGAAGGGCACCCACCACAGGGGAGACTCAGGGTGTGCCAGAGCACCCCAGCACCAGCGTAGAAGAGGTCTCACGCAGCATAACTGTCTGTGGCTCGTTGCAGTCCATTTAGAGCATGGAAAACAGTCAGCTGTGGTGACTGTACCGTGTAGACACGGTGGGTGCTTTAAGGACATTCAGGTGGGGGCTGTGTGAGGCCCCGAGGACTTTTCTTGGCAGTGGAACTGCTGGAGGGCGAGCTGACATTTGCAGTCTGGGGTTTCAGTCTTCCCAAGGTCACAGTATTCATTTCTAAAGCATGTCGCTTTTGATTTGGTGCCTCTCTGCGGAGCCCTCAGGCTCCTGTTCCTTTGGATACCGCAGTAAAATCCCACCTTCCTTGGCTGGGCAGCCTGGAAAACCCAGGGCTGACCAGGCAATCGGAGAGTCCAGTGCCAGGGCTGTAAGCAGGACGCTCGGGGGGAGCTCGGGGGGGTCTGGATCCCTGGAGCAGAGCCGTGTCTCGGCGTTCCCAAGCACAGCACAGCCTGTGGGAAAGTTAATGGCAGTGACTCAGCCGACCTCAGCCCCTCGCAGCCCGTGAACTCCGCCGAGTGGTTCTGAACACCGACACGGATGCGGCGTGGCTGCCCGCCATCGCGAGGGGAACCACCGGGACAGTTCCCGTCACCTTCTGTTGCTGGGGGCAGTTTCCACGGTTCAGACCCTGGAGCAGGGGACTGCAGCCTCTCCTCGGGCTGCTTGGTGGCTGGTGCAGTGTGGCTGCTCTGGTACTGGGGGACGGTAACTTGTGTGAAGAAGCTTTTCCAGATGTGACTTGGCCTTCTCTTACTGCTCAGACAACGCATGAGAGAGCTTAAAATCAAACAGAGGTGGCAGATAGTCTGCAGCTGTGACAGATGCGTAGGGGTCACAGCTGCATCGCAGTGCCCACGGATGCTGGAGAACTTGGGTCTGGGGGCCTTGGGCCCAGAGCTGCTGTGTGTGGAGCAGACTCCGGTTCACAGGGTCTGTAAGTCCTGGCTGTCCCCTGGCAGACACTGCAGACAGATGAGGTGTGATGTGGAGGAAGGTAGGATAGTTCCAGGTGATGGCTTCTGCTCTCCCCAGCAGGCAAGTGGTGCCCAGCACCTCCTGTGCCTCTGGGAGTCTTGTTGTTGACTGAGTGCACGCTGAGAGAGGGGCCCACGCGTCACACCAAACAGCTTTCACGTCTTGATGTAAATCAGAAGTGTCTGGGAGATGCGGGATCCCTGTCAACCTGGAAGAGGTCTCTTCCCCTGCCAGGACTTGCAGTCCCTTGTGGGGCAGGGAGGAGCTCCTGGTCTTTGCTCTGAGTGGTTGCATTGAGGAGTTGCTTTGAGGCCACAGCTGGTGGCCTGGGCAACCTGTGGCATGGCCCTGGCATGTAGAGGCAGGCTGCTCCTCCAGGAAGCGGGACTCTGTGGAACAACTTTCTGTCCCTTTCCAGTGCAGCAGCTGCTGCTCCTCCCTTCCCAGTAGCTTGGCAGCAGCCGGGTCACTTGCTGTAAGTAGGAAGAAGCCTTGGCTGTTGGGTTTTGTTTTCCGTTCAGGCAGCTGGGAAAGGTTCCTGGGAAAATGATGGCGGGGAGACCCAGCCACGGCACCTCGCTGCTCCGTGGCCCTCTGCAGTCACCTCTCTTTCTTCCCTTCTCCTCAAAGTGGGGGCAGGATCATCACCCTGGAAGGAAGAGGCTTTGAGCTGGTCCAGAATGTGTCCATGGTCGTTCGTGGCATCGGCAGAGAGCAAACGGTGGGTGTGTGCTGGGTACTGCCCGTGACGGGGGCCAGGGCTGTGTGTCTGGTGTCTAAAGGTGTTTGTGGAGCTGAGCTGGGAGCAGGGCTGGGCAGGAGCGCTCAGAGTGTCATTTTTCCCATGTGCATCCTTTCAGAGCTGTAAGGTTCACACCAGCACTGTGATCACCTGCCCTTCTCCAGCTGCCTCCAACGTCACTGCCGGGAGCAAACCCGCACCCGTGGATTTCTACCTCAACGGTCGCCTCTATGCCGATGACCGCCCAGCTCTGGATGAGGAGATGTACCCCGAGGAAGCCTTGCACATCAGCAAGTTCAGCCTGGAGTACTATGCTGACCCCCAGTTCTTCACAGCCAAGAAGGAGAAGTGGATCAAGCACCATCCTGGCGAGCCCCTAACCCTGGTTATACACGTAAGAGGGTGGCATTTACAGCCCTGCTGCTGTTGGGGTGCTGCCTGGGCCCCACTGGGCAGCCCCTCAGTCCCAAGGTGTCCGTGCAGTCCCTGTCCGCAAACGCGGGAGAGAGAAGGGGTGAGGATGGGAGAGGCAGGAGTCGTGCAGGGACAGACAGGTCTTTCTCAGCCCTGCATCTGCTTCTGTCTTCAGCAAGAGATGCAGCCTGACCTGAGGATGCCCTTGGGGCATGACGGCAAAGCTGCGTCTGAAGGGTGTGATAGCAAGGAGCTAAACAGAACGCTGTCCTGAAAGCGGGCAGGTCCTCCAGCCGCCCTGACAATAGGTGCTCCTGCCGACACAGGTCAGGCGTTCTCCTTCGGCTGCAGTTAACAAGGAAGTCGGGGGGCAGCAATTGAGTGGCTCGGACAATGTGCAATCGCAATTCAAAGGCCATTGTTTGCTGCAGGATATCCTCGCTCCGCTCCCCCCTGCTCAGGCTCTGCAGAGCATCCCCTGGCTATCTCCTTGTACATCCTGCCCCCCTCCCAGGTGGGCGCTTAGATCCTTGTCCGGATGTGCAGCCAGGTCAGATCAGAGCAGATTTTTCCAGGTTGCTGGAGGGGACAGGCTGGCTCATCCTGAGCCCCGTGCTGAGTGAGGAGCGGGGAACAGGAAAATGGGAGTTCCTGTGGAGCGCTGGAAAAGTCTCCCTGGTGAGGCAGAGTGCTCCCAGGTCTGAAACCCGGCAGGGAATGTGGGAACTGAGGCAGGAAAATCCATTGCGATTCCAAGTGCTACTCTAAGGATGTGCCCTGGTTCTGTTTTTGTCGTAGAAAGAGCCTGACAGCCTGGGCCTGGAAAGCAGTGAGTACCAAGTGAAGATCGGCCTCATCTCCTGCGAGATCCAGATTGTTTCAGATAAAGTCATCCACTGCTCCGTCAACGAGTCGCTGAGCACCTCCGATAGACAGCTGCCCGTGACGGTGAGTCCTGGAGCCTCCACGCTCCAAGGGCTCCCTGTTGCATCCCCAGCTGTGGGCCGTGCCCTGGGCAGCTGGCTGGCAGGTGCAGATATGGGCAGTGCCCCAAGCCCTGCAGAGGGGCTGCCACACTCCACACGGTGAGGCATCAGCAGCTGCCTTCCGAGCTAACTGTGCCATGAGCTGCAGGGCAGTCTGGCAGTTCTCCTGAGGCACTGGGAAATCCCAGGTGCGTGAGGCTTTGTCATGTGCGGTGCGTTCCCTTTGTGAGCTGAGTCGGGGATTTCCTCGCAGTCAGCTGGACTCCAGCTGAGGAGCTGGCCCTCACTGGAGTGCAAAAAGCCCCTGGGCACAGGTCCCTCTTGTGTGACTGGGGTTGCAAGAGGAGTATAGAGGGCTGGACAGCTTAGTGCCGGTTCCCAGGGACTGCCAGGAGCTGGGTGTTCGGGACTGTTCATCTTCGTCCACAGAATCCACAGCGTTTGGTTCCTGCCCTGTTTGCCGCAGAGCGCGTGACATGACCGCTCTCCTCACGCAGGGGGGCTCTATGGCTCATGGCATCTAGAGAAGCAGCACCTCTGTCTCCACAGTCTGAGACCCTGCAGCCTCCCTCCCAGTCCCTGTGTGACAGTGAGTGGGTGGGTGGGAGCCTGCAGCAGCGAGGAGGAGGGCAGCTTTGGAGGGATAGAGGAGGCCGTGGGCTTGCGCTGCCCAGAGGAAAGGCACCAGTTCACGGGCAGGGTTTTCCATCGCACTGGCCGGAGTGTGGTGTGAGCAGTTCTGCTGCAGGCTGGGAACATGGGAATGCAGAAGCAGCTGGGCTTGCCGAGTGGCGTCCACGGAAACGTTAACCAGGGTAATTCTGAGTGAGAACTGAGAAACAGGGAAATCCCTTTGGGAGGAAAAGGGATTTATGAGTGTGCCAGTCTTCATTTGGCTTTAGAACACTCAGGGTGATGCCCCAGTAGGTCCCCAGGATGCAGGAGAAAGACAGCAGCCCTGAAGTACCCATGGCGATGAGGAGTGCCCAGCAGCGAGAGGGCAGCTGATCCAAATAAACGGGAGAAGCTTGCTGAGGCCTTCAAACCCGTTTCAGGTTGTGACCAAACTGTTTGAACACCGGATCAAACAGCAGGGTTGGATTGCTCCTCTGGCAAATGCACAGGGCTGGTGATGGGAGGTGCCGGGGGTTTCAGTGGTGCAGCCAGCGTTGCCTGCGGTGGGGCAGTCTGCCCTTTGGACACAACACAGGGACAGACCCCCTGGCTGGCAGCGTCGGTGCCCTTGCCAGCGCTCCTGAGAGCAGGGGCACAGATTCCTCGTGCGGCCTGGAGCCGTGCGCTGCGTTAGAGGCACTGGCCCCGCTGCTGCAGCTGACTGCTGTTTAACCCCGGAGCGCGCCTCCTCCGCAGGTGCTCCGCGACACGTGTGTAGTCTGCAGGTTGTTCCAGCAATGCCCTCGTTCAGTGTTTTCACTCATCTTGCTCTCAGTTCTCATTCCTCGAGGGAAGTGAAACTTGCCTTTCCAGAAGCGAGATACTGTGGTCATGAGTTTCCCTTGTCAGATGCTGCTGCTGAGCCCTTTCATCCCGGAGGCCTAGAGAGCTGTTTATAACCAGAGTAGACTTGCCCGCCTGTGATGTGTGCTGGCCTCTTTCCTCTGGTGATCAGGAGACTGAAGGGCTGAGCTCAAGTGGTTTGTGCTTGGTGTCACAAGAAGTCCGCGTTGGGAACAGTGCCAGCACCTCCTGACACCCGGCCCACTGCGTCAGCCACAAGACCACATTTTCCCTGACTTCATTTCTATCTCAAAGACTTTAAGGTTTCTTTGTTTTCCTTCTCCTGAGTGACAGCAGTTCTGCTTCTGGAGAAGCAGGGGGAGAGCAGCTGGGGTTCAGTGGCCATTCAGAGGCTTGGATGATGAGTGGAAAGGTTTTCAGTGCAGGGAGCGCACACAGCGCTGGGTCGTACAGCGAGCTTTCTGCGAAGGGGTTGTCTTGTGCTCCAGGGTGGGCACAGAGGGGCAGTGGCAGCTGCAGCCTGCAGGGCTGTCACCGAAGCCCCATGGTGGCCCTAAGACTGGGCGCTGCCGTGGTACTGCAGCCTGCTGCGAGCCAGCCTTGGCTTCCCAGGGCACATGGGAGTGCATGGGGCTTTTCAGAGGCCCACAGAGAGCAGTGGCCGGCACAGCCTGGCCTTGCTGAGAGGCCTCTGTAGGTCCTTGGGCAAAAGTCCGCTGAGCGCTGCCCCATAGTCCCTCCTTGTGTGACCTCCAGGCCATCTGGCAATGCCTGCTGAGCTCCTGATTTTCCTCCCTCCTTTTCCCTCTCTAGATCCAAGTTGGAAAGTTCAACTACACAATTGCAACCCTGCACCTTGGGGGAGGAGAGACTGCAATCATTGTCTCCATTGTCATCTGCAGCATCCTGCTGGTCCTCTCGGTTGTAGGTAAGGGAACGGAGCAGCGAGCTGCCCGGCTGTGTTTTCTCTGTGTGTGAAGGGAGGAGCTGCCTCACACGCACGCGTCAGGTGTGCCTGAGCAGCTACCAGTCCTGCTACAGGTGTCAGGCCACAGCGAGCTCAGGTTTGTGCACCCGCAGACGGCTCTGATCCCAGCTGCTCCTGAGCCCGTGTCCAACAGGCTTGTTCCCTTCCTGTCTTCCAGCTCTCTTTGTGTTCTGCACAAAGAGCCGCAGAGCAGAGCGCTACTGGCAGAAAACCCTCCTCCAGATGGAGGAGATGGAGTCGCAGATCCGGGAGGAAATCCGCAAAGGTAAGTGGCTGTGCTGGACGCCGGGAAGGACCCAGCCTCAGGAGGGGAGATGCGGGGTAGCAGGGCTGAAGCTGTTCCACTTCTGCTCCACAGGAGTTGGCAGAATCATTTATAGGAGGATTTGTTGTTGCCTTTGAGCTTCAGCAGAGCTTGCAGGGGAGGCTCAGTGGCTGGAAGCGTGGCTCTGCTGCTCTCTCACTGCCTGGCTCGGCCAAGGCACTGATCTTCAGGGCTGCTCATCTCCCTGTGTGCTGGTGAACAGCACTTGGCTGTGGCAGGGGGTTGACGGAAGACCCTGCTAGTCTTTGGTAGGCTCTGCAGTTGGGTGCAACAGAGCTTAGAGCGTGGTCCTGCTAGAGCAGAGGGAGAAGCGATCCAAGCACCCACTTCTGCTGTCCCCCAGGCATGGGAGTGGCCAGAGTCCTCGTCCTGCAGAACTGGACTGGCATTGGTCCTGTGGGGGCCGGGAAACTCTTCTCTCCATCGGTGGTGTGGAGTGCTGATGGTGATGGAGAGAGCTCTGCTTCAGCCCACTAGAGGGAAAGCCTCGAGGAGGCAGAAAGGAGCCGTGGCAGGCTGTTCAGTGCCAGCCTGCTCGTGGTCTCAGCTGGTGGAGTACCGGAGCTCTTACCATCTGTGGGTCTCTTTGTGTGCAAGGCTTTGCAGAACTGCAGACAGACATGACAGACCTGACCAAGGAGTTAAACCGCAGCCAGGGGATCCCGTTCCTGGAGTACAAGCACTTTGTCACCCGGACATTCTTCCCCAAAGTAAGGCAGTACCGTGTTTCATGGGAACCTCACCACTCCCAGGTCCTTCCTGATCACATCAGGGCTCTGCTAAAGGCCTATTGCAGCGTGAAACCCCGTTCCACTGTTAGGTGTTTAGTTGTCATGTATTTCAACCTCAGTTACCACCAAAAGTGGAGCTGCGTCTCCTGTGCTGTGAAGGTGGGGACAGCTTGCACATGATGTGAGCCCTGTGGCAGCACCGTGCTTGAAGTCACTCTGGCTCACCCGTTTGATGCCACTGGCCATCTCTCACGTGAGGAGAAAGTGCCAGGGACTCCTCCAGTGTCACCCCAGTCTGTTTGGTGGATGCTGAAGGGTGTCTCTGCCATTGGTGCTCAGGGAGAAGGGACTGTTGTTCCTTGCAGCATGCCACCAAGAATTCCCAGCTGCCCTGCCCACCCACAGCAGCTCGTTGGGTATCTCTGTCTCTCCTGCCCATCCACAGCAGCTTGTTGGGTATCTCTGTCTCTCCCTTTCCTCTCTGTCAAAGGCTGAGCACATGTTGCTCCCAGTAAGATGCCCAGACCCAGTCTGTCTGCCTAGAGTCCTCCTTCAGGGCTGCAGCAGACACTCTGGTGCCGCAGTTTGCATCACCGGCTGCTGGGCTGTGTCGTAGTGTGCCCTCAGCAGCAGCTGTATTTCACCCCCGAGGCGGTTGCGTTTCGGTGGTGAGCAGTGAGATGATGATTTGTGACTGCGGAGTGTTTCATTGCTAGTTACTGCTCGGGGTTTAAGTTATCCGCTCTCTATACATGTGCACACCAGAGTCTTTAAGATTCAGGCTGCTAGCTGGATGTGGGAGATCTGAACAGTTTTCCATCTGTTTCGAGAGTTACATATGTCAAACACCCAGAGCTCCTCTGTTTTGACTTGGTCTTCTATGACGCCTTCTCCTCTGGGATTTCTCTAGCTGTCAAATTAGTCTATGTGCAGTCTCCCTACCCTAGCAGCCTTGTGTCTGCGCAGGCATCTGTCTCCCCCATTCTTGCCGTGTTTGCCCATTTGAGAGGCTCCTGCAAGCGTTTAAAAGCTCCCTAGGCCAGACCAACACATCAGGTCTCAGTGGGTGGTCCCCAGTCCCATGTCTCCAGTTGTGTTGCCTCGCAGAGTCCCTGTGCGCTGCGGCCGCCCCATCCTGACTCTGTGCTTGGTTGCAGTGTTCCTCCCTCTACGAGGAGTGCTACGTCCTGCCGTCCCAGCAGCTCAGCTCCCAGGTGGGCTCCCAGGTTCAGGAAACCCATCCGCTCCTGGTGGGGGAATGGAAGGTGAGTAACCCGCTAACACAGCCGGCACGTTGGGGCTGTTGCTCACCGTCCTCGTGTTTTCTCACGGTGCCTGGGGGATGCTCCGTCACTCCAAACAGCCACCGTGCTCCGGCACTGGGTCAGCTGTGGCTGACAGGAGGAGGCAGGTGTGAGGAGCAGAATCCTGAGATACTTTCCAGCTCTTCTGTGGGCTCTGCTCCCCGGACGTATTGCGTTCCGTCCATACGTGGGTCCTCACAAAGGAGGTGCCTCCCAGGCAGGGGCTTGGTAAGAGCTGTTGTCCCAGAGCTGGGTTTCCTGGAGTAGGAATTGCAAGTTGCTTCGCTTGGAGGGGGGGGTCTGCCTAGAGCAGCTCCAGCTAGGTGAGGTTGATGAGGGCCATGTCCAACTGCGTCAGCAATCCAGGATAAAAATCCCACTGCAGTGCCCAGCCACCTCACTGTGGAAAATGCCTTCCTTTTATTGCATCGCTGTCCCTTGCTCCAACTGATGGCCGGATGTCCGAGCATTGTGCCAGCAGAGAAGAGCCTGGCTCTGTCTTTGCCCTCCCCGTGGGGCAGTTGAAGGCTGCAGTGCGATTTGCCCTTGCTGCTTCTGCTTAAGGCTGACCAAGCACCCACTCGCAGTTCTGGTAGCCCTCAGCCAGTGTCTGTCTGACAGCAGGGAGCCCAGAACTGGCCAGAGTGCTCCAGGTAGCCTGATGCAGCCGTGTGTCACACACGGTCGTGCCCTCACTGTGGGCTCGCGTCCAGCAGAGCGTCTTCAGCTCAGTACCCGCTCACTCAGCAGGGCCGTCCTTGCAGTCAGGAAGGATAAAAGCTGGAGGACAAGCAGCAGCAGCTTTCTCACTCTGCTTTCTAACTTTCTCTCTAGATCCCTGAAAGCTGCAGACCCAACATGGAGGAAGGAATCTCCCTGTTCTCCACTTTACTCAACAACAAGCACTTTCTCATTGTGTTTGTGCATGCTCTCGAGCAACAGAAGGACTTTGCTGTTAGAGACAGGTACGAGCTTCAGAACCAAAGACCTGGCAGCTGGAGCAGACTGCTTTATTCCCAACCCGTGGCAGCCCTGTCCGTGTCTGGGGCTGTGCATTTCTGTTTGATCAGAAGTGGATGGCCACAGACCCTGGCCACTGGGATTTCCAGTGGCAGGGTGCAAGCTGACCTAAGGTCCCAAAGCCCTGAAAGAGGGTGTGAAGTGTTAACACCTCTGGGAGGGCTTGTGAACACGGTCTGAAATGCTGCCTTCTTGTTTGGAGGGCAGTTCAGTCTTGAGCCATGCACGATTCTGTTTCAGGTGTAACTTGGCCTCCCTGCTCACTATTGCGCTGCACGGGAAACTGGAGTATTACACCAGCATCATGAAGGACCTCTTGGTGGATCTAATAGATGCCTCAGCTTCCAAAAACCCCAAGCTGATGCTGAGGAGAACAGAATCGGTGGTGGAGAAGATGCTCACCAACTGGATGTCCATCTGCATGTACAGCTATCTCAGAGTAAGAGGACCAGCTCACTGCTGCTGTGGGTTCAAGTTCAGTCACGAGGGGTGTTCCGAGCTGCCACGGAGCTGAGTGCCTGCGAGCCACCAGCCGTGGTTGAACAGCTCCAGTGTCTTGAGGGGCAGCCTTGTGTTCGATCGCTTTGCAGCCCTGCCTGGGTGTTCTGTGAGACCAGACTTTGCAGCAGGCTCTTCTTAGGGCCAGAGGTAGGACGTTTCCCCGTGCTGGGGAAGAGAGCTATAGGGCTGCTCAGAAATAACCAGCATGGCTCGAGGTTTGGGAAGCGCTCGGTTGTTTGTTGTTTTCTCTGACCAGCTCACTCAGCCGTGCAGATGGCCCCCAGCCAGGTCAGCACTGTCCGTCCTGAGCGTGAGAGCCCCGCTCCCGGCAAGGGTGCTGGTGTGGGACGGGGGCTGTGCTGTGCTGGGGCCCCGTGGTGCGTGGCTTCTTGCTTCGAGGCGTCCCCATGGCTCCATGCTGGTCAAGCAGACAATAGCAAGAGGGGAGGGATGTCTGTCCCAGAAGCCCGACTGCCTTCCGACAGCAAGGAGTAGGAGTATATTTGGCATCTCGGCGCACATCAGCAGTCCATCTGCTCGGGGCTTTATCTCCAACGATTGCCAGTTCTGGTTGGAATTTCCCAGAAGGATTGAGCAATAACTTAATTGATTCCACGGCAGTTAATTGGAGGACACCCCACTGTACCCAGGGGGGAGAGCCTTAGAAGAAGCCTTTGAAAAGCCTCCTTTCCCAGGGCGTTTGCTGCGGCCACAGAAGCAACACAGCACTGTTCTCATGCAGAGCGCAGTGGCTGCTGCTCCCAGCTGGTCATCACTCCTTGTCTTAAAGCCTGGGGTTTGTAGTTGGGGTCGAAGTCAGAGGAGCGGGTGAGTGGCTGCGCGGACGCGGAGCGACTGTGCAGCCTGGAAGAGCAGGAAAGAGCGGGTCGGTGGAGTTTCCTCATCTCCGTTTCTGCGCCGTCGTTAAACCGTTAGAGAGAAAATGCTGATCACCCCTTGCAGAGCGGAGACCGTGAGTGTGAGGCATCTGATCCAACTGCAGCCTGAGCTAAAAATGGACATTGTGCAAGAGGGCTCTCTCAGGGGAGAAAGGAGGAAAGGAGTGGAGTGTTACCATGCGGGCCAGAGGCCCCGGGCGCAGTGCTCAGCCGGTGAATGGCAGGGGACTCCCAAGCGCTGGGCAGGGAGGTGCCCGTCACCGCAGGCCAGGGTCCATGGCTGGGCTGGCAGCCATCTTCGTGTCCCTGATGCCAGCTGAGAGCCAGCTTTGCTGTGGGCCCAGCTCTCCCCAGAGGGTAGGAAGGACAGGGTACAGGGGGGAACATGTCTGCAGTGCAATGATGGCCCTTTGCAGAGCTGTTGGGCCACTGGCAGAACCTGCATGGCGCTCTGCCTGCAGGCGGGTCCTCGGCAGGGCTGACGGGCACGTTGGGCTTGCGTCCCCTTCTGCTCCGAGTGCTGAGCCCAGAGCCGTGGCTGTGGAGACCGTCAGGGCACTTTCAGCCACAGCTTATTTCCCGTTTCTGAAAGGCAGCTTCCATAGCAGAGCACGACGAAGAGCTGGTTGACTTTGTGTGGGCTCCTCGGTGAGGAGGCACCGTGCTGCCTGCCGAAATGTGGAGGGGGAAGAAGAGGCGTCAGGCAGAACTGTCTTGCCTGTCCCAGGCAGTCAGAGGGACTGGGAGTCTTGGTCCAGCTCGGGGGAGCTGGGACCCACTGTGCCAATGAGGACAGAGCTGCTGACGGGACCTCCTTATGTGCCGGGTAGTCTCAGCTCAGGGCTGTGATTTAAATCCTAGTGATAGTCAAACGCCTCCCCGTGCCCTGCGGTCCTCTGGATCAAACTCTGCTGCCTTCAGAGGGGCATTTCGTGGTTCAAAAAGGAAAGGCTGCCAGGCTGCCTGTAGCACGGGCCTGTCAGACGTGTGACGATGGGTCTGGTTTTCATTGCGGAGCCATCCCCATTAATCACAGCGTCTATTCGAAACAGCTGCTCCAGGGTCCCTGCCGCCGCGCAGTGGAAAAATTCCAAGCGCTTGTATTTTCCCTTGTAAGTCAACGCGACATGCTCTGAGCATTTGCTTCCCATTAGAGCGCTGCTAACAGTCAGTCCGTTTGTGTTTTGGGGGAAATGATTTGAAGGAGCTGTCTTCGACTGGGAAGGAGGTGCGGGCCACAGTCGCTAGCGGTCTGAACATGTGGAGGGCACCTGGAGGCAGCGGAGGCACCGCTCTGTTGGGGATGCTTGGCTTGCTGCATGCAGGACACGAGATGAAGGACTAGCAGGGGACCTGGTGCGTGGGACTGGGTTCAGAGGGAGCTTGCAGCGCCTGCTCATTCAGTGCAGAGCCGAGTGAGAACCATGGAGAAAAACACTTCCTGCCACAGCTTCGGTGTGAAAAGCTGAAGAAACAGCCCTTTCCGTGAGGTGCTGACAGGACCAGGGGTCTGGGACTTAGAGCAAAACTAAGGTCCTGGAGTTCAGGTTTTAGGTCTGGGTCCAGGCTTCCCAGTGTCTGCCTGTGGCGTGGGGCTCAGGTTGATCTCTCCGCAGAACACAAGTAGATCATCGCCCGCGAACTGGCAGGCACCTGGGGCAAGCGGCTCCTTTCCGTGCCTTTCCCTCCCGTCCTCACCAAGGCCTTCTGGAAGCGGCTGTAGTGTGGTCCTGGCAGGACACCTCTGGTGGCTTGTCAGCCTCGCTAGTAGGGCAGCAACGTGAGAGTCCAGGCTGCGCTCTAAACCCCTTCTTTTCCCAAGCACATAAAACCCAGGCCCTGCCACGCTCACCGTGCGCGAAGCAGCTCGGGCAGTGCCAGCCTGCGCCGAGCTTTCCATTGCTGCAGTCACCGCAGTGTCCCGGGCAGCTGGGCCGGGCAGCTGGGCGAGCAGTGAGAAGGAAGCCTCATTAAAGTGCGCTCACAATGGGAGGAAAGCGGGCCCCGGGCTGTGTTTTTTTAAGTGTGTTTTTGTCCTGAATCAGCACTGATCTCTGCTAGCCCAACTTCCTTTCTCCCAGCCAGCCAAGTCCAACGACAGTTTTGAGTTGCTGCCAGATGAGTTCTGTGAACAATGCTCGAGGTTCCCAAGTTTGCCATTTTATCTCTGTCCCCTGCCAGCCCTGCTTTCCCCCCTTTGAAATCTGCTGTCTGATTAGCACTTCTGCAGATTTCCACAGCATCCCACAGTTCCTGAGCCTGGGAGCCAAGAACCCAAACAGAAATAGTATCTCCCCGGCGGAGCGCTGGCGTTGCTTCCCGTGCGGCTGCTCCTGCTTACGTGCGCCGCGACGGGACCCAACCTCCCCCGCCGACCCTTCCCCAGCAGCCCCGCACGGGCAGCTGGACCCCGCGGGCCGTGTTGGTCGCAAGCCACCAGGAGCTCCTGTATCAGCAGAACTCACACGTTCTCAGTGGTTTTGAGGCAGCTGTGTGGCCACTGGCAGCCCCTCGTGTCTCTCTGCGGCTGGAGCTGTGGCAGGGGACAGAGATTCCCACGGGTGGATGGGGCAGGTGCCAAGCCCCGGCGCTGAGCTTAGCCTGGGTTGGTCCCTGACGGGTGCTTGTGTGATGGGCACAGTTCCTCGTGGTAGCAGGTCTGCCCTCGGACTGTCAGTGCTTCTTGTGGGGGTCAGTGTGGCAGCCCTCTGTGGTTCCCTCTACAGAGAAGGCGGGCGCTGCAGCCTGCCTTCTCTGGGTGTTGTGTCACATGCCGCTCTCTCAGAAACCCACTCTGCTTTGTCTTCTGACACTGAATCCGCTCTGTTTTTAACCCTCTGCCACCTCACCTCTTTCTCGCAGCCCTGTCCCCCTCTGCTTCCAGCGCTGGGAGCTCTGCACGGAGCCTGTTCGGTGCTCAGACGGAACCTTGCAGGAACCCATTAGGCTCCGGCAGAAGGCCCAAGTAGCTCCCCATGTTCATTACCAGAGTTGCCCTCGGAAAATAAAGCGGGTGCACCGTTGGCACAGATGGCGCGTGCCCACCTACCACCCTGCTGCGGTGCCTTATCATCAACTGCGCCGAGTGCAGCCGAATCAAAATTGACATCAGACTAATTGCTTTAGCAATTATAGGGCAATTAGAATAAAAGAAGCACCAAGTCTTAATTAAGAAGCAGATTGAACAGGATTTAGCAGCTCCTAGCTGAGAAGTATGGAAATCGTCGGCTCTCTGTTGTCTGGAGCAGCAGTTCAGATGGCAGCAGTAATTGTGGGGGCCGTGTGCCGCTCGGAGTCCCTGGACGGGCGGCAATTTGCGCTCGCCTCGTTGGAGGGAAATTGCACTCCGGCAGTAGGGAGAAGGGGGTCTGCTCCGGCGCTGGAGTTTCTTCAGAAAATCGCTCGTGTTTGGCTTGCCCACGGGCGCATCGCGAGCCTGGCGTTAGAGGGGCAGCTGAGCTGCATCGCCAGGGGCTGGTCCCCTCTCTCTCGTTCTCGCCGCAGCAACGCCGCAAGCCGCCTCTGTCTCTAGCCAAAGCCTGATGAATGGAAGGAGTTAATGGTGCTTGCTTGCTGTCGCATGGGAACAGCTTGCTGACCCTGATCCTTTCAGCTTGGCTGCGATCGGGGCTCTGCGCTGGTATGAGAACTATGAGCGCCGCTGCTCAGAGCCGCAGGCGCACGCGGTGGGTCGCATCTGCGGAGCTCGGCGGCGAAGCAGGGTGTCCGCTGGCACCTTCGTGAGAAGCCGGGTGCCCAGATATCGCCGTAGACCTGTATTTCTGTGCGCGTCAGCCCTGCCCGTGTCCTGCTCGGTGCGGTCCTCTGTACTGACCGCGCCTGTCAGATTGCGAGGAACGTGGGGGTACTGGAGCTTGCCAGATTCTCCCCAAAGCTCTTGTGCAATTTCACATGCACATTAATGCACACTTGTGTCCTGCTGAGTGCACGTAGCCTCTCGTCCCAGCTACACGCGTGTCCCTGCCTTCGGAGCAGCGCTCGAGTGCCCTACCCAGCAGGCAGTGAAGCTGGCACAGCCTGCTGCTGGCAGCGCACGCGTGCCATGCCAGTGGGATGGGGTGTGTTGAGGCTGACAATCACAGCTCACCCTCCCCGAAAATGCCCACGGCTGTTGTCGGCTGTTCTGTGCTCTTCCCTGTCTGTGCTGTCATCCTGCCACAAGTCTGAAAACTCGGAGCGGCCTTAGAGATGCCGGTGGGAGCTGAGGAGTCGCGGTGCCCAGCGCAGGGACCAGCCCCGCTCCCTGCAGTATCCCACCATGCTGCTGGATGGAGTCACCCCTGGCAGGCCTGGTTTGTTTATGTGGTCTCCTTTCCTTTCCCCAGGAGACAGTGGGAGAGCCCTTCTTCCTGCTGATCTGTGCGATCAAGCAGCAGATCAATAAAGGCTCCATCGACGCCATCACAGGGAAGGCCAGGTACACTCTGAACGAGGAGTGGCTACTGAGGGAGAACATCGAGGCCAAGCCGAGGGTGAGTACCTGCACCAGCCAGGCAGCCGTGCAAGGGGTTGGTTTGGTTCCTGGGCCAGAGCAGTCACCATGTGAACGATAGAGCCGCCCGAGCTTTCCGCTGCCAGACAGTCTCATCACGGCTCTGCTCTCAGCTCTGACCTCGGTGGGTCACTTTGGCTCAGTTTAGGGCTACAGGCAGGTGAGAAAATGCCTCCTGCCTTGATCAGAGACAAAGCGATAGGTTTACTCTTCCCAGCAAGAGCATCTTCACTGTCAGCAGGAAGGTGCTGCTGTGGACACCAGTCCTGAGAGAGGGCTTTGCCCCGGCTGTGGCAGGAGCGGTGCGGAACAGCAGCTCTGTGAACTGCCTGCTGCAGGAACTGGGCAGACAGGGCCATGTGTGTGAAGGTCTCTGCTCCCTCTGGATTCAGCAGATGCCTTCCCAGAGCCTGGATCAAATCCTGCTTTCAGTTACCTGGCACAAATCTGGAGCAGCCTGGCTGAAGGCGGTGGGCTGCCCCAGCTGTGCCGCACTGTAACGCAGAGCAGGCTTGGGCTCCACACCCTCGCAGTTTCCAGTTGCCCTGTGAATTTGCAGCCCGGCCCGCGAGGGGTGAGCAGCAGGGAGCAGAGCATCGGCTTTCTAACTTCCCAACTCTGAGCGGGGGACCTGCTGCTGCCTGCTGCTTTGCAAGGAGAGGAGGGAAGGTGTGAACAGGGTTTGCTGGGGAAGGAGAACAACTGCAGCGTTGGTGCTAACTCGTCCCCAGACCCCCCCTTGCTGGTAACTGAACCTCTGGTTCAGAGCGCATGGCACAACCCCCGCACTCACTGCTGAGAACACTGCACCCCAGCTCTGCAGTCACTGCCTGGGGATGCTGGCCGCATCCTGACACTGGAAAGCTGTGTTTGCACAGCCAGAGCTCCTGGCATCCCAGTCTCCTGCCCTGGGCTGGTCCTTAGATAGGGCAGTGGCCTGAGGCACAGTGCTGCCCTCAAGTTGGGGCACACCAGGGATTGAAGAGCACAGGCAGAGGCATTGCTGGGGCTGTCCCAGAGCCAAGGCCCTGGGCAAGAGGGAGGGATGTCAGGCTCAAAGTGTTCAGATCTGCAGAACTTGCAAGAGAGGAGGCACCTGGCCCCTTTCTCTCCTTGTCTGACTGGTGTGGCAGCTGCTCCCAAAGAGGGTTTTTAACAGGAGTAGAGTTGCCCTTGTTGCCCTGCAGCTTTCTGTGCACCCCCGAGGGCTGAGCCAGTGTTCCTGGCTGCCTGCAGCCCCTTGCTGTCTGATTTGCTTTCCAGCAGGGTACTGGTGTCGGACTCCAGTGCTGCAGCAGACCCGGCAGCGTGCTCAGAGCTTGTTTAGACAAAGGAGCTTGGCCGGTTGTGTCAGGGAGGAGCTGAGCAATGAGCCTTGGCGGTCCCATTAGTCACCGGCTGGAGCCCAGCAGCTGAGGACATGGCTGATTCTAAGGACTGACCTCTCCCCCTGCCCCCGAGGTGGTCTGTGTGTGTCCGGGCTAAGGCCCATTAGCCAGGCAGCGTGAGAGGAGGTTGCGGTGTCGCTCCCTGTGTCCTCCTGGCTCCATCAACAAGCGGGTTGATCAACAAGCCCCCTTCAGGGGCTGTAAATCAGCGCCTCTCTCTAGCAGCAAAGCCTAGATGATGGCATTTGTTCGGCTTCATTTCCAAGCCCAGCAGCGAGAGCTGAGCGCTTACCGCGGCCTCCGCATGTCCTTGGTAGCCAGCAGAGCTGGGCAGGTCACCCCTAACTCAGCCTCTGCCTGCAGAACCTCAACGTCTCCTTCCAAGGCTGCGGGATGGACTCCCTGAGCGTCAGGGCCATGGACACAGACACGCTCAGCCAGGTGAAGGAGAAGATTCTGGAAGCCTTCTGCAAGAACGTCCCCTACTCACAGTGGCCAAGGGTGGAAGATGTTGACCTCGGTAAGGATCAGGTGCCCGGCACCAGCCAGGCCTTAAAACCAGGCAGTAGCTCTTGGTGCCTTTCAGAGGGCGGTGGGTGAGGCAGCTCAACAAGAAGGCAGACAGCAGGGCACGCAACGGGAGAGTTGCTGTAGGATAGCCCAAGCCTGATAGCCAAGCACTTGAGCCTGCGCCCTTCGGATCCTGTAGTCTTTACTGCAGAGGAGGTCCCCTGCAGCCCCTCCCCTGAACCCGCTGGTGGTTCTCACGCACAGCTCTCCATGAGCAGCTGTCACTGAGCCTGTGGACTCCTGTCCAGCCGTAGGTTCAGGTCGTTTTTTCACCCAGAGTTTAAGTAGGCTCTGATAAGATAAACCCACACTGTCTGCGGTGCCTCGCAGTGGGCCGTGGGGACGGGCCCCAACTGGCAGCAGCGGCAAGGCACAACGTTCAGCATGGTCGGTCTCTGCAGACAAGCACCCTGGCGTGAGCAGGGACGGCTGGTGCATATGGCACGTCTCCTCTCAGCAGGCATACGACCAGCTCCGCTCTCTGAGGGTTTGTCTCTAACTTGCAGTGGCCACGTGCACCTCAGCTGCCTGGTGCTCCTGAGCAGGTCCCACATGGTGAGAGAGGAAGGGGGAGATGTCCTCCTTCCCAGCACCAAGCAGAGTCTTTGTCACCACTCCCAGCCCTCTCCTGGTCTGCTCTAGGCTGGATGTCCCCACGCTGGTGACTAACTCTGTAGGCATCACTAGACCTGCCCTGGTGTCACAGAGCCATGGTGGCTGTGTCAGCACTGCGTGGCCATTGCCCAGAGCCCCCCACTGCATGAGGCTCACTTCTCCCTCCTCTGCCCCCAGAGTGGTTCGCCACCAGCACCGACAGCTACATCCTGCGGGACCTTGATGACACCTCGGTGGTGGAGGACGGCAGGAAGAAGCTCAACACGCTAGCGCATTACAAGGTAGAGCTGCGGGGATGTGGAGCTGCCTGGCCGGGTGGTTCTCTCCGAAAACAGGATGGTGGGGCGCAAGCGGGGAGGTTGCCATAGCTCTGCGAGAGCTTCTGGGGAACAGACGTCTGCCCTGGCGAGAAGCTCGTTAATATTGCAACACACTGAAACTAATTAAACGCTCTTCATGCAAAACAAGTTACCACTGACAACAGAAAGAGGAGGGGAGAGAGCTCCTATTCCCAGTGGCCAGCAGCCTGGCTGATCAGGATCACCCTGCCCTTGATCTGTGCTCCTGCTGGAAGCACCCGCACAACAGTCAGTGCCTGCCCGCAGAGCAGGGGCTGGGGCTGCCGTCGAGCAGCAGAGGCCGAAAACGGGGGGAAACGTGGCAAATCGGGTTATTTCCCGGGCTGTTTTTCCTTTTAAAACTAAATGGAACCAGGATTTCTTCCCTGATTTCCATACTCCCCGCGACACCCGCGAGCGGAGTCCTCACTGCTCTGTGACAGTGCGTGGAAAACCCGAACGGAGCAGAGTGCTGCTGTGTGGGCAGCAGCCCCGCTCTGGCACAGTGCCCCACAGCGCTGAGCACTGCTGCAGCACCGGCGTGGAACCAGCCCTGTGGGCTGCCCTGGCTGCCTTCTCTCCCTCGAGGGAAAGGCAGGACAGCACCTGCACAGCACCGTGCTCCTCTCCAGTCGCCTGTGCCAGCACCCAGAAGTGGGTTTGCCCGATGCCATCGCATCTGAGCACCTGGCTGTCTCGCATTTGCATTTAGAACCCACTGTCCACTTAGGGCTGTGCAGCGCATTCCCCGGCATCCAGGGTCTCCCCAGAGCCATCCTCGGCTCCAGGAGAGGACCTTTAGGGTCCCCACCATCACTGTCTGCTCTTCCCTGCCTCTGCAGATTCCCGAAGGCGCATCATTGGCCATGAGTTTGTCAGACAAGAAGGACACCACGCTGAGCAGAGGTAACATCCCACCTCTCTTCCCCTGCGCCGCGGACTGGGCAGAAGCACTGGTGGTTTCGGGGGTGCCTCTGGACAGGGATGCTGCAGCCGGCTGTGAGCTCCCTTGCCTGGATGCTGAGGAGTGTCAGACGGTGCAGAGCTGGCTCTGGTGTTACCTGCGGGGTCCCAGTGCCCTGTGCCCAGGCTCTTACTGAGTGTCCTGCTGTCTGTGTTCTGGGGTGCTGAGGGCTTTCCCTGCCCTTAGGAGAGAGGTGTCTGCACCTTTCACGCCACATCCTCATCTGGCATTGCCAGCTCAGTGAGCGAAAGGATCTGAACCCACTCAACTGGAAAAGCCTTCCCCCCGCGTGCTCGGTTTCTTGCCAGCCTGTTTCTAGGCTTCAGGTTGTGCAGAGTCAAAACAGACGAGCGAGACAAAACCTCACGGTGAACAGGTTGTTCCAGACTCCATCTCCAGGCTGCCTGCCCCCAGCCTGTCTCTGCAGTGGGTGGGAGACCTTTCGCTGCTGAGTAAGGAGCTTCTGGGGCTGCAGCTGCCCCAGCCACAAGACTGGGAGGTGGCCAGACTGGGCTGTCACAGGCCATGGGGATGCAGTAGTGCCCCTGTGCTGATCCCACTCTCCTGCCCTCATGGGTGCCTCTTTTAAAATGCCCCTTGGGAGGCCTCGAGTCCTCCTCAGAGGGGAGTATCCCCTGAGGTCCTCACTCTGGGCCTCAGAAGACAGTAAACAAGCCCAGAACAGACTAAACCGCTGAGGGCCACTGGGATAGGCAAGCCAGCTCGCTGTCAGGGCTCTGGGAGGAACGGAAGTGCCTCCTGCTTGGAGGGCAGTGGAGGGCATCTGTGGGGCTGGGGTTTGGGCTGGAAGTCCTGACTGAACTGTCGTGTCACTCTCTTCTCCACAGTGAAGGACTTGGACACAGAGAAGTACTTCCACTTGGTGAGTGTCAGCTCGGGCTGGTCGGGCAGTGTGTGCACGGCTGTCGCTCGTCTCTGCAGAGCTTGGGTCTTGGCTTTCCAGCGTGCCTGATAAAAAGGAGGAGATCTCCTCAGCCCTGCTGATGCTGCCTTACTCCATCTCTGCGAGCTGAGCGTCAGCTGTGATGAACAAGCTGGATCAGGACTCGTTAGTTTCTGTCAGAGAGGCTCGGGGAGGTGCGGAAAGGTTATCTGCAGACGCACTTCACTGCCAAGGGGCAGCGTAGAAATGACCGTGGGGGCACAGGCATTGTGGTGCCTGACGGAGCTGTCAGCAGCCAGAGAGCTGTGGCCGGAGCACAGAGCCATGGGGCCACTAGCGTCTGCAGGGCCTCGGCCAGGTCACCCACTGGAGTGCCTGCTGAGTCGCCCGCTCTCTGTCCCGGGGAGATGTGCTGGCTCCTGCCCATGCTGGGAGGGGGAAGTGCTGAAAGCTGGGATTGCAGAAAGCCTTAGGGACCACAGTGGTATTTTAGAGCCTGAGTTTTTCTTCCTGCTGAAGTCTTTGTGCCCACAGTACAGACACAGTGCTCACAGACACAGAGGGCACAGCAGGAGGAGAGATGGGAGATCCCATGTGAGGGAGGATATGGGGCCAGGATGGGTAAATGGCTCGTCTGGTCATTACAGAGCAGCAATGAACTGGGGAAGGGACTGGAGGGAGACACTGATGAGGAGAGGCTGAGGGAGCTGGGGGGGTTCAGCCTGGAGGAAGGAGACTCAGGGGGGACCTTCTACCTCTCCCCAGCTCCCTGAAGGGAGGTATCAGTCAGGTGGTGTTCAGGCTCTTCTCCCAGGCACCCAGCACCAGGATGAGAGGGCAGGGCCTGAAGCTGCCAGGGGAGGGTTAGGTTGGCTGTTAGGAAGCCCTTCCTCAGGGAAAGGGTGCTCAGAGCCTGGACTGGACTGCCCAGGGCAGTGGGGGAGTCCCTGTGTCTGGAGGTGTTGAAGGACAGCCTGGCTGTGGCCCTGAGGTGGCTGACGTGGTGATGTCAGGCCGTGGGATGCTCTTGGAGGCCTTCCCCAGCCTCAGTGATTCAGTGGCCTGGTTTCAGGGGTCGAGTACGGAGCACGTTTTCCAAAGTCAGACAAGCCGGGTCTGCGGCAGCCCTGTGCGTCGCTGCTGGAGCTGACTGCGCGCGGGGAAGCAGAGGAGAGCACTGTGCAGAGGGAGGTGGATTGCTCCATCTGTTCTGTCTGGCTTCGGAGCGCTAGGGAAACACACGTCAGAAGAACAGGGCTTTAGGACCCGCTTTTCGGGAGCCAAGTGAGGGAGCACTTGTGGCACAGGAACCGCTTTTCAGCTGCACGGTCTGCACGGCTGAAATCCCGCACCTGAAGGGAAATTCAGCCTGCTGCTTCCAGAGGAGAGCTCTGAGCGTGCGCTTTGTACCGGGCCAGGTTCTCCCGACCGACGAATCAGTTGAACACAAGAAGTCTCACAGGCAGAGCCATAGGAAGAAAGTCCTGCCAGAGATCTACCTGACCAGGCTGCTCTCCACGAAGGTAGGAGATGGGGCGCTGCTGTCACAGCAGGAGGGGTTGGTGTTGGTGGTCTGTAGTAAGAAGGCTGCTCTGCTCGTGAGGGGACTCTTCTGTCCTGGCCAGCTGCAGTGTTTAGACACTGCTGGCTCCTTGGGTTCCCTCCAGCTTCCCAGGTCACCCTCGTGCAGCAGTGCTGCTGCTTGAAGCTGCCCACAGTCTCCCCAGGCAGCTCTAGGGTCTGTGCACAGGAAAGGGCTGCTGCCCACCTCACGGTTGTGTGGCACCATCCAGATCTGGACCTGCCTCTGCAGGGAGCGGTCGGATCCTGCCGGGGGAGGAGAGGGAGGTGCTCGGCTCAGAAGCAGGGCAATGTCTGTGATCTTAATTCGGATCTGAACTTGCTCGCTCTCTGTGAGCGCTCTGCTCCAGCAGTTGGGCTCCCAGCCCATCTTTAATCCCAGCACGGAGCCTCACTGGAGCAGAGATCACAAGACTGGCCAGCAGTCTCTGCCTGTGCAGAGCAATCACAGATGTGAGGTCCTAGCTGTAAGAAAGAAAACCCTCGATGCCAGAAGAAATTAAACCCAAACGCCAGCTCATTGTTTCGCCGTGCACACACAGACCTCTCCTCCCTGCTCCGGCATCCCCTCTCTGCTCTGACTCACCCCGCTGCCACGAGAGGGTTTGCCCTTGTGTGGGCAGTCGCAGCCCCTGTGCCCGGGCTCCATCGTGTGCTTGTCCCGCAGGGCACGCTGCAGAAGTTCCTGGACGACTTGTTCAAAGCCATCCTCAGTATCCGAGACGATAAACCACCTGTGGCCGTCAAGTATTTCTTCGACTTCCTAGAGGAGCAAGCAGAGAAAAGAGGGATCACGGACCCTGACACTATGCACATCTGGAAGACCAACAGGTTTGGAAGAAGAGCTCTCTTCTTACTTTCCTTCACTCTGTCTCTTGGAGCAGCGCCCGCAAAGCTCCGGTGTCCTGGGGTAACCGTCGAGTTGCAAAAAGTAGAAGAGGGACTTGGGCAGGAGGAGGGCTGGCGGAGGGGGCGGTGAAGGGTGAGGCCAAGCTGAGACCCCAGGGTACTCATGAGGCGCCAGAAGCTGGTGCTGTGACAGCAGGGAACCTGTGGGCTCCTCTGCAGTGGGACCAGCCCAGAGGGGTGCTGGGGGATGCGATGAGCAGAAGGAACGAGCTGATGAGATGAAGTGAAGGGGGAATAGAGCAGGGAAGGAAACAGAGGATATAACTGAGGAGAGCAGGGGGCTTTGGGAGGGAGCTCGGAGGGGAGGTTCAGTGCTGCAGGGGGTGCCACAGCAGTTGCTGCTTCCAGCCCAGATGTGGCCAGTCACGGCCGGTGAGCGCCGCGTTAACCTCGAGCCCCTTTCCCTGGGCAGAGGCAGTCACCCTCTGAACCCGTGCTGTAGGCAGTAGAGCAGAGAAGTAACTGGAGGATAAAACGAGAGAGCAGGAGGGAAAAAAGACGCATGAGCTGCGTTCCCCAGGGCCAGGCTCGCCACCGGAACAGCCGACGGTTGCTGTCGGAGGGTGGAAAGGAGCTGACACGGTTGCCAGACTTCCCCAAGTGCTGATTTTCTTAGCAGAGTCTCTCCCGGAGCTGCTGGAGGGGCAGGGCAGTCTGCTCACCTAGACAGGGCTGTAGGTACTGTGTTCTGTCCTGCTTCAGCTCAGAGCAGTGCCTCTTTGGGGGGAAGGCAAGTGCTCGCTCCTCTCACGGAGCAGAGAGGGCTGCACATTGCCGGGATGGGAGTAGAGAGCAGAGCCGGGAGCCTCACCTTTCTTTTCCCCTGTCCTGTTCACGTTCTGTCATCACCTTTCCTGCATTTCCTCCTCTCCCCCTCAAACACAAAACCCACCGGGGGTTGCTGGGGTGTTTCCCTCACAGCCTACCTCTGAGGTTTTGGGTCAACATCCTGAAGAACCCCCAGTTCGTCTTTGACATCGACAAGACAGACCACATCGACGCGTGTCTCTCTGTGATCGCCCAGGCCTTCATCGACGCCTGCTCCCTGTCTGACCTACAGCTGGGCAAGGTACCGATGGAGGGGACACCTCGCCCTTGGTCTGTGGGTGGCAAGGGCAGAGTCTGCCCAGAGCCCCTGGCTCAGGCTGGGTTGTGCTGGGTTCTCCCTTTATGACCCATCTCTCTGCTCAGGCTTTGGTTCCAAAGGCAGACCCTCTGCGACCAGCGCTCAGGGAGTGAGGGGACACGGTCCCAGGCAGGACGGGACGGAGGAGGGAGGGAGGCAGCCGCTGGCCCTCATCTCAGCGGTACCCTATGGCCACAGGAGAGCACCCAGCTGCCCAGCACACAAACAGTCTCTGTGTGGGGCTGGGCAGGGGTGTAACATTCCAGGGTGGGCACAGGAGAGCTCAGCTCTGCGCAGGGCATGGCTCAGCGTGGAGACCGCTTCCCTCAGCTTGTTGGCTGGTTTGGGGACAGCACGGGCACAGGGGTCCCGTCACAGTGGCTCAGGGACGCTGTAGCATCTCAGGGTGAGATGCTCACGGTAGAGTTTAGGGTGCAGCTTTGCTCGTGGAGGTCACTGCACGGCCACTCCCCTGCAAGAGCTGGGAGCTGCTCTGGGGGGTAAACCCAGTTTTGGGGAGCATGGGCTGTGCAGAGCCCACCCGGCTCGGTGGAGGTTTGGGGACTGCCATCCCCTCAACACCCACCACCAGCACCTGGGAGGCAGCTGGCAGGGCAGGCACCCCCCCCCGGTGTCGGCATCTCCGTCAAACCCTGGCCACCTGCAGCGCGGTCAGGGGCTGGGGGGCTCAGCACACCCGCCGGGGGAGCCAGAGTGGCTCCGGGCCGGCGCCAGGCTGCAGGGGCCACATCTCCCCAGGCTCTCCGCACCATCCCGCAGGGCTGGCGGTGGGGAGGTAGCCAGCGCCCACGCCTTCTGCTACCCCGCTGGCCCCGCCGGCTCGGCGCGGTGTTGGCGTTGGAAACTTCCTGACATACGAAGTTTTATTAAGAGCCGCTGCAAACGGACCCCCCGCCCCGCGGCCGCGCTGAGCCTGACGCAGAGGGAGCCCTGCGGAGAGGGACGTGGAGCGGGCGCTGCTCCGCGCATCCCCCAGACCAAGGGCAACAGGCGGCCTGCGCCGGGAGAGGGTCGCGCCGGGGGAGATGTGATGAGGCCGGCCTTCTGCTCGCTGGGGGTTCGACTCCTTCTTGCGGGCGTCAGGGGACAGCAGCGGTCTGTCCCGGGCAGGCTGCGCGAGAGGGGAAGAGGGGTCAGCTGGAGTCAGGCGGCAGATGGGAACGTTTTCCAGGGATACAATAGCCGGAGCGAAGGAATTGTTGAGTCATGTGGGAAGGAGAAATCCTCAGCGTGAAAATGAGCTGGCAAACACCGGCAGGATGTCGCTCAGCGCCTTCCTGGCCGGATTCTTCCCCCGGCTGCTCTTGATCCCGCACGTGTGAGGGCGGACGGCCGCCCCACGCCTCCCGTGCGCGGGCGTCGGTAAAGCAGCGCCCGCTCTGCTCCGCACAGGCAAAACTCAAGCGTGAACTCAGACAAACAACCCGAGGAGGAGGCAGCGAGGGCTCCCTTGGTGTTTCCAAGAGGGAAAAAACAAGGCTGTGAGCAGGCTCTGGAGCTTGGCTCCGCTCCTGCGCTGCCTCGTCACGGGGCTTGGGAATCAGCTGCCGCGGGATCTGGAGCCGCAGCCCGGTGCCCGCTCCCCCCAGCACCCGCCTCGGTCTGCGCTGCAGCAGCAGATTGTGGTTACCCCGGGCTTCCTCTTCACCGCCTGGCACAGCTGAGGACGGTGCCTCGACGCCTCCAACCCTGCGGGGCTCATCTTGCAGAGCCTCCCTCCCCGCTCCACCTGCCAGAGCATCGCAGCAGTCCCAGGCTCCAGTGCCAGCGTGGGGGGGCAGGCAGAGCGTGTCCCCACTGCGTCCCCACATCCCAAGGGGAAGCCGGCCAAGTTCATTGCCGGGCTAATGACATCAGCGGGGCAGGAGTGCCCAGAGGTGAACATCACTCACGCTCGTGGCTGTGAGGAGAGCAGGCAGGGCTGTGCCTTCACCGGCAGCGCCCGGTGGCGAGGCTGGGAGGTTAGGACCGCTTCGTCAAGGCTGATATTAATCAAGAGGACTCTGTTTTCTGTTAATTACTGCAGAGGCACTCAGTGCGGGCCGGGCAGGCTGGGGGAGTCAGTGCCAAATAAATCAGAGCTACGTGAAAACCCAAGAGGAGCGATTCAGCTGCCCCCGTTCCTCTGGCGGGAGAGCTCTGTTCTCCCCGTCACAGCAAGGCGACTGCTCAGGCGGCTCCGAGTGACTGCCTGCAGAAGCCCTTCGCTTTCCCCGATTCCCCCACGCGGCACCGCGGGGCACAGGAGGTTCATCTGCCACAGCTGGGCCTCGCTCCTCCACAGGGCAGTGCCCCTCACGGACCCCCGCAGGCTTTGAGCCTGCCCAAGCAGCAGACCGAGCCGCGCTGAGGCGGCCCGTCTGCGCTGGCACCGGGGCTAACTGCACTGGCACCAAGGCTAACTGCTGGCTGTGTGGGCACCTGGCTGCGTTTGAGCGGCGCCTCTGCCATTAGGTGCTCTGTGCCCGGGGCCTGTGTGCGGCTGGGGCCAAAGACTGGCTGTTCCCGAGCCCAGCCGGCACCGGGGGCCGTGTGCCCGGCGGCCGCCAAACAGGTGAAACCATTTCTGCCAGCAACAAACTGCCCAGTTTGGTGTCTCCCTCTCTCTCCCCCATAGGACTCCCCCACCAACAAGCTTCTGTATGCCAAGGAGATCCCCGAGTACAGGAAGATCGTGCAGCGATACTACAAGCAGATCCACGACATGCCCCCGCTCAGCGAGCAGGAGATGAACGCCCACCTCGCCGAGGAGTCGCGGGTAAGGTGTGGGGCCGCCCCAGCGCAGCGGGGGCTCGGGCAGTGTCTGCCCGCCGTGGGGACGGGACGAGTCCCCAGGCTGGGTGCCTGCTCTGCTCCAGCTGGCAGCAGGAGTCTGGCTGCAGCAGGGCACACAGCTGGGCCGCAGGCAGCTACCGCGTAGCGGCCGCAAGGAGCAAACAGGAGAGGGTACTCTGCCTCAGACGTCCGCGCACAAACCTCATCTGACCTAGTTCCAAGCACTGTCGATGGCAGACAGAGCCACAGTAAACACCCACGAGCTAGCTTGAGCCTAACCGGCTTTGGCACCACGGGGAGCTGAGAGCGAAATCCATTGCCAGAGAGCCGGGAAGTTGGGAAAGGCATCTCTGCGGCCCCTCGGCCAGCTGGACCACGGGCACCCACTGCCAGGGCCACCCTGCGTCCAGGCAGCTGGCGCTGGCAGCTGGCCCGGGTGCAGGATGTTTCAGAAGCTGGCAGCCATGCCCTGCCAGCTGCACGCCAGCCCATCTGCCTGCGGCGGGCTAGTGGCAGCCTCTGAGAATGTTCGTTTCAGTCTGCTCCTCGGGCCAGCTCTCGCGCCGCCCTGTCCTTCCCAACGGCCTTGAGGACAAGGGGTAAACGGGTGGCGAGGGGGGCATTCAGTCCCGGCTTTACAGAGCCTGGCCTGTTTCTGGTGCAAGACAGTGCAGCTTCCTTAGAGGAGAAGGGAGAAGGCCCCCGCACACCCCCTCCTCTCCACTCAGTCGCTGCATCAGGCTGAACCAGCTCGCTGCGCCGCGCTAACGGCCCCCCGTTCTGTCTTTGCAAAGAAACACCGGAACGAGTTCAACACCACCGTGGCCATGGCTGAGGTCTACAAGTACGCCAAGAGGTACCGCGCCCAGGTGAGCGCTGGCCGGGCCACAGAGTGGGGTTACTGGGCTTTGCATAGTTCCTCCCCTGCCCCTCCCTCAGCCCGTGACTTCTTGGAAGAGGCAACCGGCTGTTCTCAGCCGATTTTACAAGCCTTCGGCCAGGCCGGATTGAAGTGGGGCTGCCCCACACGGCCAGGGATGTTTGCCGGAGGGCAGAGCACTCCCGACGCTCTGCTCTGTGCCGCCTGCCAGCCCCTGCTGCGGCACCAGCCCCGGCTGCCTCCTGCCCCCCACCGTGGGCTGACTCCACACCAGCAGCTCTTAGGGACAGTGGGGTTGCATCCCCCTGCCCTCCATCCCCCACCTGTGACCCAGCTGCACCCCAGAAGGGGGCAGGAGCCAGCAGGGGGGTGCTGGGGCCAGGGGGTGTTCAGCTGGGACTTAGGCTCCACAGGGTCAGCTCCCCCGAGCCACCGCGGCCCTTGTCTCCCGCAGATCATGGCTGCCCTGGACGCCAACCCCTTGACCAAGCGCACCCAGCTCCAGCACAAGTTCGAGCAGGTGATCGCACTCATGGAGGATAACATCTACGAGTGCTGCAGCGAAGCCTGAGCTCTCCGCAGCCCCGGCAGTGACCTTCTCCACAGCACAGCGCCACAGGGAACCCGCCGTCAGCCACAGACGTGCCGCGGATTGCCTGCGCCAGGGTCATTGCCAGACCAGCCTTGCAGTGGGGGGTGGGCCTGGCCCGCGGCTGAGGAGCATCCTCACCCAACAAGAGGCCACGAGATGCCCTCGCGAGCAGCTCAGCCCCCACAGTCTGCACTGTGAGCCCCATAATTTATTTGCTGTCTCCAGCCAGGACTGGAAGTGAGACTCACGTCCAGCTCCAGTCACCCTCTCCCTCCGACCGGTGCTGGAACGGGCAGCAGCTCCCTGCATCCCTGGTTGTGGTTCCTCAGGACGAGGTGCAGGACCGCACACCCGTGACAGCAGACACGACGCAGACGGGCAGCCTCAGGGAGCGACAAGCAGAGATGGCAAAGGCCACTGGAGCGACACCCGAGCTCCCTTCCCCACCACCCCCCGGCATCCTCGTTTTCCAGCCCCAGGACTCTGCCAGCTGTCCACTCTCTGCTGCAGTCCGTTATTCCCGTGCCTTTTGATTTCTGTACTGTATGTGTGAACGTAGCCGCCGCTCCGCCCGAGACCCAGGCCACACGGCCAGCCCTGGGCCGAGGCACAGCAGGTGCCTCCCGCGTAGCTGCAGCGTGGGGAAAGCACTTTACCCTGACAGCGGCTGCGAGCGGAGGCAGCGCGTTTGGGGCAGACAGGGTGGAAGAGCTGATTCCCTGCCCCGTGTCTGTGAGCACCGTGGGCCAGGGCTGCAGAAGGGAGGGGAACCCCCCACACCCAGCCAGCTGGGCACAGGCAGGGCCTCTGGCAAAGGCCAGGCGGGGTTGTGAGCAGGAGCACTCGTGCCCTCGCTGCAGCTGGCGGGCTGCTCACACGGCTTTGGCACTGACTGGCTCAACCCATCACTCTGCTGCAGCCCTGAGGGGTCAGACGGGGTGGATTCAGGCCACGCGCGGGGCACAGCGACTGGTAGCATCTTCCTGCCCGGTCCCAGTGCTCCAGCACCTTGCTGGGATCGTCGCAGGCCGGGTCGGTGCTACAGAGGCGTCTGCCTCAGGCACCCCGTGCAGTTCGCTCGGGACCCAGCCCGCACGGCCGCCCCTCCCCGAGAAAACCAGGAGACGGCGGCTCTGCTGTGCCCGGCTCTTCCCGCCCTTAAGGCGGGGGACCGGGCCCCGTGCCCCGGCCGCAGGGTGCTCTCCCTCTCGCAGGCCAGCAGTGCAGCCCGTGCGCCCCAGGCTGCACACGGAGGTAGAAACTCGCGGGCGGGGAGGGGGGCAGCGGGCAGGGCCCCGCCGGGCAAGCGGAGCCCGTCTGACACCCAGAAGTCCCCTGCTGCCCTGTGGCGTCTGCGCCGGGTGAACCCCCGCCCAGGTTGGTGGCCTGATCGCTCTCCAGCCAGAGAGCCACAAGCACTCTGCCCTCCTCAGGCAGCCCCGCGGGCCCTCTGCAGGGGTCGGGCCGNGGGCGGCCTCCGCCCGCCGGCGCTGCTCCCAGGTGGCCCAGTGGTGCCGGCGCCCGCAGGGCCGAGAGCCCAGCTCTCTGTTTTAAAGCGGAAGATAGACTCTGCGCTGCCGGTTACCGGGGGGTTTCTGACGAGAGCTGCGGACGGAGCGTCCGCACTGTGCGAGCCCCGCTGGCTCCGCCGAGTACGCGGCTTCAGGACGGGAGCTCCGAGGACGTAGCTGGGCTACGATTTACCCTGCGAGCGATGCCAGCGGCAGTGCCTGCCGTCGCTTCTCTTCTCGACCCTGTGAGCGGCTGCCAGAGACCCCGGCGGGCCCAGCACAGGGAGGGCGAGGGGAGGAGGACCGGGGTAGCAGGGGCTGTGGGGCTGGCTGGAGGGTGGGGAAGGGCCACGGAGCAGTAGCCCGGTGCTGTCAGGGGAAGGGAGCGTGGCGAGCGGGTGGCCAGCGTAGTTGGCCCTGCAGGCGGAGCGACGGGGCCGCTTGCTCTATTATTTAAGTTTTTCTAAAGCAAAACAAATAAAACCGGTTGCTACGACCACCTGAAGGGAAGAGCCCGGACGGGGCAGAAGCTGGAGGGGCTGCGTAGCCTCGACCCCCGAGCCCTTCGCAAGATGCTTTCTCTCTCGAGCAGGCGTTGCGGTGCCCTCACCCGCGGTGGGAGGGAGCGGCCGACCCTCGGAGCCGTCCTGCTTTGCGGTAAAGCCGGGTGCTGAGACCCGCGCGGTGCCCGTCCGGCCCCTGCGCGCTGAGGCTGCGCTGGCAGCGCCACAGCTCCCACCGCCATGCGATGGGGATCCCCCCACACGCCCGGGCCAGCCGCAGGCATAAAGACCAGTGACACCACAGCGGTGCCCAGTACCGGGCACCCTCACCTGTGCTGGGGGCTTTTGCCTGCTCCGCACCGCCAGCCCCCGAGGCTTCTGCCTGGCAACGGCAGCCGCTGCCCGTGGGGCTGGGTGACCGTGGCATTGCCACATCCACTCCCCTCCGCCTCCCCTGCTCAAAGCTGCTCTCCCCAGACCCTCCCGCTAGAGAGTGGATTCTAGCCAAGCTGAGCCCAGCAGCAGAACAGCCTGGCTGTCCCACAGCGCAGAGTCCAGCGCCCACGTCAGTGCCTGGAGAGGGAGGACACAGCTCCCGCCAGGTCTCGTGGGAGACCTTTCCCGTCCAGGAGCTGCCCCTGTGAGGGCAGCCATCCCCAGAGGGCCACCCCAGCTCGGCTCAGTTAACGCCGCAGCACCCGCACTGCCCCTGGGGCGCCGGGAGTTCCAGCTCCTTTGGAGAGGGGTCAGCGCAGCCCAGGCTGAAGTCTAAAGCGAAGCCAGTCTGCTCAGCTCCCGTTAAGCTGTGAAGCAAGGCCGGCAGCCTCGGAGGGCATCGGCAAGGCCAGCTGGAGATTAGCTAAATCCTCTTTAGGAGGAGAGTTTCACTTCCAGTCGTTTTCTCCTACCCAGCAGGACAGGACCCCCTTGTATTACCAGGCTGCCCTTCAGAAGGGCTCTGCTCCGCACTGGGCGGAGATCGGGGCACACGAAGCCGTTCAACGGCCGTGTCCCCCACGCAGACCCACGGGAGCTGCTAAAGCAGGTTTAGAGGTGGAACTGAGCCACAGCTAGGGAGCGAGAGCACAAGTGATGCTGCAGTCCACTGCAGACACCCCCAACTCCTCTTGTCAGCCCCAGACCGTTTCCAGTTTCCTCTGAGCACAGTTGGAGCACAAGCAGCTCCTCAGCACTCGGGAGGACCCTTGCTACAGCTGGCACTCAGACCTGCTGCCCTAGCACTCTGTTAATCCCAGCTGAGCTAGGCATTAGCACAAGGACAGCCAGGAGACCAGAGGGACAGACACCTACCTCCCAGTAAGGCTGTGGGCACCACAGCTCCACAGAGGCAGGAGTACCCAAGCCTGAGCTGCACAGAGCCCAGGGCAGCCACCGAGCCTGGTGTCAGTGATCACAGGGCACCCGCCCACAGAAGCTCCAGGGCTCACCCCCGGCCCCCAAACCCAGATAGCACACCGAATCCCACAGCTGGGCACCTCCCCATGAAGGTGGGCACCACAAGCAGCTGCCCACAGCAGCTCAGCACGGTGTCAGGGGGACAAGGGAGCTAGGGGTGCAGGGGCAGCAGCCACGCCAGCCCATGAGGCAAGTGAGGTGACTTTATTGTCAGGAGGGCCACGATGTGAACCTGCACAGTGCACTAAAACCAACCCAGGCCCAGGCTCCCACAGGGAGCAGGGCTCTCCCAGACCCTCTATGCAGCATTACTGTCCATGGTGGGGGCTGCCTTCTGCGGTTTGGGTTTCTCCTGCCCAGTTTCTGGGGTTACTCGGGACTTTTTCACCTTGCCTTGATTCCCCTTCGCCTTGGGGGCGTCTCGCTGTGCCCCCTTGGGTGCTTTTTCCTTGCTCTTCCCCGCTGGAGCCTTGCGGGCCCCCTTGCCCTCCGCAGAGCCTTTGCTCCTTTCTGCATCCTCAGTGGCTGGAGCGGTGGAGGACCCTGAGTGCCCTTTGCTGGGGGCCTGAGGGTGGCCACCAGCTCCCGGGGGCTTCGTTCCATCAGTTCTGGGCTTCGCTGCTGCTGGTTGCTGGGCCTGGAGGGCACAGAGGGCATCAGGATGGCATCTGGCCACGAGTTCCCCAACCCAGCTCTGGCTCCCACTCACCTTCCTGGGCTTTGCCTTTTGCTTCACCGCTGCCAACTTGTCCTCCGCGGCACCTGTGGGAGAGAGGGGCAATGGGTGACCCACACAGGGGCAGCCCCGCAGGGGCAGCCCATGACCCCCTCCAGCCCTTTACCTTGCTGCTGTGCGCCTGCCACAGGGGCCCGGGGGGCCCTGGCGGTCCCTTTCCGTCCTGGCTTTGGGGCCGGACCTCCTCCAGCCTCCTCCTGCCCTTCCTTCTGCTGCAGCTTCTCAGGTGCCAACTGGGGTGAGAGGAGGGTGAATCAGGGCCGGCAATTCCCAGCCCCCCGTGCCCGTCAGGGCCAGCAGCCCCTACTCACCTTGAAGCGGCCGGTGGCCCCCACAGCGGAGGAGGAGCTGTGGGGCCGCACCAGGAGCCCACGGTTCAGCCCCCGGGTCAGCGCCTGCTTCAGCAGGTACCTGAGTCGGATGGGGTCCACAGACGGGTACTTGGCCAAGATGTAGCGTTTGATGGCCACGACAGAGACACCCTTCGCCTCGCTCTGGGCCCGCAGCGCCTCGACCACCATGCTCAGGGTGGGAGGGTGCGGCGACCGCCGTGCCCGGGCTGGCAAAGGGGACGGCTGGGCTGTGCCGGCAGCTTCAGCTGCAGGGAGAGAGGAGAGGCACCTCTCAGCACCCAGCCCCAGGGCACTCGCACCCTAAGGGCTTTGTAGCCCCCTAGATGCTGAGCAGCCCTGCCCCAGCTCACCCCTGCAACCCCGGCTCTTCTGGGACCCCCAGCACAGCCCTCACCTGGCTGAGACTCCATAGCAGCGCCCACCAGACCAAGGACCCAACTGCCAGCACCAGTACCCGGCTCCCTCAGGCCAGCTAATTTATCTGATCGGCGCCCTAAGGGCAGCCCCTCGTTAGCACCTGCTAATTGCTCTGGCTGCCTCCCCGTGGGAGCTGGGGCCCAGCGAAGGAGCAGCTCCACACCTGTGCTCACAAGCAGGCTCCCCGCTCGCCCCTGCCCACTGAAGCCCACTGTGATCAGGGGAGGGCACTGCCAGTCCCCCACGCCAGCAGCTCCTCTGTGTCTGCTCTGTGCTGACTCCTGGCACAACAAACCCCAAGGGCCAGGCGTGAGCTGAGCCCTCAGCCGTCTGCATCCCCAGGGCTCTCTGGCCGCTTCCCTGCTCCACTCTCAGCCTGTTTCTGAATTTCCTGCGAAGGGGCTGGGGGGGTAACGGAAGCTGCAGGAGCTGACACCAGGGACCGGCTCATCCCTTACGGCCATCTCCTACCTCTGCATCCAGACGACTCTGCTCCAGCAGCTCCGTGCCTCTGGCATCTGCCTGGGCTGGCAGGGGTGGCCCCAAACTCTCGCTTGCCCCTGCCGCCGCCAGCAGCCGGGCATCGTGTGGGGCGAGAGCCCGTGGGTTAGGGGGCCCGGTCACTGCCCACCTGCGCCGGGGTCGGCGTGGTTCACGCCGGGAAGGCCACGGCCGGGATCGCCGCAGACAAACCGCACGTCCTTCCTCCCCTTCCCTCCAAAACCAGCACCGGGATTTGAGGAGCAGGGATGGGAGAGCAGCCGAGCGCTGAATTATTCATGAGCGCTAATGGCTGGGTTGCACTGGCTGTGCACAAGTGCCGACAGGAATAAGGAGGGGATTGTACTCGCAAATGGCTCTTTATTAGAGGTTCAGGTCGCCGCCTGCCCCGTCAGACCCGGCAGGGCAGGATCGGGAATCAGAGGGGTAATAACACTGCCCAGAAATAGCTGCTAACGCTGGCACCACCGAGCAGCGAGAGAAGCTCCGCGTTCGTGCGGCGGAGCTAAAAATAGAGCCGAGGGCACCGCACGCCGCCGCGCGCCATCCTGCGGGGCGCGGAGCATATGTCCCCGTCTCCCGGCCATCTGCGCCCGCCTCTCGCCTGCTGCGGCGCCGGGGGACGCTCAGCCCCGCGCTCAGCGCGCCCGGCCGAAGGCTCCTTCTTGGGCTGGCACCGAGCTGGTGGCAGGGCAGCAGGGAGGGCGCGCGGGTCAAGGGGCCGTGTCTTGGGGCACGGGTGGTGGGACTGTGGGGAGCAGCGATCCCTGCTGAAGGTGCGAGCACCGTGTGCGCGTTGCCGTGCGGGGTGCCCACCGCGGCAGCCGCCGAGCCCTGAGCGCCTACGACCGCAGCCACGCGTGGCTGTGCCATGCTGAGCCGGGTGCTAAGTCCCTCCTGCACCACCTGCTTACCGGGCATCGCCTCTGCGTGGTGGGGGGCCCCATCCTGTCCCACCCAGAGCGCTCGTGGTGCCTCCTGAGGTGCTGGAGCTGGGGCAGCGCTGCAGCCGGGGCCGCTGGCCGGGCTGGGGACACCCTGCAGCCGCCTGAGTCGCCCTAGGCAGCTGCAGAGCGGCTGGGGCTGCCCACCAGGCAACACAGCCCGCTCGCCGCAGCAACAGCGTCACCAGGGAGCCCCTGCTGGGGCATCAGGGCAGGGTGAGGGCAGAGAGGAGGCTCTGCCGAGCCCCAGAGCCGAGGCGGGCGCCAGGAGGGGCAGCTCCCAGCGCATCAAGAGACAAGCACAGGGTGAGGGCGGCAGAGGAGAGAAGCCTTTGCATTTTAATTACAAAACGCCTTGACGTTCACAGCCTTGTTCCCGGGGTTCCTAGTGCCAGCGGGGAGCTGCCCGCCCCGCGGGTGGCTGTGGAGAAGCGGGGCGGGCGCAGGGCTAACTTGGTGCTCCCGGGGCGGCCGCACGCACCCCAAGGACCGGCCGCTCCAGCAGGGTCTACGCAGGAGAGACCTGGCTAGTGGAGACGGAGGAGCTCTCTGTCTTGCCGGCAGATGTGTCCTCGTCGCCCAGCGGGTTCTTGCCGCAGCAGAGGGTTGTGATCATGCAGTTACGGAACTGGAGGAGAGGGAAGGCCAGAGTGAGGTTGGCGGATACCCGAGTGGCTCCGGCCACGGGGAGCCGCTCCGGGCCCAGTACAGCCCCACCAGCACAGGAGGGAGGGAGTCTCCTGAGGCCCTAGGCTCAGGCCCCGCTCCCCACTGTCCCAGTGCCCGAGCCGTCTCAGACGGTGCGACTTGTGTTCACGAGATTTGGGCAATGCCAAGGATGAGCTGCCCAGCCACCCTCCTCCGCGCCAGCGCAAGGTCAGCCGGGAACAAACTCCCCTCCTGGCCCACCCGTCCCTCCTAGTGCTGCAGCTCTCTGCCAGCCTCTGGAGAGAGGAAGGCAAGCAGGGGCCTTGGCCAGCAGCCTGCGGCTACCTGTTTGTTCATGACGATGTAGATGACGGGGTTGTAGATGGCAGAGCTCTTGGCAAAGAAAGCCGGGATGGTCATGAAGATGGGCCCGAAGTCTGAGCCCTGGTTGGTGAAGATGTAGAAAGCGACGCTGGCGTAGGGCACCCAGCAGATCAGGAAGGCGATGACCATGATGATGACCATGCGGGTCACTTCTTTCTCTGCCTTCTGGGTGGTGGCAGACTCCTGCTGCTGGGCGGCAGCCTGCGGGCAGAAGGGGATTGAGATGCGGGGGGATGCGGGGCTGGGGCTCGGAGCGGCGGAGTTCGCCGTTTCCCTCGTCACGCAGGGCCAGCCTGGGGCGCAGAGTGCACTCCTTCCCAGCCCTGGGGATGGGGGCGCCGGCCAGCCCCCCGCTGCTGGCGGGTACCCACCTCCTTGACCGTGCAGACCAGGTTGCCGTAGCAGAAGAAAATGACCATCAGCGGGATCATGAAGTGAACCACAAACATGTAGACCACGAAGGACTCGTTGTTGATCTCCGGCTTCAGCGTGTAGTAGTCGATCCCGCACGAGCACTGCATGCCCTCAGGGATGTACCTGCCAGGAGAACCGCAACGGTCAGTGCCCAGCAGCGAGACCAGCTGGCAGCCAGCACGGAGCTGCCACTAGCCGGGCGCCGGGCACAGCCCCCTCCCTACCGAGACCAGCCGAAGAGCGGGGGAGCTGCGCACGCCAAGGCCATGATCCAGGAGAAGGCAACGCCCATGATGGCGTGGTTCTCCCCGAAGCGGAAGTTGCTCATGGGCTTGCAGACCACTACGTATCTTTCCACGGCCAGGACGACCAGCGACCAGAGAGCAATCTCACCTGCGCCACGGAGAGAGAGGGACGGGGACACGGGCACTTCAAGCAACAGGAGACAAAGGTGCTGGAGGCGGCACGGGGCCTCCCCAGTCCGTGAGTCCTGGGAAAGGTCCCTGGCAGCAGGTGGAGGCCACCGAGGGTTGGGAAAGAGACACCCGGACCAGGGACAGATGTAGTAGGGAAGCAGAGGCAGGCACCCCCTCACAGCACCACCGCAGTTGCTCCTGCAGGAACCGCTCTGCTGCTGCGACTGGAGATCCTCATCCTGCACAGCCCCCGCGCCCGCAAGCCTACGGTCGGTCCCATCTGAGAGCAGGGAGTGCCCGCCACCCCAGGGCCTCCCCACACTGCCCACAGCTGCCCACGACGCTCGCGCCACAAGGACCAGGTGGGCAAAGCAGCTGCCTGCAGCCGACGGCTGAGCCGAAGGAGGAGGGCATTTCTGATCACATCTGCTGGGGGCAGAGCCTGCTGGCAGGGCGAGCAGAAGCAGCTCCGCTGGCCCGCACCGCCACGCACAGCGTGGAGTGAACGCCACCTCAGCCCCAGGAACGGGAGGAACAGATCTGCCACCTCGTGAGCCAGAGGGGGAGCCAGCCAGGCCTGCCCAGCTAACAGCGGTAAAGGCTGCCGCCGGCTGCCTCCCTTTCTGCGCTGTCATTCTCGGGCTGCGAGCAGGTGGCTACCAAAAGGGTCCAGAAAGGCTCCAGTTTGCCACTCTTCCTGCTCCCACCCTCAAACACCAGCTGCCCCAGCCCATGTCGGCAGCAGACCCTGGACCTTCCAGGTACCACACTGTGCCACGAGCATGCGGGTGTCCTCCTTCCCCTCCTGGCGCTCGGGGACACGCGAGGTCCCGAGAACTTACCGCCCAGAGTGGCAAAGAAGCCTTCGATGTAGCACCCCGTTACTCCAAAGACAAAGTACCCGTTCATCGAGGTGTACATGGTGGTCGTGAAGCCTCCGAAGACCATGAAGAGGTCAGCGACCGCCAGGTTCAGAAGGATGTAGTTTAGAGGCGTCCGGAGCTTCTTGTGCTGGATGGTGACGTAGAGGGTGAGGAAGTTGACGGGGAAGCCGAGCAGGATCAGCATGAACATGTAGGCAGCCAGCGCCGAGAACTTCCAGGGCTCAGCCAGGTAGTACTGGGGGTACTCGAAGGGGCTCCGCACCACCCCGGTCTTGTTGGACATGGGCACGTAGAAGTCTTGGCCTTCCGTCCCGTTCATGGTGGCGGTCGGTGGGCTGCCTTCTGCGCTCGCTCAGCGGCGTTTTCCGAGCACGGGGCGATCTCTGAAGTGGGACTCCCGCCACTTCTCAGCCTTTGCTGTCACCCCAAGGAGAAGCGGTGGCGCTGCCCTCCTCGGGCGCCCCTTATAAAGCGTCCCCGGCGCAAGCCCCGGGCGCGGGCGTCAGCGCGATTAGGGCTTAGAGCGATATTAATCATAATCATCGCGGCTAATTGGCTTTGCCGGGCGGGTACTAAGGTGACACCTGTCCTGGCCCACGCTGGCATTGCCGGGGGCCGCTGCTGGTGGTCGTACACCGGGAGCTGGTTCTGTGCCACACGGCAGCCCCGCTGGCCCAGCCTCGCTCCTCCGCGTGGCCGCACTGCCCGGGCACAAAGGGTTTGGGGTGGGGGCTGTGGGTTGAACCCCACAGCGGTAGCTGGGGTTGCAGACGGGGCCTGGGCTGAGCGGGTGTGGAACGAATGGCCAGGCAGTGACAGGGGGGTTCCAGGCCTGCGCTTACGCAGGGAAAGCTTGTGGCACCAGCTAGTCCCCGCTGCAGAGCCATCCCCACCATAACCACCATTCCCGGGGGGAAGCTGCCCAAGAGGCCTCCCAGGCAGCGTGAGCATCCCCGGCCCTTCTGCTGGGGATTTGGCTGGGGCGCCACGAGCACCACGGCGGTGCCCCCTCCTCTGTACCCGGCCTTGCACACGGGTGGGCTCGTGCCCGTTGCACTGCTAACAGCTGGTGAGCAACCCGGCCTAGGCAAGTACCGCTGCTGCTGGGGCACCTGATGGACAAGGGCACTGCCACCTAAGGGAGGTGCAGGGCTGAGGCCAGCGCGCAGCTTCAGGCCTTGGCTGGCAGACACCGCTGGTCCCCCCAACACCCTGCAGAGCCACCATAGTCCACAGGGAAGCCGTAGCTGAAGCCCAGGTGTCCTCCGTGCCTCTCTGCCTCTCTCTTCAGTGCCCCCAGTTCCTGGTGCCAGCCAGCAGCTCAGTCAGGGCTCGTGTTTTCTTAAGTTTTGAGAGGCAGTGGCACAACACGAGCAGCAGAGCGGGCACCGTGAGGCCAACTGCAAGGATCTCCACAGCTACCGGTCCCCCCACCACGCTTAATCTTGTGAGCGCTGAAGCTGTTTTGTCCTTCTCCTCACCACCACCTTCCCCGCCAGCAGTGCTGGCACACAGACTGGCACACAGGCATCTGCTGGCTCCCCCAAGGTGGCTCGGCAAGCCCTGCGTGCCCTGCCACATGGAAGGGGACGTGGGCCGGAGGGGACCTAAGCCCCCAGGTCCCTTGAGGGTGGGAAGAGTGGGTAACTCGAGTGTCTTAGCAGCACAGGAGGATGTTCCAGTGCTGCTGGAGCTCGAGGGGATGAGGCGGGCAGAAGCTCGTGCCCTCCTGGCCTTGAGAAACTTCCTCCAGTCCTGGCCTAGTTTTCAGCAGGGTTCCCTGCGGAGGCAGCAGACAGAAAAGGCTTCAAGAACAAAGCACTGTCCTTCCAAAAAGAGGACAGCAACTGAGAATCCTTCACTCTGTGTGGGAAGGGCTGAGGGAGCTGAAGTGCTGGCACCAAGGACAAAGGAGGACACAGCTGGCTGCAGCCCAAGCCAGGCCACCATCGCTCTGCGGGGTCCCTGCCAGGTGAAGTCACCGTGCCCAGCCCCGCGCCAGCTCCTCCCCAGTCCCTCTCAATTAACTTTTCACGGGTGTTGCCCGCCCAGAGCAGCACCTCTCTACCCGCAGGTGCGGCCGTCTGCGCTTGCACCCGGGCCCAGGGAAGGATTAAGGGTTTATCTGCCCAGCACTCAAATCTGGCAGCCTAAGCCCTGACGCAGGAAGCCTGTGCTGAGGTGAGCAGCTGCTGCTCAGAGCTTAGGGCCGGCCCCGCGTCACCGCCGCGGTACAGCAGCGGGACAGGCAAGGGAGAAGCACGGGGAAATCAAGGCAACGGCTGACCCCACAGAAGCTCGGGAGGGAAGCGCTGCAGTGGGACTCCTGCTAGAGCCAGGGCTCCTCCTCGCGAGGTTTCCCAGGGCATCGTCAGCACGGGGCGGCCTGGAGCCGGAACGGCTCCGCCACCTGTGAGTCGCGTCAGGTGCGGTTCAGCCTGGCAAAGCCCTGTGTGCTTCTCCAGCCTGGCTGCTGGCACAGAGGCATTCAGAAGGTGGCTAATGAGGCAAACTTGATCAGGAAGCACTGAGGGGCTCAGAGGCCCTGCAGTGCCAGTGCAGTGTCACCTCCAAGAGGAACCCAGACAGGCCCGGAGACACCACGAGTTCCATCGCCAAGCACAGTGGTAGCTGCTTCACCAGCACCCAAACGCCTCAGCCAGCAGCTTAATATGGTGAAGCAGAACATCTCTTCCCACTCAAAACAAAGGGAGGCTGTGACAGACAGGATGTCACAACAGTCACACTCATGGTGACACCAGCACAGTCTACCCTGGATTGGAGTCAAGAGACCAATTGCTTCCCAGCTCGAACCCAGCCCAGCAAATCCTCCTGCTGCCACGGCGTGACGCAGCAACTCTGCTCTGGAGATGCCATCGCCTTGGGCACAAGGCTGGGCTGGGCTGGGCCGGAGCCGATTTCCCTCACAGCAGCCACGAGGTGCTGCCTGCTGGGTCGGTGTCCAAACCAGCGCTGGGAACACCGCCCGGCTGCAGCTACAGCTGAGCATGGAGTCTTCTTCCTCCCTGCTCTGTGCACCCCGTGACAGGCAGAGTAGGGACAGCTGTCCCACGGTCTTCCCACCACTGAGCAGCGGATGTCCTGCTCAGAACTAAAGTCTGATGGCAAGGAGGAAGGAGGGAGGATGGGGTGTGTGTGAGGGTGACTCACTCTGAGGCCCTGCAGTCCAGAAGCAGAGGCTGGAATCTGCCTGCTACTTGGAAGTGCTGAGTCAATGCCCCACCGAAGCGCTCTGCTTTGCTCGCATGGCAGCAGTGCTGTACTCACGGAGCCACCTGCATCAAAGCCTCCAGCTCTGCTGCTTCTGCTCTGGCTGATTCTCTCCACAGTCCAACGAGGAGCGGGATGGAGTGAGCAAGCTCTCGCTGGGACGGCACAGCCAGCAGCGGGCACTAGGGACCGGCATCTGGGCAGCCTGTTCACGGGAGCTGTTCTGCACACTGCCTGGCACGCTGGGGCGGGTGCTGCGCGCACCGAAAGCCTCGCTGTGCCGCCTCCTCTCAGCGCTCAGTGCCAAGGCCAGCGTCACTCTTAAAACCACGCTCCAAGAGCTCTGAACCCTGATGCAGTTCTTGGAGGAGAAAAGCAGCAGCGCCACAGCAAGTCCCGAGACAAAGAACAGTGAAAAATAGTCCCGTTTATTTGACGTCCTGGCAAGAAGGGGTACACGGACGAGGAGCAGATCAAGTCCCAGCACAAGCTGGAGTCAAAACAACAGCTGCTTCAAGGCTGAACTTGACCCTCCAAACATTCCAGTGCAGACATGTGGCACTTCAGCTGCTCGTCTGGGAAATGCCGGGGACACTGACGGACAGCAGACGTCCTCACAGAACAACCCCTCACATTCCTCAGCGGAGTTCCACTCCTCGTACGACAGGGAAGGAGAGGAACGAGCGAAGCTGCTCGGCAAAGCCCGTGAGCCTAAGCGGCGCTCTGCCGGTTGAGGTGTAAGACTGCTCCTCTTCATTGGCTTGACTCGTCTATTCTACGCCGACAGAAGGGACAACAATTGTGCTGGAGCACAAGGAGCTCGTAGTCTTCTGTGTGAAACATCTGTAAGCAGGAACAGATTTGGGGGCAAGTTAGCCTGTGGCTAGCCCAGAGAAAACGCACACTGAGCTCAGGGGCTTCTCCGTGGCAGACATCGGGAAGCTGCCACGACAGGAGAAGAGCTCCTCCTGCTCACGCGTGCTGTAACCTGAACACACAGCCAGTGCTCTGCAGGCCGCTGCCCGTGCTGCTGGAGAGGCACAGAGCAACTCATCACTGCTGCAGGAGGAAGGGCTGCCGCGTGCAGGCAAACGTGGCTGAAGTCTGTGACTTCAGGAGAGGGACCGAACCACAGGCTAAAGCAGTTACTGACTGATCTTCCCTGCTAGAGCAGGCTGGAAGTCGGGGGGCAGAGGGAACAGAAACCCAGAGCAGCACTTGTGCCCTAGCCAAGGCTTGCTGGCAGCGTGGCTTCTGAGATTCAGCTACCTCAGTTTTCAGAGGGCAGCTGCTTCTCTGTGCACCGCACTGCTGGCTTTGGTTCCCCTGCCTCTTGTGTCTCACGTCAGTCGGGAGCTGGTGAAATGTTTTAAAGCTTGAGACCTAGGGGACCTCGATGATTACCACTGGTTCAGCCGAAGGCTCTCGGTAGGGTGCTTTGGTTTGTGTGCTCTCAAACACTACCTGAAAACACGAGGGGCACATGGTGATGGAGGCATCCGGGAGCAGGGACCGGTAGTACTGCCATCGCAGTGGCTTCGGCCAGCGTTTAATCAGGACGTCCCTCCGGCTCATGGACTGCAGGACAGCACGATTCACAACCACTGGGACAAATTCTGAGCCTCCCTGCTGCAGGAGAGAGCGTTTGCAAAGCAGCAGTTACCAGCTGCAAAGCCCTCTGAGGATTAGCCAGATCTTGTAAGAAGCAAAGTGCGACTCAGCAGAAGCAGCTAATACAGACTTGCCCAGAGCCCTGGCCCACCGAACTCACGTCGGGTTATCAGCACCTTCAGCAACAGCAGCATCCAGACACCTCCAGCGAGGTTCCAGCAAGCTTCCATCACCCATTTTAACACCCATACCCAGAGTCCTCACTGAAAGCTCAGAGGAAGGACTGTTGTAGGTGTACTGCCAGGAGCAGAAACACCCGGGGCGGTGCCGTGGCATCACTGCGTGTGACGATGCCAAACACCAGGGACCCCTCACTCAAAAACCTGGTGGTTTCTGGTTTGGGATTTCAGATTTCTTTAAGAGAGCAGTTAACTGGTCAATCACTTGCCCTCTCCCAGTGTCTTCGCAGCACTCTTACGTGGCAGAGTGGCACAGACCATACACCACGTTCATTCCCCTTGGTGGCGGGGAAGAATCGGCTGGGAGACAGAGGCAAGGCTCTTACCTCAAAGCTCAGTTTAGCTGTGAAAGGATCGTCATCTTCGGTGGTATCTGCGCTGTCACCAAGCCTCAAACTCTGCACATCTAGATGCGTTTGCTAAGGAAGAAAAGGAGTTTCTCTAAAATGAGCTGCCCTCACAGCAGCCAGCACTCCCTCACGGGGGAAGTATAAAAGCACAAGCAGCAGGGCTGGTGACCAGAGGGTCAGAGCACTCTCAAGCTGCTGCAGTGCCCGATGGTTACAGAAAGTGCTAGAGGGCTTGCTGGGATTCACAGCTGGGGAGATTCATCTTTGCAGCTGGCTAGACCGGCCGCAACCACCCGTGACACCAGCTCTGCCCCCTCCTGACAGATGACCAGAAGCAAATGAAGCAACCCCTTTCAAAGGCATTTTGGGCAGCTTTAGTCGGGGACCCTGTTTTCTCGTGCATGACTCCGCACCCAGTATCGCACGGTGCCCCCAGCAAGCGGGAGGCTGGGACGCCAAAGGACAGAAGAGATTCCAGCAGGAATGGTTCTGAGGAAGGTCTGCGCCGGCCTGCTTTGGCTAAGGGAAGGCAACCCCCAAAGCAAGCTGCTATTGGAGCTGAGCAACGGCTGCAGACCCTCCCCGTTCTTTACAGAGAGCAGTCAGAACAGAAGAGAGAAAGCAGGGCAACTCATTGTAAGGGAAATGCTTCCCACGGTCAGAAACACGCTGTCCCGACGAGCGAGCCCTGTGAAGACACTTGGATTAGGTAAACCACGGCTGCCATTGTTACACTCACTTCAAAGGGCAGCACAACGTAATGACAGGGCGATGCAGAAACAGAGCTGAAACCTACGGGGCAGGGAAGGATTCAGACTGCTCCTAAGAAAAGGACTGGAAGCCAGGTTTAATCAAAAGGATACTGTCACTCATTGTCTCTTGCCATTTCTTCTCTCTTTTATTCAACCTTGGAGCCTCAAGATCAATGAGAGCTACAGCCTCTTCATCCGTGATGCCATCCTCCAAGAAGAACTCCACCAGATGCAGCACTTCTGAAGGGAGGCGAAAGCAGGAGGTGTGTGAACCACAGGGTGGCAGAGAACGCCTCCTGTGCCCCTAAGAGAGGAGCCCTCTGGCTCCTGCGACGCTGCTCAGCACGTTAACTTGAATCAAAACAAACCGACCTCTCCTCAACCGCTCCAGGGACTCCCTCTGTGCTAGTTCACTACTCCACGCTTGCAGCCCCCCCGGAAAGCGGCGCCTTGTGCTGCTGCCCAGCACTGAGGCCAGGCAGCCCCGCAGCCCCAGGCAGCCGCTCAGGCAAGTCCACCACCATTAGAAGGAAAAGGTCTTTCTCCAGACAACTGGGCAGGGAGAACAGAAGAGGTGCTAATCACTCTGCTAAGGTTTATCTGCCCCAAAAGCACAACCAACACCGTGTTCCAACCCACCGTAGGAGTAAGCAGAGAAGACGAAAGGCTGTCGACAGTTGACACAGACGTTGCCCAGGTTATTCAGCAGAGGGTTGTTGGTGGAGCACCTGTAACACAGGGGCACCAGCTCCTGCAAGGACACACACAGCAGCCATCGTGAACACATCAGCAAGTCCCGCACCCTCGGGTTTCCACTCAGTGTGGGATCCTTTGTGCTACACAGCTGGCAGACGTCAGCGCTGACCTGCAGAAATACTGCTGTGAATCAGATCCTTTAACATCTTTTAATAAAGCGGCGAGTTTCCACATCGCCACAGCTGCCGTCGCCCCTCTAACGATTCAAGGTTCACCCTGCCTTTGCGCTAACAGGAGCAGCATCCTGTGTCAAACACACAGTGAGAAAAGAAGTCGAAGAGAAGGTCACAGACGCGAAGTTTTTTGCTCCAAGGTGTGGCCAAATTCAAGCCTCCAATTATTTCATCTCCCTTCAAGCGCAGTTGTTCTGGGCAGTCCTTCAGGCCACGCTTCGCTCTTTCGGGAGCCTGGGGGCAGGCTCGCTTGCACAATGCGGTTTATTTTTAGTGGGTACTCCACGAGGCAGAGCTCTACAGAGCGCTGCAGGAAGTCAGGCCAGCTAAAGAAGAAAAGGTGTTAAAATAAGACTCAAGGAAGGGAGGTCATCCCAGTGACAGGGAGAGGAGGGGAGGAGCGGGACAAATGGAAGTGACTGCCAGCTGGAGACAGAGAGACAAAGACTGCAGAGAACCTGCACGTGGGTGGGAGAGGAAAAGGCTGGAGAGAATTAATAGGCACAGAAAGGTGGACGCGAGGCAGGAGAGGGAGGATGGAAGCTGCCCACAAAGGATGGACTCATTTTAATTTGCTCTCAGGAGCCAAAGGCAGCCTGACCCGAGGAATAACAACAGAGGCCCGAGTTTCCAGCAGAAAGGTAATTATATCACAGAGCTGTGCATAATGTATTTCAGACCTCTGTGTGCACAGCACCTCGGACTCGGGGGTTAGGCCAGGTATCAATGATTAACGAGGAACACATCCCGACTTACTTCACTGTCGTGGAAAGGCTTGGATCGGATCGTCAGGCTGCCCAGTGCGATGGACTTCTGGAACCTCTCCGGGATCTGCAGCCCCTGTAACTTGTCATAGGCGTGACGAGCCAGCTTGTACGCACCCAGAGCCTTGCTCTGCTTCGCCAGGGTAAATAAAGTATTGCTGTAATGCAATTAAGGAACGAGAATACGCACGGCTTTCAGGAAAAACCCTGGCCTTTCCTACCCGGAGATGCTGTGCCACGAAGCACATCCACCCGCTCTTCAGACAGGCTTCAGCAAAGGAACCCCACTTCCAGAGTTGCACTCAATAACTAGTGTTGAAGAACTACCAGAATGTGTGGGTGATCAGCGAGGTAAGGAACTGACCCTACATAAACACTACCCTGGCCAGGCACTCTGACCCCATTCACAAGATGTTGGTAGCTTTGGGTGAACGGATTTTCCCCACAGCCTACAAAGCTCAAGGAATGAATCTACCACAGCAGCAACCCCCAGACAGCAGCTGCGCACACGACCTTACAGGACATGAAGCACACGCTCTGCGTCACTTACCAAGGGTACCTTCCCCTTCACCAGGTACCACAGGAACTGCTGATCAGAAAGCTGCCGACCACAAGGTGTGTTACGAGTGACCATGACAGGTTCCACATTCACAAGTGAGGAAGAGGAAAGCTGCCGACCTGTCCAATGCCGCCAGTGAAGCAAAAACAAGAAAGCCAGGCCTCCCTGCAGCATCCAGTGACCCTTCCTGCTCTCCTTTACAGGCAGGTGCGATCCTACAGGGTTCACAAAGACCGTTCACGAAGGGCTTGGCACTCGCGAAGCCTGACGGACACCACGCAGCTATACCAGCCTTGTGTGAGGTAAAAGCTCTGGCTTTCCCCACTTGTGTCTCAGGTCAGCCTCTGTCAGGATTCAGAGCCTACCATGTGCTGCAGCGACCCGCATCTCAGCGCTGGTTGTGCTGACAGAGGTGGCTCACCAGGCTGGGGGGTGGCTCGAGAACGGCAGGTTAGCCCGCTCATACAGCTCTACAAAACTACTACAACGCCAGCCCGGTAGCACAGTTAAACACAACATGGTTTGCAGAGTTCCTTAGGGACGAAAGTCACTTTCCATTAACTACAACCACCAGCTGAAACCGGAGATACCCTACGAGGAAGCTCGGCGTTGCGGATCGGCACCGCTGCTCTCGCGTATCTCACAGTACAACCTCTTCACTTCCTACCCAACCAGAAGGATACACTTTTGAGATGCCCAAGGGAGTCTCCTTTGTTAAGCTGTGAAGGAGAAACCTGGATATATTGAAGAGTGTTTCAGGCAAACAGAAACTGAAAGGGTCCTCCTGCAGTATTAAAAACACAGGCGTGAGTTCCTAAACCAGGAAACCAGCAACGTGGACCCCTGAGCATCACAGCGCTAGCTGCACGAGTACTGCGGTCCCCTGACAGCAAGGCAAGAAGAGGTACTAACAGAATCTAGCAAGTGGATTTTGCATGTCTCTGCATGTTTTTCATGCAGAAAAAGAGAGAAAGAGATCCACGTAGCTAAACCTGGATCTTCAGCAGACTATTTCAAAGCAAGGGCAGACTGGCCAGCCACAGCTATCGGCTCCACTACTGCAGGGCTCAAACACCCGACCTCCCAGCCCTCCACAGCACAGTTTCCTTTGGATGAGGGCACAGACCGAGTGTTCTCAGATGTTTTACACAAGATTTTTTCACCAACAGTGGTGGCAACATTGCTGTCACTGCTGGAGGCAGCAGCAGCAGCAGCCCACGACTGCTCGTCACCTTGGGCACGGCAGTTCTTAGGAACTGTGACAACAGCGGTTCACGTATGGCACAAGAGAGAGCAAATGCATACATAAAGTTACTGTATGGTATCGCTCATCAACACTCAATATTTAATTGCCTGAAAAGTCATTAATTATTCCCTGTTACTTCTGGCCTCCCAAAGGAAAAAGGCTCAGGAAGCGAGAACACGCGAGTGCTGAGGTGAATGTCTCACAGTGTATCGCTGAACAGCGTGATAGACGTAGTAAACTTCTGCCAAATGCTGGAAGTGATGGAACTTGTGTAGCATCTCAGTCTTCTGGTGCTCGTTCTCTGTGGGAGGCAAAGGCATTAGTGTGAGTCTCCAAGACAAGGCTGTGAGACTCAGCTGGAGGAAAACAGCGACTGCCATTTCACCACTGGCACTTCCCAGGGAGGGGTGTGCTGTGCAAACCACGCGTGGTGCAGACTGCCGTTTGCCTGAGCACATTTCTGGTCTCAAACAAGCACAGTAGAGCACAAAACAGTTGGGGCAAATGTTTTCCACAGCCACAGGGTACAGCTGCCAAAGGTGGGAAACAGCAGGGTGCATCGCTGCAAACAGGGTTCGTGGGTAACATCAGTGTTAAGATGAATATTCAAAACCCGAACTTCATTAATGCTGAATTCACTACCAGGGCAACGGAAGGAAACTGCAACCCTCCAAAACACCCGAGGGGTGACAGATCAGCTGAGCTCAAAAGGGCACTCCAAGTATCAGGCAGAAGGTGGTGTTATTGACCTTTTTCATTCATTACTACTTACACTCTTAACTGGAGGCTCCACCTCGCCCAGTGATGCACACTCAGACCAGCAACAGCTCACAGCTTTCCCTCTTTTGGCAGAAATCATTTGTAAAGTACCTCTTCAACCTGTGCTCAAATACTGCATGCATCCTGCACGCCAAGATCACCTTGTATTTACTGGAACCTTAACCCACGGTCACGTCTCTGGCTGACGTGCGAGGCGGGAAGGCACGTGAGGATGCCCGCTCCCCAGGGCCTGGGTTCTGACTCTTGCCAGATTTCCAGCACAGTGGTGCTGCTTGTTTTCCTTCAATAATCACATGTGAAAACAGGGGGGCACCAGGAACAGCACGGGGCAGTCGCACACTGCACTAAACCGAAGGCACACAGCAGAGAGGCGGCAGCTACCTTACCACAGTTCAGTCGTGGCTGGTCTAAGGGCACGAGCGGGTAACAAACACGAGCTTCCTCAGCTCTTACCTTGGGCGATGTCTAAACACTGCATGGAAAGCATCCAGTAGTAATAGGCTGCATCATTAAACCGGCTTTCAACCACAGCATTGTGTGTGAGCTGCTCGAGCACTCTCACCGCCTCGCTCTGCCTGCCAGCCCTGTGAAATGCTGCACAGAAGGCCAAAACAAAGAGGATTTTACAGTGCGATTATATCAATTAGCTGAAATTAATGTTTTGAAATGAAGAGAGATCTATTCAGCCAATATCAAAGTCTATCCAGGGCAGGATAAAAAGGATTATACCCTGCTATCCTGCTCCTCGAAAGCAGCGACACTAATGGAACACAAAAAGCATCTGCAGATATTCTGTGGCTTTTGCACTGTCTCAGCAGCCCTGGAGCTCTGAGTTTTGCACGACTCCGGCTGCTTCATTTAAGAGCAAACACGCTAGGATGATCAGACCTCTCCAAACACTGCAAATCACCACTTCATTCACAACCGCAGTAAGTTAATGCCTGAAGGTAGTGCTCTGGTCTGTCTGCAAGCACAGACAGCACTGTTCCCTTCCACCAGTCACTGACAGCGGTTCCCCGTCTGATGCTCAGAAGCTCCTATGAGGTAAAATCCCAAACTCTCACGGGGCAAACATGCAGCTGGCAAGCACAGGGGGTGTGGGGAAGCAACCCCCAAACCCCACCCTGCAGCATGACCACCTCTTGACTTAGGCAGCTCAGAAGCAACTGAATTCTCACAGAATGGCCCAGCGATCGAGCTCACCCATCCCGGGGCACCAGTACCCGCTGAGCCCCAGCGGCACAGAGCTCGGGGGAACAAACTGGGACCAGGCAGAGAGCTCTAGGCACAAAGCGCCAAGCTGCCCCAGGCCAGGGGCTCCAAGGCTGGGTGCTGAGATGCACAAGCTGGTTTGTGCAGAGACAGATTGTGCTGGGTGTGTGCACTAGCCTGGTACTTCTAAGCAAATGCAGTCACACGGGTAGATTGGAGCTGGCTCTGGGAATAGCAGATGCACGTTCACATGGAGCTGCACCTGAGAAACACAACCCTACTGAAAACAAGCTGGCTCCAACAGCTCCTCGCTCCTGCAGCTGCTGAGAAACTGAGTTTTGAAGCCTGTCCACACGACGGAAGGCTGACATTTCTCTTTAAAGGCAACTCCACAGGCTTCACAAAACACTGAAAAGTCTTAAATGTCTCTTTAAGGAAACTTCTATGCACAATTCCAACACTTCCTAAATACAGGGAAAGAGGATGTGTTCCACTCGGGTTTGATGTCCCTTGTGATAAAGCTACTCCTAAAGGCACTCAGACCGTGTGCCAAGAACCGCGGCCACCCGCCACGCTGCAAGGCAGCAAGGTGGAAAATCAGATGTGGAGGGGCCCACATCTGAATGCCAGAATCTCTGTCACATGCTTTACATTTTCTGAGCAAAGAAGGACCCCTCCAAGTACTTTAAGAGCAGCATGAAAACACTGAATCCGTTTGGGTCTGAACCCCACTGAGAGGGAACACTCCAGGGCAGAGACGGCATACTTTGTACTGGAGAGCACGCAGTAAATCCGAGCGACTGCTGTCAGCGATGCTCTTACCTTTCTGGGCTTCTTCAAACCTGTCGTTCTCTGCTAGCCACTGAGCATAAGGGACATAAACGTCATCTTTGAATTCAGGGTGCTTTTCAGTCAAAGCAAATGCCTGAGGTAAATAAAACACCCATTTTGAGAATTCTGCATGGTTTCACCCTTAAAGGGTTTAGCATATTCCACAGGACCAACCCTTTGGGTCTAACTAAATTCACAGTAACAATACACACATGGAATAGAGAGTGTAATCCCTGTTTTCTCCAGCACTTTTTTCAAAGAAAAAGCAGTCAATCACAGAAGAAGCCAAGAAATCAGAGAAACCTGAAAGTGACCATCCAGAAAATGCAGACTCCACAGCAAGAGACATAAACCACTGCCATCTTTACTGAATGCTCCCTCTCAAGACAGTGAGGTAGTGCTACAAATCCAGTTCAGATTCTCTTCATGGACTTGTGAACTCATCAGTGAAGGACCAAGCCTACGATTTTCCAAAGCACCCAAGTCATTGGGAGAGTGTGTCTGCCAATTCCGGCAGCACTCGGAAAACATTTCCTCAAGAAGCAGCATCTACCAAACCACTGACGAGAGGAGAAAAGAGCAAACTGACGGTGAGCCCAGCGGTGAGGGGGGCGGCACCGGCACTCACTTTTTAGTGAAAAAACCCAGCGGGGTCACAACTTCTCCTAATTGGAAACATAAACCCAGTTACAGAGGGGGGTCTGCACATCCATCAGATCTGCATCGTGCGCACGGGTCTCTCATCTGGCCGTGTCCCACTATAGAGGATACAGCTCAGAACAGAACTTCCCATGATACAATCACTACTTCTTTGAATGTGCTAGAGGCATTCCGTGGGTTACCATAGGGAGTGGGAATCATCACTTAACAGGCAAAAGGGTCCTTAGAAGTGAGACGGGGACACCCAGTCAGCAAAGTGCAAGTTAAGAAACAGGATGAGAGAAGCCAATGCAGCGCAAGCAAACACGGAGCACTAAATTAACTGAGACACCCTGAGTGCCATCCTGCAGCAGCCGCCTCGCTGCCTGCCTCTCCCAGCCTCGCAGTGATGAGGGAGGACAGCATCTGCCTTTCCCCCAGTGCTGGCAGCCAGCGACCAGGAGAAGGGCTGGTTCTGAGGTGTAAGCACAGAACTCAAGGGCACACTTACTTCTTCCCAGCGCCGAGTCTCCACGTGCAGCTGGACCAATGCTTTCAGGTCACCAACCTTCATGTAGGTTTCTGCTGCATAGCCAGGGTTATTGAGTTTCTTAAAATAGAAGGCACATTTCAACAAAGGCTCACGCTCTGCTTTATCCAGTTTTCGGGCAATTTCAATTAACCTAGACACAGCAAAAAGAAACCAGATGTTTGGGGTTCTGCCTTGTTAGTTTGCTTCTAGTTCAGTTACCACAGTAACCTCACCTTTAATCCGCTGTTACTTTCCAAGAATCCTAACAGACACGGTTTGAACAGTTTTCAGCAAACATTCCACACAGTTTATTTCCCTTTTACAGACTCTAAACTTGTCACTTCAGTGTGGCCCTGGCCCTTTGCACAGGCATGAAGACGGCACGAGGGAGCAGGTCCTGTGTGACTAAGTGACATGGGACACGGCTCCTCACTCCTGAGCTGAAAAGAAAGACTCCTCAGCAAGCATCATCCCCCTCCCAAACAGCAGCACTGGGGCAACGGGAAGCTCAGCGACCTGCCTAATTGCTGGTGGCAACGCAGCAAATAACCCATACTGCAAACCAAAGAGAATCAGAGACAGAAGCAGCCCCAGGATTTCTGGGGTCTCTGTGCTCCAGCTGCCTCCTCTACCCCACACAATGGTTATTTTTAACAGCTCAAATCAGCAGAACCAGCCTATCCCATGCAGGCTCTGCTGCGATGGGGACTCTGGAGAGCTCAAGACATGCATTTTTCAGGAGACAGTCTCATACGACAGATGAACCCACCCATGCTCTTCACTGCTGCGGTGCATTTGTTTTCCTCACTCCCTACCCTCTCAACAGCTCTGCTAGGCGTTTTTAACTGCAGATGTGCTGCCAGCACCCAGTCTGGATCAAGCAGAGGCAAGTATCGAACAAGCGCTGTGTTACTTTACAATGATGCATCCTTCATAATCAGTCACTCGAGGTTTAATTCTCTACCTACATATCGACCCAGCCGTGGTCCCCGCTGATCTCTATGGCCTTCACGTGCTCTCCAGCAGAGAGGTACATCTCCACCGCTGCTTTGGGTTCGTTGATATTCTTGGCCCACTCTGCCTGCTTTTTTATTAGCATCTTGGTGTCCTTCGGGTCTCCGGACCCCAGAAAATCCTGGAACAGTGCGATACAGCATTTGCGTTACCTTCTGGTCCCAAGTCCCCAGCACACAAAGGCTTCTTTCACAAGTATTGTCTTGCCCCCTAAGAACAGAAATGCCATGACGGGAGCTGGCCCGGCGGCAGGTGGGACCATGACCCAGCCTGCCATCCAGGATTCCCTGCTCGCTGTTGAGCCTGTTTCAGCAGGTGCAAACCAACATGCCCGCATCCTTTTCAGAAACAGATCTGCCTTTCCCAAACCAAGAACCAGTTCCAAGGTTCAGCTTTGCTCTGGTAGCTCAGCAGGTAGAGTCGTGTTCCCAGAGATAACCCAGCCCTGGCCCGTGCTGGGCACTCAGGACAACCACCGAGTCACAGGGTAGCATCGGGAGCCCAGCTAGACCCCACGAAAGGCTGGGTGTCTGTGGCAATCACGCTCCAATATATCGAAGAGGCTCTGTTATACGGATGACATGACAGCTGCTCAGAAGGGAGAGCGGCCCTGAACTGCCGGCTGGACTTGTGCGAGGACTGCGAATGCCAGGCCTGGATGCTGTGATGGTGACCGCCTGGGAAACAGTTCTGATAGTTTGTTCAGCATCTTCTGCCAGTACCAAAGCCCTGGCACCATATGGTTCACATCTGCTGGCATTGCGTGCCAGGGAAAAAAAAGAACTTCAGCACCAGAAAAATCAATTAAGGGCAATTTTGTCTGTTAACAGAACATTAAACCAGCTTCTATCAGATGAAAAATTAGGAGAAGTGGGAAGGCGAGAAGAGAGTGGAAAATTCCCTCATCCTCTGTGTTTCTGGTAAATTCTGACAGGTTTAAAAAACCAAAACAACCACAGAGCAAACAAACCCCACAGGCAGCACCCACACAACAGATCCACTCCACTCCCACAGCCGAGCGGTTTCCCTGGGGCAGCCAGTCCACAGGTACAGAACCCATTCCCCAGGCCCTAACGCGCTCCACGAAGGATCCGGCTCCGTTATCTGTGGGTCAAGCCAGCGGCCAGACAGACGACGCGAGAGCCTCGGGGCACGAAAAAACCAAGCGCAGCAATCAAGCTGGGGACCATCTCTGACACAGCTCGCCTCCCAGCCCAGTCACCAGCAGAAGTCCAAAATCAAAGGCTGGGGTTCTTACAGCACGAAGAGATTTCTGCGGGCTGTCAGTGTGATCTGGCAGAGCAATAACAACTCTATCACCAGACATCAAAGCACCCCCAGACCTCTGCTGCCTCCAGCCTGAACTCAGCCACGGCTAATCAAAGCCAAGCACAAGCAGTCAGACTCCGGAAGGGTCCCTCTGGTAGCATTAAAAAACCCAACAAGAAGCAGTAACACAAAATCATCCCCCTATCTGTCCTCCCTTGGAAAAATAACTGCCGAACAAGAGGGCTTTAGATAGTCCTTCTCAGCCTCTGTGCTCCCTGCACAAGGAGCTTCCCTCGTATACCTTTAACGTTCTCTGCAGGGAGTTAGTCTCAAGGACAGGAGGCCAGACCTTTTGCTCTCTGCTAGTTAAATATAGACAGGACTGCAGCCAAGAATTAAGAGTCTTACGAAGACTGATGGGAAAATTCTCCTCCATGAATTACATTTGTGTTCGAGAGGAGCCAAAGCACTGACGCTAACGAAGACTCGGCAGCCAAAAATAGTGGAAGTCAGACTTAGAGCGGCAAAGCCCCCAAGTATTTATATTCAGCTCCTGCGAGGAAAAGATCTCTCTGTGGCACCGTGTGGAACCCACGCTCACACAGTTCATACGCGTGTCGCGGGGCCTTTGTCCTGCACGGGGCACACAAGGCTCTGGTGAGCGATGACGGAGAGTACACAGCAGCTGCACTGCTGGTAAGAAACCGCCCTGACTGACCGCAAAGCCAAGCACTGCTCCACTGCCACCACAGAAAACACCAAGTTTTGAACGAAATGCAACTTACTTCTGGAAGGAAACAGAGTTTGTTAGACAGCCAAGCCGCACAGAGTCTCCGAAGACAATTCTCCAGTGCACAGACGTACACCAGGCTGGTACGCTGTGCGCTGCACGCAACACACTGACACACACCCTTCAGACCAATGTAAGGCCAAGCACACAGAAAAGAGCTTCTTGGAGAAGACAGAAGTGAATCACGTGCGCGCTGCACTCCCCTCCACGCGGGACGTGCGCTGCCTTATCATCCTCAACAAGGAACAACAGGGACTCTTGAGCAAGGTAACGGGGAAGAAACAGTCACAAACCCGAGCATTTTAGTTTCCTTCCAAGGAAAATGAATGGGTAACACTACAGGACCACAGCTTTGGTGGTGACCAAAACACGAGCCACTAAAGAGCCACGAGCCCCACTGACACGCCTGAGACTATATAACACAAACGCAGCAGCAGACTGTGCAGAGGCCACCGCCCCACCCAGGCACAGGAGGCTGCTGCTGTTCCAACCATCGAAATGAACTTCGACCAGCCAACTGGGAGAACGAAGCTGGAATTCAAAGCCCACGTTTCATCCAACCTGTCTGCAGGCTCACGCGTTGAACAGTTACCTTCGCATAGTCAAACATGCGTAGGTCTGAGTACATATCGAGAGCCAGGTTCTCATGCCCACTCTTCTTGTACAGCTTTGCTGCCTCGTGGAACTTTCCCTGGTAGGCATAAACATCTGCTAGGAACAGCTCACTGTTGTTCTCCCCGCGCTTCCTCCGCTCCTGGAAAAAAAGAGATGAGATGTAGAAAACATTCCAGGTGATCAGTTCCCAGGAGAGAAACAGCCGTTGAAGGGTCAGGGTTTCGGGCTCAGGGTTTAGCAGCTAACAAACCCCGAGCAGGGTATCATAGTTATGCCTCTCCTACAACTCTGGTGAATTTATAATTAAATGATTAAGCCCTTCTTAATTAAAATTAGGAGGAGCAAAATTAAATGTCACTATACAAACTGAAGTGATGAAAAATCACGTCCCTTGATTTCGCGCAGGAAAGCGAACACAGGCCATCGTTACATGATGCTGTTCTAAGAAAAGGCACCTGACAGGTTCCTTATTTTCCTCAGCAGAAACTCACCAGCCCATCGTTTGGCTACACGGTATGCGTGGGTGGGATGGCAGACGTGGAAATAACTGCCAGCAACAAGCAGATGCGATGGGAATGTTAACCTGCCTCTGAATAAAAAACAGTGTCCCCCCCGTGCAGGCGTTAAGGGCAGGCAGCAGTTGCTTCCAGAGCCCCTGCTGACTGGAACCACTCTGGCCGTGCAGGACAGAACCAGAGCAGGGAGGCGGGAGCGGTGCCACACAGAAACCCTGCACGCCCACCCAACCCACAGAGGCACGCTGAGTTCAAGGGGACAGTGCCATGCAGAGGAACACACGTATGTGTGCAGCTTACCCACTCTCTTGGAAACGTGTTACTACCCTGCTCTGGAGAAAATCTGGACTATTACTAGCCTACCCCATACGGAAATAGAGCTGCGAAGGGGTGGACAAAACCCGCACAGAGCGGGAAAAGCACAGCACAGGCACTCACAGCCGGGTCCCCGCTGCTAAAGGAGACCTGGCCACCCCTCCTGGTCACGCTTACTGGCTAGGGTGATAGCGGGCTGGGAGCTAAAAGCTCCCTTTAAGCAGCGTTAAAGAATAATGAGAGGCATTGTTATGCAGTTTGTAAAGACGTCACCGAGTGGTCGGATGCAGAGATCTGGCAGTGGTGCTTCCTGCTGTCATCAACTAGAAAAAACCCAGTGCCATTACTGAGGAAACTCATCATCTTGCTGGCACCAGTGCTCAGCTGCACCCTTACAAGGAACCCGATGTGCCGCAAGCAAGAGAACACAGGCATGCAGAGCTCTCACCCAGAAGGAGTGCTGCTGAGAAGCGATGCCTACTTACAGAGAGAACCTTCCCACTAGCGGAATACAACGTTCTAGAATATCCTCAAAACCACAGATACGGAGAAGCGTGTGGGTAAGAGTGGCCAGCAGCAGTGAGAGAACACTCTCATCCAGCTATCAACCCTCTGAAGGCTAAAAGCTCAGATCACCACCAAAGGGCTCCTGGCACAACTGTGTCCCTTGAGGGGCACCAGGGGAAGTCAGGTGCAGCCAGCTGGCATTTTGACAGAACCAGGGCAGCTCCAGGAATGGAAGCTGACTTGTGTGAGAAACAGGAATTCCCATCAAGCCATCTCACTGCAGACCCTTAAACCTTACCAGTAAAGCACTTGTAGAGGGACAAGGGTGATACCACACCTTGCCGTGTGCTTGAGACAGACAGTTACTGCCCAGTGACATTCTCTGCAGAAGTCTGAAAAGAGTAAGAACTAGTGACTGGAGTGCAGTACGGAAGGAGGGAATCCCAAATTCCATTTCCAGTTGTCATGAGACCCTTAAGTTTGCCATCTTATTTCTCTGGGCCTGTTTCTGGCTCTGCAAAGAGGAGATATCGTAATTACCTACCTCCAGGGGGAAGGAAAGGCTTAATTAACTCATGTTTATGAAGTATTCTGTACTAAGCTCTGCTAGCACAGTAGCAGTCTACCAATTATTAATGGAATGTTGAAGACTGTTCCAGTTTTCCTGAAGAGTCTCAGTTCTTGCTGTCCCACCTGCCCATCCCACTATTTCTCTGCGAGATTCCAGTCCTATGACTACAATTTGAGTCATCTCTGCTAACAGGGGCTTCCACTCTCGACAGAAAAGAGTCCCTCCCTGACAGAAAGCCCCGATTTCGGCACAGCACAGAGGGTAGAGGGTGAGGAAAGGCCCCGTCTTCGCCACTCTTACCTCTATGCTGCTGATCAGTTCTAAATAGCGAAGGTCCTGCACCCTGGTAAATGCCTGTTGCGAGGAAATAAAAATGAAAGGAATTAAGCTGAAAAGCCAGCGAAATCAAAACGTTGTCATGCACAAGCCAAGCTGTCTTCATGCCAGCAGGATGTATAGAATTAAGCTGGGCTTTGGGTTTGTGCAGAACCCCGTGGGTGCTGACCACAAGAGCAGCCCCTGAGGCAATAAGAGTAACGCATGGTACAATCCCAACAGCTCAGCACTGGAAATACACTGCCCAGGCAGGGGCTGGGAGCCACATGTGTGTCAGACCCCCAGGAAACACTCAACTGCCTTATGAAACACCTCCTGCTTTGGTCCCGGCTATCTTACAGCTTCTTGCACTTCCATGTGAGGTATGAACAGACAAGGAGGTGCAGGGAAGCTATGACAGAGCAGAACACACAATGAACCACACTGCCAAAGCACACCACACACACTTGTGGTTCTTCCACCACCCTGGGAATCCAGAGTGGAAGTAGCTCAGGGAGAGGAGAGGAGCAAGGAGACGATCAGACAGAAGTACTGCAAGGCAGCACGGTATCTTCCCAAAAGGAGACCCATGGCAACCCAGCGTCTCAAGTGGCAAAGTCACGTGGAGTCACAGCAGCTCAGCACTTATTCTTGACATGCATCAAAACCCAGACTTTTAACCCTTCCGGACTCGGAACCAAGCTGGTGCTTATAAGGGCACAGAGTATTCTGCTTACAGCAGATCAGGCTGGGAACTGCGAGAGCCTTTAATGTCAAGAAACTGCCTTTGCTCAAGTTAATCTGCTCTAATTCTAAGAGGTCACTACTTTAAAATTCCAAGGAGGCAGTAAAAACTTCTTCTTAAGAGTGTCTGTTTGCATAAAGCTGTGCATGAAACTGGAGTTAACCTGATGCCTCCACTTAAGGAAAAAAGAAAAACAAAGCATTTAGTCTCCATTTAAAGGATCTGTTATTACAAGATCCCTATCGCAGCAGACCCTTCCTGCCTATTTTTAGACTGTTTTGTCTTTCATACAATATTCATGACACTGAACTCGGCTCGCCCTCTCTTACACGAGACAAGGTGGGGAAAGAAAACAGGGAAGTGTTTTACACCAGAGAAAAGTGTTGTTCAGCGTATCCCCTGCTTACAGACCACTGCCAGACGTGGGGCATTCCAGACACAAACCAACCCCAACGATACCAACCCAGCACCACTGCCTTCAGACAACACTGACGTGTAGTTACAAAGAACACGAAGCCTCCACACCGGGCTGAGGTGACATTAAACACTGGAGAAAAACGAGTAAGCTTGCCGTGCTGGGGAAGGGGCAAACCCAGCGAGCTGAGCCATTCTTTGCTGCCATCCTGTGGTCAGCACCACCAAGCAGCCTCCCAGGGCCCTGTCCCCCAGATTCCCCGCCCAGCAGATCCTGCATTTAAGACCCCGATTTAGAGCACAGCATTTCTGTGCAGAGCCAGGCAAGATTCCAGCTGGAAACCTCACCTCGGGATCCGGGGTCTGTATCACAGCAACGTCTGTTCGGGTGTGGGGAGGCACACACACACACCGGAGCCTGGCAAGGTGGGTACCCTCGCTGGGTACTGCAGCCACACAGCATGCACAACACACGCCCAGCCGAGCTGTGTGCTAAGCAAGCACACAGCTGCTTTACCTTCTTAGCAGTTTCGAACTCCAGCCCTTCTAAGGCTTCCATGGCCAGCTCTTTCCAGTCCGTGTCAGTCACTCCTAAGCACGCAATCTGGTAGGCTTCCTTAAACATCTTCCGTTCCAGGTACTGGTACATGGGCGCAGACTGGGGATCCCCGTGAGAAACGTGTGTTAGGGAGCATCACACAGCTCCCCCTGAAATTCTCTACATACACGGGGGGGTGGGAATCATAACCACTGCAAGCTCCACAGGGAGTAAATGCGTGGGGTTTGTGCAGTGGCACAGCACTCCGGGGTGATTCCCAGGGGATCTCTACACAAAGGTTAAACCCACCCCTCTGGAAATCCTCAGTTCCTGCCACACAGGAATTAGCCAGGAATGAGGATTCTTCTGGGCACAGTCCGTGCTAAATACCACAAGCAAGGAACCGTCGTGGGGGGGTGGGCTTGTTGACCCCAGAGAAGCAGGGCCAAGGAGGCAGTAGGCTGTTCTCGAAAGCTGAAAGCCTAAGAGATGGCACAAGAGCCACGTTGTTAGCGAGAGCTCTGCCTCACAGCCGCTGCTGCCTGCTCCTGGGTGCGGAAGTCAGAATCTTATTTCCTCTTCCATTGTTTTTGGTTTTGCTCCTCGGCTGCTTTAGACCCTTCCGAGGCCACAGCGACCAGCTTTCTGCGAACACCACCCCTGTGCGCAGAGCACAGAGACCACAAACATACTACACACCCAGGCGAAAACGCAGAGCTGGCTTACTGCCTGACACCGAGACGCAGCACAGCAGCGTCTGACCTAGTCCCACAACAGTGACGGTACAACCTGAGACAAGGTAGACAGAAGAACTATGGGAAGAGGCTTTTCTCTCCTCTTTTTTCACCTTTTTTCAGCTCTGCTTTAGCTGATGTGCCATCAGAAAGGCAGAACTGCAAACAACAAGCAACAACAGCGAAGGGCAGCTAGCTCAACTAGCATCAGACAAGCTGAGCTACAACAGACGATGCGGTATAGCTGCAGTGACGGCGAAGGAAGCGATACCTGCAATCATTTTGGTAATGGAACACAAGTACAGCTCAGAAAAGCCTCTTCAGGTCTTAAACACTGATATTTATGAAATGCAAAGCGACACTTAATGAGATTAAAGGATTACCTGCGGGACTTCAACAGCTGACATAGAGAAAACATGAAGACAGAAGATCTTGGAGCCATTGTAACCCACAACAAAGCCTTGAAGTTTCTGCTGATGGACAGGGAAGTTGCTGGCCTTGATATTGAGGTAACCCCCTCCAGAAAAGCAAAGCATATCCTCACACTGCGTATTCCAAGCCACGCTATTAGCATTGGGTTCCTAATGAGCACAACAACACACGATTACAACAGATGCCATCACGTCTCCCTCCCAAGAAACAGGCATCCTTCAGCTAGAACACCCAACCCTCATAGCCCGGGTGAGCACATACACAGCATTGTCGTTCAGGTCTGTAACATTCCAGAGCCTGATCTATTCCTCAACAGATCTGCAGGGGCATCACTTACATTTTAGTAAACGATTACCTTGTATTTGCTAACGATCAACACTATCAAACTGTAGAACATGGCATACAGTCCCGCACCGACACCTGGTTGGTCAGCCCTCACGCTTCACTGATTGTTCTCCTGCCCACTACAGACCTGCATTTGTAACGCTCGGAGCCTTCTGCCCAGCGTGCTCTGAAAACATGTCATCAACACTAACGAGCAACCTCTCAGAGCGACTGCTACACTGCCAGTGAAGAGACAATTATCATCACTCATTCCTTACTCCGGGAGCACACAAAGAACAGAGGTTTAGGCTTCAATTCTACGCGGGCTAATGATAAAGCCCAACTGCTCATTAACTGTAATGCTTCAACGGGAACAGGACAGAGCTCTACATTAAACTCAAAAGGTCACAGGATTAAGTGCTCTTCATTCAGCTGTCGCTCACCTCTATCTCCCATCTTCCACTTCCATCATCTCTAGAAGGGTGGTTTGATAGAGACCTAGATCACAGTCAAACCCCACAAAACATGACTAGTGGCTTAAATGGCAGTCCTAGGACCTTGTGCACAGCACCAGTGTGGTGTGTTCCTCCTGTGCTGCTCATGAAACCACCTGTGAGTCGTACCTGAAACAACAGCTCTTTGGTGTGAATGTCATAGACGAGGCAGGTATCGTTCTCATCGACCACTGCCAGCTTGTTTCGGGACGCACTCATATCCAGGCAGCGCACAGCCGTGGACTGCTTCAGCAGCACGATGGCGAAGGTGTTATCAACAAAGATCTTCAGAATCTAGGCATGTCGGAAACAGAAAACCCCTTTTTTGTGCCTACAACTACAAACAGCACGGCATGTGCAAACTTTGATGCTGTTTAGACCAGGCCACTGTGATTATTTTCTGGGAGGAACTGTGTGTTAAGATCAGGGAACTGCTTTTGGTTTGAGGCCTCTTGCAAAGACTTATTTCTCCAGCGCCCTCCAGGCTGCAAGCCCATACACGTAAATCATATGCTACATGTCCTGGATTTGTTAACACTCCATTTGTTCCTAAACATACGGACTTCAGACGAACGTGAAGGTGTTTGTGTGAACTCCCAGCCACTGAATGTGAAAGACAGCAGCCACCAGCTTCTAGTGGTGACATGAAGACCCTGCCAAGTAAGACTGCAGGCTGCAGAAGAGCAAGCTGCTCCGAAGGCCTCCTATCAGGAGCCTGGAGCATATGTTAACTGCAGTAAAAAGATGCAAACCAGACACGATGCGTTACCTGGCCGTTCTTTAGACCAACCAAGAGGCCTTCTCTTCCTGGAGGTCCCCCGATTACTTTAATGTAACGAATAAGAGATTCCATCAGCCACTCCCGTTCCTTAACGCCACTGAACGAGAGGCACTGCAACCTCTTCTCCTGAAGACACAAATACAAAACACTGCGTGGGGGCGAAGATCAAACCCTGTGCCTTTGCCGTGCTCTGTCTGCACCTACGCAAGCGTGCGTGCCTCCTTGCACACACGTAGCCCAGAAGGCCAGAGTCAATTTAAAGGGGAATTCTGTCATGCCTTGCATTGCTGTGAGCGAGCCACAAACACAGCCCCTCCTCACCTTTCTGCAGTAGTTTACCCTCAGGCAGAAGTACTCCTGGAGCATGTGCTAATTTATCAAACGCACCACAGACGGCTCTACCCTCTCAGAAGTGCCCGTTACAGCAGCACTACACCCTGGCACCTCCGATGGAACTCAAACAGCTTACGGAGCGCAATCTCTGCCGACTGCCTGAACCTCCAAACACACCCCAAGATTTCACAGCGCATACCTGGCATAAAATAATGTGATTGGAACACACGACCAGCAAGTTGCACTCAAATTTTTTCAGAATCTTTTCCTTCAGGCGATAATACATGTCTGAGGAGTCATCCGAGTACAGCTCGTAGATGACGATTTTCTCTGGCATCTGGATTGCCAATCTGTTTTTGTAGATCGCAATCTTCTTCACAAGCTCTCTGCCTTTTATTCTGACTGGGGACAAAAACCACAGGAGCGATACAGCACCGGCTGACACAAGACTAATGGAGACAGAAATCACAAAACCGACCAACGCATTACCATCCAGGCCTCCTAAAGCACCTCTAACACGACACGCAGCCTCCTGCGCAGGGGGCTGGCTGTTCTCCACCTATGCAATCTACCATCCCTGTCACAATTTATCACCCTCGATTATACGTCAACAGCACATTCTGGAGCAATACTTCAATTCCCTGCCATAAAACCCAGTGGATAGGAAGAAACAAAATCAGCACGAGCCCTCGAGGCTGCAAGGAAGAAAATAAAAAAGCTAAATATGATGTACAGTATTTTTATCTCGTTCACAGAGATTAAAACCTTATCTTAAAAGCCTCTGCCCCTCCCAGTGTCCTTTCAAATCCTCACATCTTCCATTAAGCTTGTCAGCGCTGATCCTTCAGAATCCAAGTTTGCGCTCTCATCCTGCCGACAGCCCTCCCCAGTTTCGCTGTCAAAGTGACAATCTGCCTGACACACGCAGGATATATTCCAAGCGTTCTGAAGGGTATTAATTAAAACAGCAAAGGGAAACAGAACGAGAACGAAGCCGGGCCTGATTGTGAGCGTGAAATTACCTTTTTGCTCAGTGATGAGGTGCTGGACGATAACATCGGTCATGTTGTCTCTGTAAGCGTAGCGATCTTTATAGAGGCCATGAACAGTGCTGAAAATCAGCTGATAAAAGGATATTGTTCCGTCCTGGCATCCTACTGCCTGAACACAAAGAAAACCCTCTCAGCTAATTGCCCCATGTACGGGAGAGCCGGCAAAGCGTGCAGTGTTTGTGTGACTGCTGAGCCCTTTTTCTGCGTAGTCTCTACACCTTGGTACCACTCACAGCCTCCTTGCTCTTAAACAGTGGTAGAAGTGCAGGGCCAAGTACGGGCCGAGCTCATCACAGACCACAGAGACCGCTGTGTTGGGTGGGCAGGGCTGGGGCTTATTTCATTCTGGGATTTTGTAGGGGCTGGGGGGTCGTCCACTTTTAAATTGCTCTGCTTCTTTCACATTTGCACAATGATGCTGAGTTTGTCATTCATGGCCTCACCTTGAAGGACAGTGCTGGAGCACCGTTCCTACTCACCACATAGTTAGAGTCTGGTTTAACTTTGCACGTCCACACCCAACTGCTTTGCTCTCCTATGGTACCGAGGCGCACACCATCCTTTGTGAAGAGGGAAACTTGCTTATCTGAGCCTCCAAGTAAAATATGCTCTCCTTTAGTGAAGTAGCTGACACAGCAAGGATCAAAATTGAGCGTTCTGTCCTTCCCAACCTGTGAGGGAAAATAAAAAATCACCCCAAATCAGCACCATTTCCAAACGCACCACCCTGTGTTTTCCAAAGGCAGCCCAGGCTCTCAGCGATACTATCCCTCTCCTGTCTCTGGCCACACACAACTTCCTGTCACCCCAGGGCCACTAGCTATGTTGAGACTCCCAAAGGCAGGTCTAAAATGCACCCAAGAATCCCGTCTGTCCCAGCTGAGGCTACTCAGAATGCGCCTCACCCAGCTGGAAAAAGACAGTCAAAGGGGTCCTCCACAGACCAGTAAACTATCACAGAACACAGCACAGCTGTAAGGCCTTTGACACAGGACCTTCCAGGCAGCAGCTGAGTTGCCACGGGAGAAAGAAGAGGCGAAGGAAATGATGGTTACAAACCAGCAGACTCAGAAAAGGCTGGGAAAGCAGTCACTGTGGCTAATGGGGCTCTACCACAAGAACGGCTTGAACATGGGACACAGGCTGCATCGGAAATGCCTCCAGCCCGGAGCGCACGGAACCATACCTGTTTGCCACTGAGCTGGTAAAAGGAGAGTTTCTGACCCCAGTCTGCCACTGCTAAAATATCATTGCGCTCCTCTCTAACGGAAAGACAAAAGAAAAGCCCACAGTAATTCCACAGCGAAGTACGGATACGTTTCTTACATCCACAGAACCAAGTAGCTCTCTCTCACAGGAGAGCTGAACTACTTCACGGTACTCTTTGAAAGCCCACAAACTGAAAGGAGAGCAGATACATCTTGACATGTGAAACTGAAGAAGACAGCTTGAGCACATGAAAGAAGTCAGTCTCCTTTACAGGACTGGCTGCAGAACTTGAGGGATCACTTCACCCATGGCTGTACAAGCAGAGGGTGCAGGCAGCGTCACAATCCCTTCAACAGCTGGAGCACCTGGGTGCAGCAGTGCGGAGGCACCACCACATCCGAGTCAGGGCAGCTGAGCAGTCACCTGCAGTTTGCAGAACCACGGAATGTTAGGGACTGGAAGGGACCTCCAAAGGTCACTGGTGGAAAAGCCCGAAATCGCTCTGAGACCAGCCGCAGAATGAGAGGCTGCAGGAGAAAACGGGGCTCAGGGGAGGCCTTGCTCTCTGCAACTCCATGAAAGGCAAGACGTTGAAGGGTCAGTCTCTTCTCCCAAGAGATGACATCAAGTTGCACCAGAGGAGGTTTAGGTTAGCCCTGAGGAACAACGTCTTCCCTGCAAGGGCTGTCCAGGCCTGACACAGGCTGCCCAGGGCAGTGGTGGAGTCCCTGAAGCCATGATGTGGTGTGAGGAGCATGGGTTAGTGGGGACCTGGCAGTGCTGAGGCAACAACATCTGGACTCTGTGAAAGGTCTTTTCCAGCCAGAATGATTCTGTCATTCCAAGTAAAACTTGCTCCCAGTTCCACTGTTCCATTAAGGACTGGCAGCAAAGCCAAAACCTTAGCAGGTAATGCCTTTAAAAAGGTAAATAATTGCTGAAAAAGCCCCACGGACCGCGGTGTTAATCTGCTCCAGCAGGGATAAAAGTCAGGCCTTTCTGCACTCAACTAGCCCCGGATTATCTATTCAGCATGAAAATGGGGAGGATGAATTGCTTTACCTGGACGGATTCCAGCAGATTGACCACACTGGCGACAACGCACCGCCCGGGCGCTCGATTCGTACTTTCTCATCGCCGTTCTTGTTCCTTATGCTGACGATGCCACTGAACATTCCCAGGGCGAGGTACTGGCCATCATTTGTCCAGCTGATACAACAGACACATACCCAAGAGCAAACTAGTGAAAACAAGCAGCAGGAAGGTAGGATGGTGCGGCACACTCAAACAGGGATGACGGATGGAAATACACGTCTAAGAGGGAGTTCTGGGAGGTAGCCAGCAATCCTACAGTTTGTTTATGCATCTAAATCCACATTTGTGGCAACAGCCCGCACGACAGCAAGAACATTCTATCAAATACAGAGAAATAAGAGAATGTAGAAGTAAAATAAAATACATCTAAAGCCATCATCTGCTTGCAATACTTCTAACATGTGCGAAGTAACAGATACATTTTGGGGATGGCAGAGCTGGCAGCAGACCAGACTCTTTCAAAAGCCACATTTAGAGCTGCGATCAGATAAAACCGACTGGTGCAGAGCAGAGGAGACTGGGCTGCTATTCCTGTCTCTGCTGTAGTTGGTTGGATGGATGACCTGTCACAAATTAACGTGCCCTGGCTTCAGGCCCCCTGTAACATCTCCTTCTGCTGAAAACACCAAGAGCACAAGTTGGTCACCTCCACAGACAGCGTCGTTACTTCCCTCTAACTTCGTCTTATTGTTGCTGCACAGAGCTAACAGAGGGAGAGAGAAGTCAAGACACTTGCTCAAGATCAGGACACCTGCCTGACGCTTTCAGCAGATCTCAGTTACAGCACTACCAGATAAAGCCCTCTGCAATTAAAGAAGGATGAGCACTGGGAGGTGGGAAAATAAAAGCTCTCTGAGAAGACTACACGAGTAAGAACAAATCCTTTCTGATCAGCACCACCCATATTCCTACCAGAGCACGAACACCAGCATGAACTACAAACGGAACTGGCACAGGTAGTCCTTAACACTTACCTACAGCAAGTAATCTTACTGCTAGTTTTGTGTTTAGAGACCGACTTCTGCTCAGGAGACCACAGGCCTTGACCCATGCAAAGAAAAAGCCACAGTAAATCACAAGTGAGCACTTACCAGTGGTCAGATCAGAAACCAGCAGAGTCAGGAAAACGCTACCGGGACTTCAGAGGAAGGGACGTCTCATGCACTGCTAGCAACACGTTTAACACAAACTGTGCACTCGCAAACTGGGGAAAAACCCCACTTCAATACTACAGAGGGCAAAGAAGCACAGTAGCTAAGCAGAACACTGCACCCTGCAGCACCTCACCACAAAGTCCTTTCCAGCGGAGCTAAAGGGATTTAATATCTCATCACCCGACTGCAGGGAGTCGTGCATCTCCCCTGCTCTGGAGGTCTGCACCCGCCTGTAGTTAGCCTAGCTTAGCTCAGCAACCTGAATGGAGAAGGAAGGGAAGAAGACGTACCGAAATCGCTGGACGAGCAGGATGCCAGCTGATGGGTGAGAGGGTTGTACGACACGCACTGTATGGAGTCATTATGCCTAGAAGGAAGTGACCAGTGCATTTCAGTAAATCACTCGCAAATGCCCCCTTTATGACCTTCAGCAGGGCAGCTGACGGACACCACGATTCATTAGATCCGTTTTAATTATATCCAATTAATCTGCAATTACCAAAAACTAAATCAGCAACAAACCTTACAAAAACTGTCTCCAGGTGGCCGGATTCGCTGGATTTCATCAAGATCAGCCACCAGGGCTTTGTGAAAGGTCATTCAGGGCCACCCCCACACTCAACAGCAAGGACGGCCAAGTGTGCCCAAGCCATGCACAGTTTGGGGATGTCACACAGGAGGAAAACCAAGCCAGGAGAAAGCTGGCGATGCCACAACTGTACAAACTGCCTTTGTTACACAAGATCGGTCATGCTCTGTTTCCACACAGTTTCCCCCGTTTGCTGTCAGCCCTCTAAATTCAGATTTATCAGGCTTCCCACCCTCTTTTATGCCTTTAATTGCTTTCCTGCCTCATTCAGACACTTCAGCTATTCTGTTCCTCTTCCCCCTCCTACCAGCCCCAAATCCAGCAGCACAAACTCCCTGACAGCAGCAGCAGCACCGCCGCCGCTCTGGAGGGGCGCAGAACTGAGAGGCATCACTCACGTGTACTTCAGAATCCCTTCCAACTTTGAAGTCCAAATTATCACACTTTTATCAGCCGAGCCAGACGCAAAACGCTTCCCTGGGGATTAAACACAACTTAAATCCCACACATCCGAGAGCCACTTTCACTCTTAATACTCAATCAAAGAGCAAGCAAGAAGTTCTTGAACTTGACTAAAGGGCTTAATGCTGCGACTGCGTGGAACTCCCACTGACTCCCACTAAAGGCCAGCAAAGCAAGCAGGCAGCCACAGTCTTCCCAGTGCTGTCAGTCCTGGGGTGCAGGCCCATGCTAACAGCAGCAAGGGACAAAGGTTCGTTTCCACAGGTACCAACAGATCTGCCGCCACCCTGTTTGGGGGAACGGTCCATGGTCTGAAAGCCCCTGTGGAACAGGAGCTGCAGACAGTGAGAGAACTGAAAACAGAGTAAGGTCTACAGGGAGCACAGCAATGCGTGAAGGATCAGAAATCAGAAAGCTCTGGGATAGAGGAACTAAGGAAGTAAGAATCAGAAGGGAGTCTTGGAAGGATGGATCCCTGTGGCAAGCCTTCTCCTCACGTTACCATACCAGTACAAGCTGAATGAAGCACTAGGGGAAGGGAGGTGGGGACTGCAGCTCCCAGAACAAGAGGCAGCCTTACATGTAAAAATACAGCCCTTCTGCATGTCAAACCCATCAACAAACATACAAAACACCATGCTCACACACATCCAGAGACATCTCCAACTCCTCTATTTATCCACCACCAACAAGAGATGGAGGACACGGACTTGACGACCCCCCCAAAGCAATATTTACCATCTTTAGCATAAGCCACACAGTACACGGTGTCCTTATGTCCCTTCAAGGGTTGGATCAAGGTCCCATCAGAGGTGTCATACACCTGTTTACACGGGGGGAGCAAAACAGAACAACCACAATAAAAAAAATCCCGCCGAGGAAGAGGAGATAAAGCTAGTGAAGGCCAACAGAATGACACTTCTGTGTGCCTGCCCTCTCACACAGTCCATGCAAGACAAAACCTTCCCGTGTGCAGAAGCAGTCTGCCCTAACACAGCACCCCTGAGAAGGCCAGGACACTCCGTGCCCATTACAGTGAGAAATCCCATGCACTAGGGGATCTGGAAACGGCTCGCTCGGACGGCTAACTGGAAAGCACCAGCGCTACACGCACCACTGAATGAGGAACCCCTGCTGCACCGCCAGTCTCAGCTCCAGCTCTGTAAGTGCCACCCACCCTCCACACCTGCCCCATCTGAATGCTCTGGGAACCGTGAGGAGCCGGAGCTGCTGGCTCCCGCTGAGGGGAACTTTGCAGCCAAGGGAGCCCAGGGAGCCGCAGACAAGCTCTGCTTGAAGCTTCTCACAAAGCTGGGCGTCACTCGGGAGGTTCTCCCTCCTTTTCACCGACATCTCCGTGACGCTTGCGGCGACTCAGCATCTGTCTGCCGAGCTGCCGTGCTAAGCTTCGGCTCAGGTTAACAGGTTTCAGACGGCAGGCTGAGGTGCGAGAGGGCGAGATGACTCAAGTAAATGAAATCCCACTCCTTTCGGGAAGAGAGCTTCCAGCTCGCTACCGAGCACTGAGCGGCTCCCAGCGCCTGGCCGTTTGCAGGCGCTAATAGGCATCCAGATGGGAGGCTGGCCCGGCGGAGATCAGAGGATTCCCCACGGGCTGTAAGCAGAGGCGAATGGGAAAGGGGTCGCAGCGGCGCAGCTCTAACTGCGGGGGGGGGGCCCTTCCCTACCCGCAGCCGGTGTC
>VZRI01005080.1:120199-135993 GCA_013397515.1 Upupa epops | reverse complement strand
CCCCGCCCCCTCCGCCTCGTGTCCCATACCCCTCCGCGTGTGGCCCCGCCCCCTCTCTCGCGGGCCCGTGGCGGAAGGCGGCGTCGCGCTCCGGTAAGGCCATCGGCCGCCATCGGCGCCATCCGCCCCTCGCGCCCGGCCCTCTCGCTTCCCCCGGGAGCCGCTGCGTCGGGGCCTCCCGCCGGGGAGCGCTGCGACCGTGGNCCCCTCCCAGGATCGCATCTGGAGAGTTCCCAGTGCTCTGCCAGCTTCGGAGGCGGGAGGCAGAGCCCCTGCAGGCCGAGACCCATTCCCTCGCCCGCCTCTGCCGTGGCCAGCGAGCGGAAGAGAAGCCTGCGACACGCACCGGCCCGCCCTGACACCTCGCGCCGCGCCGGGCTCCGGTCCTCACCCGCACTCCCTGTATCCTAGGCACCATGCCCGCCCTCAGGCCTCTCGTGAAGCCTAAGATCGTTAAGAAGAGGACCAAGAAGTTCATCCGGCATCAGTCCGATCGCTATGTCAAGATCAAGGTGAAGATCGCTGGGAATCCCTCGGGAGATAAACCGCACAGCAGCTGGGCCTGGCGGTTGGAAGGGCCCAGGGCGCTGAGGCAGTGGGTTGTGGGGGCACCTGTGTGGGGATTGGTTTGGGCTGGAACCGGCGCTCGGGGGTGCCTCCCTTTCTTTTGTAACTAGTAAGCATCTCCTGCGCTTCCTCAGCGGAACTGGCGGAAACCGAGGGGCATTGACAACAGAGTTCGGCGGCGCTTCAAGGGTCAGATCCTGATGCCCAACATCGGCTACGGCAGCAACAAGAAGACAAAGCACATGCTGCCCTCCGGCTTCAGGAAGTTCCTGGTCCACAACGTCAAGGAGCTGGAGGTGCTCATGATGAGCAACAAGTGAGTCTGTGGCGCTGGAGGCCCTGTCTCCGTAGAGCGCTGGGTCGGGCAGGGCAGTGCGGATGGGGGACAAGGAGTGGTGTGGTGGTGTTTGAAAGGGCCTGAGGGTCACCCCGGGTTTCCTCAGTGCAAGGGGAGGGAGGTTTCAGGGCTGGGAAACTCGTACCTTGGGCAGAAACTGATGCTCTAGTGGTGGGGACAGTGCTGAACCCACATTACCCTGACAACAGCAAGTGGGCCGGCTCAGACTGTCCCGAATCTACCACAGCACCTGCTTTCAAAGCCAAGTAGTAAAGGCAGTAATTGAAGCTGTTAGAAACTGTTAGTCAGTAAGAGACACTTTCTAATAACTAATCCTAAAGGGAAAGAGACGGGAGGGTCGAGCTGTTCTGGAGCTTACGCAGCTGGCCAGGATGGGATGGGGATGGCAGACGCGTGGTCCTTGTGCAGGAGTGCTTGGCTGACGCTGGGGCTGAGGCGCAGTCTGTTTCTCACAGGTCCTACTGCGCAGAGATCGCTCACAATGTGTCTTCCAAGAACCGGAAGGTCATAGTGGAGAGAGCGGCCCAGCTTGCCATCAAGATCACCAATCCCAACGCCCGGCTGCGCAGCGAGGAGAATGAATGAACCAGGCGCCGCCGCGTATTTAATAAAATAAGTGTAAAACCAAACCCGGGGGTGTCCGCGTGGCTGAGGGAAGGCTCTGGGGCTCTGCAGCGCTGGCTTGCAGCGTCACGCTGTGACGGCCAGCGAGGGCAGGAGCAGCACGCACAGCTTCACCAGTGTGAGTTTATTTGCACACGAACAGCAGGCACACTCTCACATGGCACTATAAATACTTGTCACACAACCGTTCTGGCAGAGAAAGTGTAGGACAGCTCTGTGGCTACCCCACACGTGCTGTGGTGGCCCTGTTCTCTAACCAGCCCCAGTATCCTGTTTCTTAAGGCGTTTGCCCCCACAGAAGCAGCGTGTGAGCTCCCTAGCTGCTCTGGAGCCAGTTTTCCGGGGACAGGGCTAGTGAGGGCTTGTGTGCTTATGCCTCTGCTGACTACCAGCTGACCAGACGTGAGCAGGGCTCAGCACTGTCCTTGCTGCTCACACCACACAGACTCGAGCTGCTCTGCTCCAGGGGGAAGGCAAATCAGGCAAAAGAATTGCTCAGTGAAGGCTTGGCCCGGCCATCGTCTCCCAGACAATGGCTGAGGTATTTCGAGTGAGAGCCACCTACTGCCCACACAGCACCGCACTACCAGTGCCCACCGCGAGGCTCCAGTGGCTTGGCCACTGCAAGTCCTCTCTGAGCCAGGGCCATGAGGATGCCCATCGCTCGTCAGCGATGCGATGCCTCTGTTTTAGCCCTGTTACTCAGTGAAACGACAAACACACTCATGAGGGGATGGGGTGCAGAAAGTGCGTGTGCAGGGGTTCCTGAAGAACCCTCACAACCCTTTCTCTTCGAACTGCAGCAAGGAAACAGCCGGGGCAGCAGGCACCACTCCTCGTGGCACCGCCTCTGCTCCCCTTGCCCTACAGCTGGAGGAGCTCGCCACAACAGCACAGCGCTCCTCCCCCAACCCCTCCCCTGACGAAGGGCAGCGTTTCCCTACAGAATTCATTACAGGAGGCTTCTGAGGCAGCACAGCGGGCACCGGCCGTTGTCTTCCGCTGGCACCCACTGGCTCCCAGGTGACTGTTGTGGCAGAGACCAAGTGGTGACATTCTGCGGGTCTCTTGGTTGACTGTGAGGGCAGTCGGGCGCGGGGGAGACGGGCAGAGCTTAGCTCATATCCATCGCCTCTGAGGTGGGCAGGGAAGCAGAATCTTTCTGAATGCTCTCAAAAAGCGAAGCCATTTCCGGACTGGATCTGATCTGGGACGCAAACTCTGTCATCGCTGGGCTCTTCTCTGCTTCGGGGATGGTCAGGAGAGCAGCTACCGCTCTCATAGCGGATCGCTTCAGTTCATCCTGCTTCTCGAACTCCTGCTTCACAGACCCAGCCTTCACCTGCAAACCCAAAGCACTGGTTTTGGTCGGTTCAGAGCAGACGGTGCAGGCGCCAAGAGGAGGTCGGGCCCACGGGGATGGAGACGGCTGAAAGCAGGGGTGCGGTCTGTCACGCTCTCCGCCTGACCTTACCTTGGTGGAGCAAGTTGCCCGGAGCGGCTCAATGAGTCGCTCGAGCCGTTGCAGCACAGCGTGGGGACAGAGTGTGGACAACCGGGCCAGCATGATGAAAGTCAGCATCTAGACAGCGGAAGAAGAGAGAACAGGTGGCATCGCGTCTCTGATCAACGGCTCTGAGGCCATCAGCCACACCAGGGCTAAGGTGTTCACACTACCCCGTCACTGGCCACACTGGATGAGCGACAGGATTCCTAAGGGTCAAGGCAGAACTGACCGTGGGCCGCTGTGGGGGCACGCCGGCTCAGTTCAAGCCCAGGCCCCAAGAGCACAAACGACATCGGTGAGGTCACCACCCCCAGCAGTAGGGGCACCGCACGTACCCGAATGTCGTAGTGATCCTTCAGCCCATCCTCCACGTGGTTCAGGTACTCGTAGATGTCCAGCCGGTCAAGGCAGCTCTCCAGCAGCGTGTACATGCACTCGAAGGCAGCTTTCCTCACGTCAAGGCCGTCATCCACCGTGTGCTTGAAAGGCCCCATTTCTACCTTAAACAAGAAAACCCCTCCAGCTGACACCTACCAGCAGGCGGGGTGACGCTCCACCTCAGCCTCACCGCCCCAGCCACTGCTGAACCAAGGACGCACCTCGCGGATGAGCTCCCTCCTGACCTTCGTTTCGTTATACAGGCTGGGCAGAGCGACACTGAGTAGGTCTCGGATCAGAGCAGGCTTGTTGTGAGCCGCCGAATTCAACATGGCCAAAGCCACGCGCCGGACGTTCAGGTCTGGATCCTGAAGAGTCTTTAAGAAGTCACCTGTGGGACAACCACAGCCCCATCAGTCCCGCGGCGGCTGTACAAGTGTAGCACTGCATTGGCCGGTGTTGGAGGAGCCTGGCCAGCAGAGTGCGCGTGGTGGAAGCTCCAGGGGCAGCGCCCGGCAGAGACCTCCAAGATGCTTTCTCTGCCTTCATTTGGGATAAAGGGAAGGAATGTGACTCTGCTGCGCTTGGGCGTGAAATCAAACCACCTGATGCCAGCTGTCTCATCCTGGCATCGAATCACAAGCTCTGGGACTCCAGGAATTCAATTTCTGGGGGTTTTCTCGCTCAGATCTCATCTGCTGAGACTTCTCCAAAGCAGGAGGCCAGACCTCTGGACGCGAGACCCTTCTAACGCACGCTGCACTGTGCAAGCAGCTTGGCACAAGGCGCTGCCGTCCTAAGTTTAAAGCAGAAGGAACTCAGACTCCCTAGAGCACCCCGTCACTGATGGCACATGCCCAGGAGCACCAGAGCTCCCACGCGAGGACTCCAGTGACAGCGATGCTCTTCAATCCCGAAAGCAGAGGAACACAGAGAAAACTAACTGCCTGGGATGGAGCTCACAAAGCAAACCGAACTGGCTCCTGGCACCAGACCCCTCCTGTTCCCAGCACACAGGGCTGTTCACACCAGCCTACCTATGCAGCCCCTCAGCAGAGCGTCGACTGGCTGTGGCTGGTCTGCAATCGTGAATTTGACTGCGGTCACCACGGTGCTCCGGGCGTGAGGGGAGCCTGCGGTGAGGAGGGAAAGAAAAGGTGGTGAAAGATCACGAAAAAGCATCGCAGCTGCCCCCGATCTCACTGCACCTGTTGAGAACAGGCCGGAGCAGGTCCTAGTGACAACCACCTCCTCGTTTAAGTCCCACTCCCACACATTCTCCACATTCCCTGTGCAAACCACTGCTCGTTGACCTCCCTGAGCAGAGATCCCCGTTCCCTTCTTTCCTCTGCAGAGGTTTTGCCCCCTGTGGCACCCACCAGTGCTTGGTGAGAGGACACCCCGGCAAAGGCAGGCACTTCCCCCAGTGCCCTCCTGATGATGCTACCTGACAACAGCTGTTTCTTCAGCCGGGGCAGCAGCTCTGAGGGATTCACCAGCGTCAGCTTTCCCAGGCATTCAGCCACCACATTGCGTGTCCCTTCCTCTGAGCACTCGCAGTGCTTGAAAAGCAGAGCCCAGATATCCTCCACGTAGGGCTTGAGACCATCAGCCGGGGAGGAGCTGATGACTTCTTTCAGAGAGTGCAGCAGCAGGTACTGCCGCTTGGGCTGGCTGCCGATCTCTTTCAGCATGAAGGGAAGGTACTCCTTCAGGTTCCCGACGCTGATGTTCCCCAGGGCGTAGGAGGCAGCAGATTTCACCTCTTCGCTGGGTGACGTGAACGCTTCCAGGATGACGGCCTTGAGCTCCTTCTGAGCGCTGAGGTTCGTGGTGCGGCCCACCTCTGCCAGCACAAGGAAAGCCAGCACCTGAACAGCAGAGCTGGACTTGGGGCTTTTGACATCCTGGACAAACTGGTTCACTGTTGCAGGGGCTTCCTTCGGGCAGGCTGAGGAGAGGGCTGCCACACACTTGGCCACGGAGTAGTAGGCCTGTTTGTGTAACGCTGCTGACACCTCGGCCGAGCCTGAGGAGTAGACAGGAGCAGTCAGCTGCTTCATCAGCTCTCCGTAGCCCACAGCAGCTGTCTTTGTCAGAAGCAGAGCCTGGAAGAAATCTATGATGGCGTTCAGGGCCCCTCCCTGAAGCAAAGGCGAGTGGACGAGCTGGAAGATCTCAGCAAGAATGGAACCGCTGATCTTGGAGACGCCAGCTGGATAAACCTTAGCCAAAGTAGTGAGGAACGCGACAGCCACCTGCGAAACATGCATGTCGTTCTCAGCAATCAAAGCGGGGACCTCCGTCAGCACAGCCTCTATCATGGCAGGCTTGAGGCTGCTGCTGTAGTTCTTCACCAGGATGTCCAGAGCAGTCAGAGTGCTCAGCTTCAAGGCGCGCTGGTTCTTTCTCAAGAAGGAAGCCAGAATGGGGAAACCTTCCCCCAGAATGGGTCTCAAATCCATTTTAAGCGGAGAACTCGCAATTAAGGTCAACGCTTTGACTGCTGTCAGTCTGGTGATTTCGTTTTTAAGCCTCTCCAGGAAGATCTTCAAGGTTGGCTGGAGATCAGCGCTTAAATGATCGCCCAGGCTGTAAATGATTTGCCCCATGCAGGAGATGGCACGCTCCTTCACCTCCTGGTCAATGTCAGCTGCCTTCAGTCGCTTCAGCGTAGCGAAGAAAATGTCCTGCACGTAGGGTTTGGCATCGAAAGGGCAAGGTTTGTCCAAAGGCCTGATGACTTTCACAAGCTGCTGAGTAACCAGCAGAGCCTCCGAAGTGATCTTGTAAAAGGGGTCTCCAACGCAGGTCACCACAGGGGGCAACAGGCTCTTGATGTGAGGGTGAAATACCTCTGGCTGGTGGTTGCAGAGAAGAACGTGAAGGAAACAAAGCGTGTCGATCCTCATGTTGGAGGAGCTGGACTTGTCGGCCAAGGAGAACACAACACCTGTGCAGGAGAGACGAGAGTGACCGCTGGCTTTTGCATCACACGGTTCCTATCGATCCCCGGGGCGCCTCCAAGGAGGACCCAGCGGGGACTGGAGCCGCTCGCTGCCGATCTGCCTTGCAGGAAGAGGCAGTGCAAACAAAGCCAGACGTGTGGCAGGGCTGGAGCGCTGCCTGTGGAGACCTTTACAAGAGTCCCCTTGAAAAGCCATCCTGGGCTGAGACGAGAGGGGAGGGCAGGTCAAGCGCAAGAGACAAGCGACAAAACGGTGTGAAACTGAGGCCAGGAAAGCCCTGTCTCAGCCACGCCTGCCCCACGCAGCAGGAACTCCCCTGCCTGAGCTTCCCTTCATTCTCCTGTCTCTCTAAACATAGAGAACCCGCTGCTTTCTGTCTACTTTTACAACTTCAGCTGGTCGTGCCTGCAGCCCATTCCACAGGGGCAGCTTTTGCAGCGGGAGGTGCTTCTCAGCCCAGTTTCTGTGGCACACACTGACACTGTCCTCAAGACTTTATGGGGGGCATTTACATCAGCACTGCCGGCCACCCCTGAAGCCACAGCTGATCCTGGGTTTTGGGGCACTGTGGAAATGAGATCAACACTCCTATCCCAGCTTCCAGTGGCAGCAGATGCCAGCATCGATCTGGAACGGCCTAGCACAGCAACCAGAGCAGACCCTGATGTGTATGCCCTGAGCACAGTAACCCGAGCGTGCAGGCACACGTGTGGAACCGCCCGAGCCAACCCTGCCCCACAGCCCACGGACAAGTTTACCGGGCAGGAGTGCAGAGATGTGATCTGCCAGGCAGCCGGGAAGGACAGCGGACAGCTCTGTCAAGAGGCTGAAACAGCCCTGCCTGGATTTGATGCTCTTTTCTTTGAGCTGCTTGTGCAAGGCCTTGACGATCCTGGGGACCTGCAGTTTGGGAAAGCAGAAGGAAACACACCAGTCACCCCAGTTTCCCAGGCACCACAGCAGCCTGCTCCACCGACCTGGAGGCACTAGCAGGACAGAGAGAACTAATGGGGACAGCAAAAGCCGGTGCACAGTTCTCTGGTGGCACAGTATATGATGGCACACATCACCTCCTGACTGAACCCGCCCACCCTCTTCTCACACACCTGGTCCTGGAGCATGGTCAGGGGAATGTCATCTTTGCCAGGGCTGTCCGAAGAGTGCAGCCAGCTCTGGATGGGCAGCGTTTGCTTCAGCAAGGAGATATAAGCGCTGAAGATGTCAGCTTTGACATTCTCCTCCCTCTCTTTGAATCTGTTTATCAAGACCGGGGAGAGGGTTTTGTAGAAGTCCTCGAGGAGATCGTGTCTGCTGCTGATAACGGCCTCCAAGCACTTGGCTGCAGACCTGCGGACCTTCCAGCTGATGTCATCATCGTCGCTGTACTCATCGTCGCTTTCTGGAAGCAAGGTAAGAGAAGACAAGCTGCACTCTGAGCTGGAGTTGTGCGGCTACTACCTTGGTGAACTGAGTTCGGCTGCCCCAGACCTGCTACATCACTTAAATTAGCAGACAAGGATATACCTCTTTCTGCAAAAAGAAGCCCAACCAGCCTCCCAAACACAGAAGCAAGTGCAGACGCTCGGGCTTTGCAGGCTCTGGGTGATGGCAAAGAAGAGCTCTGGCTGGCTGCTGTGCTCAGGATGTGTGGAACAACACGTGTGGAAAACAGCTTGGCAGATGGAGGAAGGAGGAAGCCACACAGAGCCCTAAAGAAAGCTGCAGCTGCCAAGGACCATGGTCCTGACACCCCCTGGCATGGTGCTGTGCCCACAGCAGGCAGAGCTCCGAGGATTCTGTCAGTTAAAACTAAGAATCCCTGCTGGACCTTTGCTCACACGGCTGCTGTCAGCATTGGTAAAGGAGAAGAACCCTTCTCAGAGAACTGTCTTGAAGCACATCTGAGAGGGAACACCATAACCGGGGAGGGAGCAGGAAGGGGACAACGGTAAAGCCTGTGTTCTGCTCAGCACAGCCATCCTCACAAGCAGGCACCTTGCTCTTCGTCCTCCCCATTTTCAGTTTCCATCATCTCTTCCTCTTCCTCCTCATTATCGTAATTGTAGTTGGGGTCAAAGGAGATGTACTTCACACACAACCCCATCACCTTGGGGATGTGAGGGGCCATTTCCTTCGGGCACCTACGAGGACAAACACAGATGCTACAAGTCACTGCATTACAGACAGGCTGTTTAATCTCGAAAGGATCCTGACACGCTTCAGGAACTGCACCAGCAGTTTGTGAACGTGGGCTCAACCAGAGCTGCTCCTTCCCGCTGTGCACACAGGAACAGCACATCCCCCTGGGAAGATTGCCACGACTCTTGTCAGGAAAAAACACAAATCAATTGCCTTCCCCACTTGGCTGAATTCTCCCTTCATGGGGGAAAACCTCAGCAACTCCGCAGGATTCCTTCTCCAAGACACACAGAAAGCATCTGACCAAAGAACAGGAGAGCTGCAGCCCAGCAGCACCTCTGCCTGAGCCCCTTTCCTGCCTCTCATTCCCTCCAGCACCACAAGCAAGACAGCTACTTCTGGCTGAGAGATCCTCCAAGGATGAGGAAAACTACCAGTCCTGCAAACCAAATACAGACCCCCTCTCAACCTGCTGAGGTGAGACAGCTCAACTCAAACCCAGCTCTGCCTGTGAAGAAGACGCTTTCTTGGTGAGCTGCTGTTCCCAGCAGGGGTGCACGCAAGAAGGGACTGAGCCTGGAAGCTGGCTGTGCAGATGCTCACAGCAGCACAGGACGCCCAGGGCGGTGCACGGCTGATCCTCGAGGGCACACACCTTCTCACGAACGACTCAAAGGCCTGAAAGCAGTACTCTCGCAGCTCGTCATCTTCCACATTACAGTACTGAATGACCAGAGGCATTATCTTCTCCAGGTGTTCTCCTGGAAAAGACACAGTAAGGAGCAGAGAGCAGTCATTCAGCCTTCTCCCGTTTGCGCAGCTCAGCCCTCTGCTACCCCTTCTGTGTGCCTGTCTCCTGCCCTGAGAGGGAGCCGGCAGCCCACCAGTCTTGCAGAGGTTTTCAGTACACCACCCCTGCTCCCTGCCTTCAGCCCCTTGCTGGCATTTCAGCCATGGAACGAGCTGTGATTAGAGATCTTCCGGGACCTAACCTTAGCCCTGGCAGATCTTTTCGACAAGCGATGCAGGATGCTGCCCTCTAGTTCCCCTCTCACGTAAAACGGGATGAATCCACTGACCTAATTCACAGAGGTGTTAATTCTGACCAGAAAAGTGCTGCAAGACCTTGAGATGAAATCACTGCAGAAGGGCAGCCAGAGAGTTGCTCTGGTGTCTCCTTCCTTCCAAGTGGAGATTGGAAAGCCAGGGCAGGACCACAGAAGGAATCACAAAGCACAAGGACCAGGGCAAGCACACCTCTTTACTATTAAAAGGAGCTGCTCTGCAGCACATGCCTATCTCCCAGGTCACTCCCACTACTCATCCTACCCACGCGATGTCCAGCCTGCCGACTGATGCCAGCAACACACTGAATGTACGTCCTGGTAGTGGAAGTAGACTCATTCTTCTTCAGCTCAGCCAGCAGATGCTCTGTGAGCTCTGAGAAGATGTTTCCGCTGCAGGTCAAGACAAGGTGACCCAAGGCAATAATGGCCCTTTTACGCACTGCCAGCCTGGGGCTCGTCAGCTGCGGGAGGAGGCAGCTCAGGATGGACGAATGGAAAGAGTAGAGGGTCCCCCCTAGTCTGCAATCAACACAACGAAAAGTTAACGCCTCGGATTAACAACCCCTTGCCAGCCCAAAACATCAAACCCTTTCACTCTGAAGACTTCAAGCGCACTGCAGGGAAGGGGAGGAAAAGGGCGGGCTGGCACTGAGGCCTGAGCACTGACTTGTTGTGTAAACACAGGGAGGGGCTACTTGTCTCCACTCTGGAGAAGTCTCATTTGGCCGTGTCCTTCTGGGCAATACGGGAGTGTGTCAGTAACTCCCTGCGAGCAGCCCCACATGCTGCCGTCACTCTGACACGTGTAACAAGAGAAAGAGGCAGCCAGGAAAGGAATGCACATCTGATCAGGTCACAGGGCTAAAATAAACTCCCGTGCTTTGCCCTCTCCCTTCTCACGCCGGTCTGCGCCGAGCCTCGGTGGGACCCACCACCAGTGCCACTGCTGTTGACAAGCACGGGACGGCTCAGCGTGTCGCCCCTCATCCCTACTGGGGATCTGCTCTTCTGAGAAGCACACACTGGCAGCCAGCCCAAATCCTTTATTTTTAAGTCCTCATAGCAGGATTAGGGCAATACAGAAATCAGAAGTGAGCACACAGATGCAGCCTCTGCCACAAGGAAACCCTCTGGTACCTGCTCAGCATGTCTGACAGGATGTCGAGGGCCTCCAGCTGCACAGAGACATCCTCCTGCTTGCCAATGGCTCCTGTCAGCTGGGCTGTGATCTTCTTGCACACATTTGCTGTCATGGTGGAGCCTGCAAGGGAGAGATTTTACCCTGCTGTCAGTTTAGATGACATTTTTTCACTGCTAAGACCCATTCAATCCCTCCTTATGTTAAAAAAAGAAATCACCGCTGGGAGACCTCGCCAGAACAGCAGCCGGCTAGCTGCTGTGTGAGATGGTGGATACACACAGCCAGCAGCAAGGCATGAAGCAAGAAGCTTCTCTTTCCAGAGTGTCTTCCACATTAGAACCCCCTGGCTGCCTGGCCTCACTGAAAAGGCGGCTCCAAGAGCTTCATGTGTTGCAGAAAGTGGGAGAGACGTTGAGCAAGTACTGGCACATCAGTTCTATTTCTCCTCCCAGGCTAAAATCCTGAGGTCTGGCAGCACCGCCACAGGCACCTACCATGAAGGAGCAGCAGGCACACGACAGGGCTGCAGAGGAAGCTGACATCTCCAGAGCCCTGGCTACCCCTGAATAGCTGCTGCATTTCTGGGACATGTAGTCCCAAAAGCAGAAGCAGCCAGGGAAGCTCTGACAGTTGGAAGACCGTCTACCCAGGTTGAGGACAGCTGGTACAGTGCTAGCACTGCTGAGGCTGCAGAGGTGCTGCCGACGCGGAGACTGACGGCCCTGCTGGTGCTATGTTCACATGCACCACATAGTTCCCAGGACTGCAAACAATGACGGGTTTCTCCAGGAACTCCGATGCAGCTTTGGACTCAAGTACCCTTAGGGCTTCCAGCTCGAGTTCTCATCTTATCTTTAATCACACTGGTGTCTCAGCTTCTACCATCTCTCCTCCTGATTTCATTAGCTGTGATCTAACAGGTGAATCAGGAGCCCGCAAGTTTTCGGCTCCAAACAAGAGGTTTGCCGTTCGTTCCCCAAAGGCTGTGATTTCCCGCTGCCTTGGTCTGACAAACAAGGACAACATTTACCTGCAGAAGCTGGTGGCAGCTCAGAGATGACAGTTTTTAGCCCAATGCTGGAGATGTCCCGCAGCTGCTCCTTGTCTGACACCATGTTTGCACACAGCATGTCCACCACCGTTTCCACCTGGTACTCCTTCACTTTGCCAACCAGCGGGCCCAGGCTACAGGAGGAGAGGCCAGTCAAGATGGAGATGAAGAGGGATACTTGGCATCAGCAAACAGGACGCTCAGGCTTACTCCTCCCTAAAGGCAGTGCAGCCCCAAGTGCAAATATTACCAACACAACAGTACTGGGACTGATACCCTGCGGCACAGGCCACGTCCCCAGGATCACGTATCCCACACTGTTGGTCAGTTAGCTCTGTCAGAGGCTTCAGTGGATTTTAGATCAGATTTGTACGAGGACATTTCACATCCCCTACTGCAAACGTGAGGCCTGCTGTGATCGCTGGAGGAAGCTCAGAAATTGGGGGACGATGGATTTGAAGCACAGCAGTCGCATTACACAGAGCAACAGTAAAATCTGCAGTCAGGTCTGGGGAAAAATAACCCAACCATCAAACCCTGACTTTCAGAAGACACGGAAATACCACCAGTTCCATTCTTATCATGTGCTGGATGCATCGTCCCGAGTTTGGAGACACCGCTAACACAACCACAGACAACAGCCAGAGAAGATCATACTCTGTACTGTGACCAACTCATTTGTCTTATGAAACAGAATGAACAAACCCAAAGCAGCCAGAGACAGAAAATGCCAGGATAGCGGGAATAAGGCCAGAATGTCAGAGCACAGGGACAGAAGCAGTGTATGGTTAACAAGAAGGGGATGGGAGCAAGATCCACTGCATGAAATACAGGAGCCCAAAGCTGTTGGTAAATGGCCCACCTGCCTGGAGCCCTGCACGTGAACTGACCCACTCACTCTCGTGTCTAGCATGAGCGCTCCTACTTAAGACATGGTCAGGGAGAGACAGGAGGTAAGATCAGCAGCAGGGTCGCACTGTCACACCATTCAGCAATAAAGAACCGGCTGAGCCTCTTGGACTTAAAAAATACTACAAGCCAGTCAAAGATAAAGCAGCAGCAGAGGCTACCCCTGGAATCAACACGGGGACAGGAACCCAAAGGCACTGTAAATGCCCATGAAAATGCCCCTGGAGAACAGCCCTCCAGTCTGACATTCAAATGCTGACTGTGCAGGGCTGGACACGTTTAGCACTGCTTCTGCCAGACAGGAGCGCTGGGAAATTCAGTACTGGATTTCAATGCCCAAGAAAGGAGAGGAACCTCATGATCCAAGCTTTAAACCGGGCTTCTCTCAGAAGACTGGTAATACCATCATCAAACTGCTTCCCTCGCCACCCCCTGCTGAGACACCTTCACGCTCACCCTCCCTGAACAGCTACAGAGGAGACTGCTGTGCTGCGCACAAGAGGGAAAGCTGCTATGACGGGTGGTTTAAGTGAGGAGCTGGCACTGCAGAGCCGGGCTGTGCTGGAACGCACTCGCTGCACGCTGCGGCAGCCTTATCACTGCCCATGAATCAGAGTCCTTACTGTCCAGGCTCTTACCACTTGACAGCCAGATTCTGCACTTCGCCGTTTTTGTCCTCCAGTAACTTCAAAAGCATTTTCACAACTTTTTTCTCACTGTCTTCATCTAGCTTTATTGAATCTTTCTGCAGTTCCATCATCAGGTCGTTGGTTGCCATGAACCTGAAAGAACACAAAGCAGAGGTGGGCTGGCTGCGACAGGGACATAAACTGACACAGGACACTTAGTGTCTGTATTTACATTCACTGTCAGAGAGGAACTGACAACCCTTCACACTGTCCTGAAAAGTAAGGCACAAAGGTAGCGGTGGCTGGTGAAAAGCCTTTAGCTAAGGAATCACTGAAAATGAGAAATACACACGGTCCCCTCTCCTTAAAGCACAGAAAAGGGATGGGGGAATCTAAGGATCTAAAAGTGGCACCCAGCTTGTGCATACTTTCTCAGTGACTAAACCAAGACAGTTCACCATGCTAGAAAAAAATGACTGTGGGTTGTTTCTCCACTTTCCCAGCCTAGGGTCCTGGGACACACCTGGCTTTTCTTTCTGGCTTAGTCAGCACTGGCAGTACAAGCACACACGTGAGAAAAGATTTATCAAGCTCTGAAATGAACATTCTGTGTGAATGAAATGAAAATTAAACTCATACCTCCAGTCACACTGCACTCTAGAAAATCTAGGCTACACTTTCATTGCTGAGAGCAAAACCAAGCAAGTCTCTATCATTCCAGCCCAGAAGGAAAAACAAACTGTTAGTCACTACGAATTTCTAACAGGGACAAGGCAGGTATGAGAAGTTCTGTCTGTTTTCCTGGGAGGAGAAGTCTGAGAACCCTAAGCGTGGTTCTCCTCCACTACCTGCTCTCAATGTCAGCCCCAGCACAGGGCTGGGGCTCTGAAAGGAACCCCAGTGAAGCTCCTTCCTCTCACCAATCCCACCGCCCTTTTAAATCGGGCTCTGATGTAATTCATTCAGCATGTAAGAGGCCTCCAAACATTTGTGTCCTCCGTCTGTGCTCATTCTTGAGAAAGTGGCAGGTAGCTCTGGAAGGAGGGCCAGCTGTACTGCCAAGCAGACAGTTCAAGCACCCACAGAAGCAGAACTGAGAGACTCTGCTCTGCAGTGTTCACAACACACAACCTATTTGTGATTCTGCAACTGTGGCCGAGCTGCGCTTGTGGCTGGATGTCTGCACAGAACAAGCATGACCAATTATGGCCACAGGCGAGGCAGAGTCTTCCACAGGGCACATCCAGCTTTTGACTCACTACCTGTTGCCTTCCTGCCAGCAAGACCTTAGACACTGGCATGTGGACCCCACCGTGAGAGGAGAGCACGGGGAACCTGCTCCTGCAGCTGGTCGTGCAAGTGAAGACAAGCAACAGGTTCTTGTCTGGCTGTGTGCTGGGGGGAGAGGGCCCAACGTGCCACGTGCCCTGTGTTGTGCACACTGTGACTGCGGTGTTATCCGGACAATTCTTTGCACAAACGGTGCCACTCCTCCCTCGCCGACTTCTGTTAACAAGAACCTGCTGCAAAACAGCAACCTCCGCAAAAATCAGCCTGCTTTTAAATGCTACTGACGCCTGTCTTTGCAAACACCTCAAACATCGAGCCTGGCCCAAACATCACTTTCTGTGTTGATGCCGAGAGAATCGGGTGCTCGGGGCGAGACCTTTCACACCTGAGCTAGTTTAAACCACCCTTTATGGAGCAGCCGAAGCGCCTGGCCACTGGCCCCAACCTAGACACAGGTGTTTTCCTTCTGCTGCTATCAAGGCAGTAACAGAACCTTATCCTGCTGGCGAGGCATCTCTTTCCACTGCTCAGGAGCATCCCGACAGCAAGCTGTGCCACGGCCGCCACCCGCGCGTGGAGGCTGCTCAGCGTGGCCCTAACGCAGTGCCCGTCCCACCCAGCGGCACGCCGCGCCTCCACAACCGGCCAGGCTTCAGCTCCAGCCCTCGGGACTCCGACTGCTCTTCCACTGAGCAACTTCACTTCCAGTGCCCGGGCAGGGCGACTGCCGGCTCCTCTCCGCCTCAGGCAGAGGACGGCCGGCTGGAAACGCTGCCAGTACAACTGACCCGCTCCTCCGGGACTGAGGCCTCCCCACGCGGCAGGGGCTGGTGCCCGCTCCCGGCACAACCAGGAGCCCCAGTGCCAAGGGGCCCTCTCCCAGTACCAAGGGACCCCAGCGCCGGTGTGGGGGCGGCGGTGCCCGCACCTGAAGTCCTTGTCGGTGGAAGCCATCTTCTCCAGCAGGCTGGAGATGTGGTACGAGCCGCCGGCCATGGCGGCGCGGGCTGCGCGGAAGATGGCGGGGAGCGGAGGGCCGAGATCGCGCCTCACCTCAGCGCGGACGAGTGCGGCGGCTCCCCGGGCCGGCCCCGGAGAGGGGAAGGAGCGAAGGGGCGGTGCGGGGAGCGCGGGCGCTGAGCCGCTCCCGCCGGCAGGGGGCAGC
>VZRI01005080.1:64128-120175 GCA_013397515.1 Upupa epops | reverse complement strand
AACACCGGCCGCTGTTCCCGGAGCTCGGCCCCAGTGCGAGCGGGTTCGGGCCGGGAAGAGCCTTACCGGCAGCCGCGGGCAGCGCCGCGCTGGGGCCAGGCCGGGAGCTCGGTGCGGGGAGCTGGGTCTCGGTGCGCCGTTGTAATCGCCGTTGTCTGCCTCCTCCCTGCAGGTGTCGGTAATCAACACGGTGGACACCTCTCACGAGGACATGATAGTAAGTGCAGGGCTGCTCGCTAACACTCGGTTTAACCCTCCTCGCTAGACGAGACTCTGGGGGGCAGTGGGTGCTGTTACTGAGTCCTGCGGAGCTTGGGCATGGGACAGCGATCCTCCTTCGTGTGGATATTTCCGGGAGCAGAATGGGAGATGACATTTCACAAGAATTTGTAGAAGAAAGACCTCAGTTAGGTAATTTAAGCTTCAAGCACAAATAGGTGGTGTCAGCACTCTTACATCCAGTTTGCATATCAAAACCTATAACTGATCCAGGCGTTAGAGTCAAATCTTTCATCTTCTAGGTCTACTCTGTGCCCTCCTCTAATTCCCTGGGTTACTTCTGTGGCCTGTCTGGGTTGTGCAAAAGCCATTCTTTGAAACCTGTTGTGCTGGGACTGGGGTATCTGCTCAGAGCTCTGACAGCTACTGTTAGAAAGTCTAATGTCTGCTAACAGAGCAGAGCTCACGTGTGGTGACGGCAGCTCTTCCTTTACTTTGCAGCATGATGCTCAGATGGACTACTATGGCACTCGGCTAGCAACTTGTTCTTCTGACAGATCCGTGAAAATCTTTGATGTTCGGAATGGAGGGCAGATCCTCATTGCAGACCTGAGAGGGTAAAGTACTGAGAAAGGATTTTCATCTGTGGAAATGTTTAACATTCTGTGGTTATGGTAACACAAGGTGCACGGTCGNTGAGAGGGTAAAGTACTGAGAAAGAGGACTTTCATCTGTGGCTGTGGTAACACAAGGTGCACAGTCAGAGCCTCCACGATAATAATTTCTGTGGCTGGTGGCTCAGTCTGCCAGTCTTGTGTGCTGTCTTTCATCCTGGTTTAATTACTGCGTCAATTACTTAAGGAACACTTACGTACAGTAACGGTGGCCGTGAAACAGCCGTGGCTGGAAGGGGTTTCTCCCCACTTTCCCACACAATGATGTTTCTTGCAGGCATGAAGGCCCCGTGTGGCAGGTTGCCTGGGCACATCCGATGTATGGCAACATCTTGGCTTCCTGCTCCTATGACAGGAAGGTCATTATCTGGAAGGAAGAAAATGGCACTTGGGAAAAGACCTATGAGTACACAGGGCATGATTCCTCAGGTACGTGGGGTTGGGAGCTGGGAAGTGAGGCTGGGGGTATGGACTGGAGTAATCTTTCAGTGGTAAGAAAGTCTCTACCAAACAGGTGGAGACACAGTAAGTCTGTTCACTGTAACCAGAACGTGTCCATAGTGCCCTATTGCCAGACAGCCTCCTGTCCCAATCCAGACTGTGCTCATGTTAGGAGCTGCTTTACTAAGACATCAGCTTTCACATAACCAAGATGTCAGGGCACAGAGTGCTCAAGGAAAATGCTGTATGCTTCCACTGCAAGAAGAAATGAAATAGGGGAATTTCTCATGCTGCATTTCCTTTTACAATGGAAGCTGGTTTGTTCTAGTGACTGGTCTGATGAGCAGATCTGAGCAATGTCCAGCTTTGTTGTTACTGAGCCCAGGCTCTGAATGCTATGCCTGTCCTTTGGCTTTTGTTCTAGAGTCAGGGACACTCCTCACTCTTGCAGGGGATATGCAGGAAGAGTGCTCTTCTGGTCCTTCACTTAACAGTGTTGCAGACTGTCCCTACTGAATTCAGGAGTGCTTGGATTCTTATTCTCAGCTTTTAAAGCCTTCGGTGACTGTTCACCAGCACTAGTCAGTGAATTGGTTATCAGGTGGCTACAGTGTTCTCATCTGTCTCACCCTTCACAGTGAATTCTGTCTGCTGGGCACCACATGACTATGGACTGATCTTGGCCTGTGGGAGTTCCGATGGGGCTATTTCATTGCTGAACTACACAGGTGATGGACAATGGGAAGTCAAAAAGATCAGCAATGCGCATACGGTAGGTCTGTTCTCTTGGAGCAGTGCAGGGCTCGTGGACCTACAACACTGAGTTGATGTCTCAAAGTGCTTTTAGACAAGATAAATACAGAAGTACTGTGAAACAAGTCTCTGGAATCAAGAGTAACTCGTTTTCAGTTAATCCAGAGTGGGACAATAGACTTTGTAGTCACTGAAATGAAGTAGAAGACGTGGAGGTTACTGAATGGCACTTAATATCCTTGTTTATTAAGTGTTATTGTTAAATACAGCACTGGAAGTTCCTTGGAAATGGCTTTGGTACTAAGGACACCTGTACAAAATGGTAGTGAAAAAACAGGCTGGAAGAACCTCAGGACTTGTGTCTTTTCTCAAAACAGTGGGGGCCTTTGCTCAAGCATAACCTGATAAGCTAATGGCAGAGATTCTCAGTAATGGGAAATTGGGCTCCAGAGCAGAGATTCCTTTGACTCCTACGTTCCTAAATCTTAGCAACTGCATATGTCTTCTGTCTTTCCAATTGACACCTCTGTCTTCACTGTTGACAGATCCTAGATGATATTTGCACATAGAACAGTTGTTTAGCTACTTGAAGCTTCCTGAGGAAGTGCCTATTGAGACCAGGCTGAATCTGGATTTCTTATTTATCAGTAGTCATCCAGCAGTGTGCAATACTCCTCTTTCCTAAGATGGATTTACTTTCCCCCTGAGCAGAGAATGGCTTGTGTCCTTTGTCCCCTCAGCAGCTCCAGCAGCTCTCATTTGTTCCTTTAAAGCAAACAATGTTAACACTGGTATTTTTTCATTAAACAGATTGGGTGTAATGCGGTTAGCTGGGCTCCTGCTGTTGTGCCAGGAAGCCTCATAGAACAACCATCTGGTCAGAAACCAAACTACATCAAACGATTCGCATCTGGTGGCTGTGACAACCTGGTCAAGATCTGGAAGTAAGTGCTCTGTGGCCAGACCCAAGATGTCTAAAGCCTGGTACCCTTCATAGTCTTTGAATACTCCTGTTAGTTTCTCAGGAGTATTTTCATCTCTCTTTGCTTTAAAGATGGAAATAACTTAGTGATGTGCTGGCTCTAATGTGTTCAGAGCGGTTTGTGTCAGCCCTGTTTGGTCGGTGGCTTTCTGACTGTCCTTGATTACCACTGACATTTGGAGAGTAGCAGATATCTGTGCAGTAACTGAAGACCAAGTACTCTTTGCCTGTGCTGCTTTCTGTCCTCTGGGAGCGATCGTGTCAGTTTAAGATGTAGAACTGTTTGGTGAGGAGTATTGTCAGGATGGTGTTGGCCCTCTTGGCCACAAGAGCACATTGCTGGCTTAGAGTTGATAAGCTGGGAGTCCAAAAGCTACAATCCCAAAGCCTTTAGCACAGGAGATGAGGAACATGACTGGCTGCGGCTCTCCTGACTGTATTGGTGTGTTTCAGGGAAGAAGATGGTCAGTGGAAGGAAGAGCAGAAGCTGGAGGCTCACAGTGACTGGGTTCGAGATGTGGCCTGGGCTCCATCCATCGGTTTGCCTACAAGCACCATTGCTAGCTGCTCACAGGTGAGGCTTGTGTGTAGCATCAGGCAGATTTTCTTCCTTCCCCTTTCCTTTAGTAAAGGATAAGGCATAAGATTCCTCCCCTAACCAGAAGCCCAAAGGAAACCTTTCTGGACCAAGTTTTCTCTGCATGTGGCTCTGTACCAAAGACTGTCTTCCTTTTTGAAATTGCTGGCAGGATGGTTTCACTGTGAGAACACCTTCAAATTGTCATATTTTAATGGATCATATTCACTGTGCTTCCAGCTAAAAACAGCTTTCTGATTCCTGGCTGCCTTCATCTGCTCTGATGTCCCCAAGCTCCATATTTACAGCAGTGTTCCTGCCTAGTGAGCTGTTAACCTGCTGCCATGGGACTGGAAAGCAAAATCTCATTCTGGGGGAAAATGTCAACTGACCTGTGTGAATATGGGGAGTTTGCTGGTTGCGGGTCACCTTTTGTATGCAGTTTCTCTCTTCAGTGCTGTACTGTATTGCTTTCAGCTCTAGGGCTGTGTTGAGCGGAAGCATACCAAAGCACGTTTGGGGCTCACGCTGAAGCTGAGCGAGAGCGTCCCTGTACTCGGGGTGGTTTTTGTGTTGTCACGAGTGGCCCAACCATCACATCTCTTGCTTCTGTAGGATGGCAGGGTGTTCATCTGGACATGTGATGATGCCTCTGGAAACTCGTGGTCACCAAAGCTGCTGCACAAGTTCAACGATGTTGTGTGGCACGTGAGTTGGTCCATCACTGCCAACATCCTTGCTGTTTCTGGAGGAGACAACAAGGTGAGTACCACTGCCTCGGCTGTTCCTCCTGTACACTGTAGTTTCAGAAAAGCCAAGATGAGACAGGCTCTTGCCTCTTGGCCACAAAGACTGTTGCAGGTTCTCCTTTGCTGCAGTGGTGGCATTTGTTCTTTTGACCTACTGAGCGGGAAGGAAGACCGCAACCTTTGGCAAACTACCCGTGCTGAGTGTGTAGTTCTTCCTGGACATGAGAAATGCAGGCTTAACTTTATTTGGTGGGGTACTACCTGCAGAACTCATGTACTTTACCGCTGGATTACTAGTCAGTATACGGGCACAGAGAATACTTGGAACCACACGGCAGCACTTGACTGCTGTAACTGTGGTGTGTGACCAAACTGCTGTGATAGTTACAGGGGAAAGGGAGCCCAGGTATGTGTTAAGGCTGAAACGTCTTCCTTGTCTGTTTTTGAGGTCACGCTATGGAAGGAATCGGTAGATGGACTGTGGGCGTGTATCAGCGACGTCAACAAGGGCCAAGGAGGGGTGTCTGCCGTCACAGAGGGACAGCAGAATGAGCAGTGATGCACAAAGGAACCTTTCAGCTGCCACAAGTGATCACTATACCTGATTTGCAATGTTTCATGAACTGGGCAAGAACTGATTTTATCTAAACTGAACATGGGAAACAATTACCAATTTCATGAGCACTCTACAACTATTACTGGGAGGCTACAATATGTCCACAATCAGCCTTAATTGACATTCCCTTAAATCTAAGGTAAAGAGCATGGCAAAGTATTGTGCCTTACACTACTCCTTGATGCTGCAGAAGTTGTACCCTGCTCTCCTGTTTTAGGGTTCATATTTATTGGGATGTGCCATGGTCAGACTTCACGCACTTGTGTAGAACCAGGAGGAGGCTGTCACAGTGGTGTGAACACTTCTGTGCAAGGGTGCAAACACTCTGTCCCGTGGAAGGCCAGAAGTTTGAGTTACGGGATGGACTGGTGGAGTTTTGGCATTAGGGGACAGCATGGCACCAGTGAAGTGGTGCTTAGATCTTCCTGAAAAGAACATGCTTGAGCAGGTTAAAGCCACTGTTCTTTCCTGAAGGTGGAAAGGAGTAGTGCAATGCACATGTCTTATCTTTTTTTTCTCTTTTTTTTTTTTACAATAACGTCAATGTTGGGGATTTAACCAACACCAGTAAATGAAACCAGAAATTTAAGAGACTTTTTTTCTAGCCACACTTCTGTACTGTACCTCAGGTTTTTGTTGAGATACCAACAGAATAAAGTCCTATTCGTTAGCACCTGGTGTTGGTTAATGCCACATTTCACCACACCTTGGGCTAAAAGTGGAAACTCTTCCCTCCTGCCAGAAAGTGCAATGGAGCTTCACCCCTGAAAAATGAATCCATGCATCCGGAAATCAGCATTACAGTCAAACCATTCCATTTCTGATGATACAGCAAAGCATGATGCTCCTTCAAGCCATTTTCCATTCCTGTGAAGATCATAACTGCAGCCTCTGGTTCCCTGTCCTGCTCCCACGTGTTCTTCAGTACAGAGTAACTGGTCATCCAGGAGGGGCTGACTTTAACTACTGTGTAAATAGTCACACTGTTCTCTCTTTTGCAAATACATCAGCCTCGAGAGGGTGGTATAAACGAACTCTGCTATCTGCAGTAGGATTTTTCAATAACTGCTGTGTGATCTGTTTGAAAGAACCCTGCAGGACCCAGCACAGATAGCGTCGGGACTGGCAGTGACTGAGGTACAAAGCAGCTCAAAGCCGCCGGGTGTTCATGTTCGCTAACCCTGCACACAAGGAATTTAGCAGCACTGCCTCCATAATCAAAACTCAGAGCATGAGCAGTTTTCTGCCAACTCCGATCCAGATTGTGTTCGCTTCCAATAAAGTCAAGCGGTTCATCAAACTCGTGGTTCTCTGCAAGGGTTCGGCAACCCCAAGGAGCGGGGCAGACAAGCAAATCAACCCCTAACGTCTCTGCTCGGTAACGGTGCGAGAGCACTCTGACCTGAGCTGGGGCTACCTGCAGGCCTCGCTCCAGGCCGCTGCACAGCGGCCAGACCTCGCTCCCTCCGGCACGGCCCGCGCCGGGGCAGCCGGACCAGCCCCCGCTGGGCTGCTTACACCGGCGCTGCTGTTCGGCCGCGACCCGCAGCCGGGTCCACACTCACCTCCCGCCGTCTGGCTCCTGCCTGCCTGCCTTTGGAAGTGACTCGCTGCCTCATCCTGAGATCCTGGGTTTGCGCTGCGAGCTGCCCCTTGGCTCGGCCCGGGACAGCGACCGGGCCCGCCACACCGACCGGGCCCGCGGCCGCCTCCCCGCTCCCCCAGCAGCTGCTCGGAGGGGGCGGGTGCTGCCCTCAGGCACCAGCCCCGCCCACAAGGCGGGACCTCGGGGCCAGCTCTGGCGATGATTGGGCAGTTCCCGGCTGCCGTTGGCGCCGACTGGCTGTGCCGGGAAGGGCGGGAAGCGAGGGGCGGGAAGCGAGGGACCGGCCGCGCGCCTCGCTCGGTTCCCTCAGCCACGGCGACCCTTCCGGAACGGAGCGCGTCACGCCGGCGAGAAACGGTCAGTGACGGGAGGCTCCGGGCTCGTCCCCCAGCTGAGGGCGAGGCCTTCGGCCCTCCTGGACGCGCTGGAGAGGCGTCCTGGGCTCTCTTGATGGCTTCCCTGGCAGCAGGCCGGGCCTTACCCAGACTTAGCGAGAGCAGGGAAACCCTTTGGGTCATCCCTCGGGTTACCCCTTGGGTTATCTATCCCTCGGGTTACCCCTTGTGTTCGCCACTGGGTTAACCCTTGGGACTGTTGCGGGACTGCCGGGGCTGTGGGGAGGTGGAGAGAGTGTCTGTCGGTCACAGAAGGCATACATACCTCCACTGGGTCAGTGTGAGCTGGATGTGGGGCCGAGCTGCCATCGGTGAGGACTGTCACCATCGATCTGCCCCACCTTGTGCCATTTTCTCTGCCCTCTGGCTTTTCCCCTCTCCCAGCCGGTCCTACACGTGACGCCTTGGTACTCCTGGCCCCCTGAGAACAGCCCTTGCACAGCCCGGGCTGGGGTTCCTCACCTCAAGTGCACTGTGAACACCTTAGGGTTTGTTAATGGGTCAGCAGCTCCGTGCAGGTAACACTGCGATTGTCTTCCCTGAGTGACGACACTCTCCTATAGGAATTGCATCTGGAACGACTCTGAATTTTTCAGCTCCAGGTTCGAGGTGCAAACAGAAAATGTTCTAATAACAATTTGTGTAGTGTCCCGTGTGGCTGTGTGCTCCTTGCACACAGACTTCACAGGAATGCCTCAGGGTTAGTGTAGCCCAGCTTTTCCTCTCCTGTAACAGCGTCAGCAGCACGTCTGTACTAGTAATTAATAATGATTAGGTGTGTGCAAAGATACCTGAGCTGCTTCCCTGTGAACACACATTTACCTAAGTAAGGTGGGCTGAGACGTTTTTCTGTGCCATGAATCATAAAAAGCATGCTGCAAAGAAAAGGTTTCCAGTTTGTTTATTCAGAGGTGTTAGTAAATAGAAGGTATAAATGTGCCCATCTGACATGAAAACATATTTTACACAGAACAGCCAAGTTACCTAACAGTACCGTTGCTGTAGGGCTAGGCAGTGTCTTGTGTAAGTTCTATTATGTACTCAAGTGACTCTACAAGACCGTGTGTATCACCTCAGAATATTTTAAAGCTGATGTGGAATGAGGCAATGTCATGTTGTGACTGCAGGAGGACAAAGCTTATACAGCATTTTTGTGAAACAGAACTGTGTCTAACTTATTTCTTAGTTTAAGAGATGTTGGTCTTCAGCTCAGGGCTGTGTGCATTTCTTCCCAGAGGAGACTGTGCATTTACTGTGGATCTCCCAAAACACACCCACAGAAAACATTAAATTTGCAGCACCATAACGTATCTCAGTAACATTTCATATAAAATAAAGCAGTGGTGGACCCATGTGAATGTACTCAGTGTTTCTTATATCAGTCCCAATGTTTTCTGGGCTTCAGTCTGGTAAAATAGAAAGTATACAGACAGTATCCAGGGCACTTGGTTATCTCTATCTTCAAGGCACTTTAAATAAAGCTTACTTTTACCAGTTTTTAGTGTAGACATCAGTCTGATAACTGCATAGATGATTATATTCAGGTCTTTAGTAAAGATACTTTTACTTGCTAATAATAGTACCTACCATGAACTTAGCTATGGTACAAATACTGAGGATACAAGGCCTTACTCCAGCAGCTTTGATAAAGCTGGGGAAACTACACCACTACACAACTGCAGTGAAACAAATGATGTACAAATTCACCATTTTTGAATATTCCTTGAACTCCGCTATGACTTTTAGCCATTTATATACATCAGGCACTATGCGAGGGAGGCAGCACTCACCTCTCTTTAAGCTGAGCTACCTCTCTGATAACATTTTGATCATAAATCACTATTTGCTTAGACTGCACAAAAGTGGAATGTTCTAGCTAGATTACAAATAATAAATAGTCATGACAATAAACAGGACATTTTGTGAAGGGGATTTTCACTTGATAATAAATACGACAGCTTATGAGTTTATGTTGGCTTTTTTTAAATGATCACCGTGGCTGACCCCAAGGCTGCTGATGCTGGGTAAGCCAGGAGACACAGAAATCCTTTCGTCCCTGCGTGTACATGCTGAGTCCATGACAGGCCCACTCACTAGCCCATCTCTCACCAATTCTTTAACCCACTGCCAAAATAAATATAAAACTTAAAATTTCAAGTGACCTATAACAAAATTAAAGATATTTTAAATTAAGGCATTGCCCATAATCGAAAATATACAACAGTTACGGTGTGAAACACAGTGAGAAACCTTAACAACATGTAAAGGAGACTTAGGAAAGATAAACTTCCAGAGATACTCTTACGAAGTATTAGACACTTCTCTGAAAGTTCCGGACAGTGAAAGTCCAAGTCAGGGTTCAGATGGTGTAACGTGTCTATGTGTAGTGGAGCAGTTCATAGATCAACACGGGTTACAGCTACCAGTGCCATTCAAACTGAGATAGAATCACAAAGAACGTGTCTGAGACAGTATATGTCTGAGAACTCACAAAAATCCACCTCTCTGGCAACTCCCTGGCTTTGAGAACGTGGATGGTGTGCAACAGGACAGTCATATGCAAACTGATACCTCCCGCAGCCTCTGGAGGTGCATGCATGTGCTTGTCCACAGTGGGGCCACAATAAAGGTGCAACTAACCGGCTGCTGACCAGTGCTTGCCTGAGAACTTCTAGGACTGGATTTTAGTAAGACATATGTTACAAGCAGATGCTTTCCAAAATACACTGCAGAAGGAGCCTAAATGATTTTGGCAAGTATCTGTTCACATCACAATGCAAGGGAAGAAGGCACTTCTGTGCACAGGAGCACTGGGCTTTAATCTGTTTCAGATTAAACTTGTATTACCTGTTTCTTTCCCGTGTGATCACTTGTGTTTTCTTCACTCAGGGCTCACGGTTCAGCTCTGTCATGCAACCTCACGTGAAAGGTACACTTTGACCATCCTTCTGATGGACAGACAGTCTTTAGTTCCTCTTCTGAGCTGGTCACTGTTAACAATCCATTCAGTTTATGATTCAAAAAGTTCAGAACTGTTCAGCTTGTCTTCTTCATAGAGCAAAATATTTTCCATTAGCTTCTTCTTCTTATCATTTATCTTTATTTTCCAAGACATCTCTCTGGCTAATGCTGAAAAACAAAAAAGCTGACACTGAGAAATACATCCATCTATTGCCTAAGGAATAGACAATAATTTTAAATTAAAATTATTAAACTAAAAACAAAACTGAGTTAGGAAAAGATCTGGATACAGCAACAAAAACCATTCTGTAGATTCATTGGTAAAGATGTGACCAAGGAGAAAAGATCTACTGAAATGCGTTTAGGAGCAGGGAGAAGAACCTGGGCAATTTAGGAGAAGGGGATCATTTCTCCCTGCTGTTATTAGCACATTTGCAAAGGCTTTAGTTATCGTAACTGGAGCGTGGGCAGTTCTGCCCAAACAGCTTGGAGCCCATGTGTGTTTGAAAGCTCTGTGAGCACCCTACACGTTTGTCTAGATTTACCTTGTGAAGGACATGAGAAGTCAAGGTCTGTGTTGCTCTGTGGACAGGTGCTCTGTGCAGCAGATGCAGTTTCTAAGGCATCCTCAGTTCTGGCACATGCTGCACTTCTTTCCTGCAGGGCATTGCCAGGTTTCTCCTGCTTGTTCCTGCAGTCGGAGGCTGCTGTATCTTCAGAATTGTTGCAGCTGTTGCTAGACATCTCATCTGCCAATCCCTCTGGAGGATTCCACATAAAGCTACTCGATTCATCTGACTCACACGGGATCCTTGACATCTGTCCACAGTAGATGTCTACTGACACGAGCTCTGCCGAAGGCACACACAGATGGGCACTACTCAGGGGCGCTGGCTGGGCGCTCTCCTCTTTGTTCACCCCTGCAGAGGGCACATCCAGGCTGAGGCTGGTCGTCTCATCATCGGTTTCTTCTGGAGTGTTGATGGAGAAGCCAGCGGTGCTGCCTCCACTGACATAATGCTCCCTTAATTTATTTTCAGCCGTTCCCAGAATTTCAAGCACCTGTTTTTAACAACAAAACTGTAAATGCAGAATAATTGCTGCAGCCCTGCTCACACATATTCTCCTGCGTCAACACCCTCCAAAATACATCAGGCATGAATGGTGTAGCTTCAGACTGCTGTCAGGAAGACTAAAATCTTGGTCATGTATTTCAAATGTTACCTCTGCTATGATGCAGCTCTTCTTTCTTAGACAAAGACAGATGGCCGAGGCAAAATCAACAGCAATGTCTTCACGCAGGTGCCCTGCTTTCCTGTCGAGATACTTGCAGCATATCTCCTTGGCTGCCAGCTTTTCAGCATTTTTCACTTTGGAGCATGAGCTTTCTTTTGCTGCTTGAATCTCGTTGGCAATCATATCTTTCTGTTTGAAGGAAAGAGGCACATTAGTGGAGGCAAAATTAACACAAACATTTCCTCTCTGAAGCACTGAGGACATGAGTCTTGCCATGTACTTTGTCGCTGTTGCTCCTTAGTGGCAGGTCTGCAGATCTAGAGGCTTTAAGAATCTCCATTCACACACCTTGGTGTTGCCTGGAGAGGAGAGGCCAAAGCTTTTCTCTGCACGTAACTGATGTCACATTCACTAAAGCTCTTCTAGGCTGGTGCCCATTTATAGGAACACAAAATACTGGACACAGCCTAGAGCAGCATTCCTGCTCGGGACTGTTCAAACACTGGGTAAAGACATCAGCAGCTAAGGATCCTTCATGTTCTGAACCCATGTGAATGTTGCTGATCTGCTTGGAAAGAGAATCCTGCCTTTTTCCCCACACAGGCTTCAACAAGGTGGCTCACCAGAGCCTCATGTCCCACCAACAGAACAGGCATGGAGCCTCTTCCCAGGAGGAAGGAGTGAGCTAGGCCTGTTCTGAGTGCCTGGGAAAGCAGTTTGTGCAATTCTACTCACGGCTTGGGTGTAAGCTCCAGGCACCAGTGCAATACAGAAACTGCGGGTAAATACAGTGATGAGCACAGGCAGTTACCACCCACCCAGGTTTCCCCATTTGATTTGGCTCTTAACACCTCCTCCTGGCACATGAAACCCACGCAGCAGCGTTTCAGCACAAAACCTTGTCTCCTAGATATGCATCTGTTCAAAACCGGTTACTGGGGAGTATCTGCTAGTACTCTGGAGTGGGGATGTGAAAAGGAAACCTGTCCTCTGCTTCCAGCTAAAGGCAGGGTGGCTACTGACGTTGATGGATGCAAACATGGCTTCTTCATGATGGGTACAGCAGACTGTAGGTAACTGCTTTTACAGAAAAAAATCAGCTCAGGCAGCACCCCCATTCACCCATGTCGGTGTTCAAGATTCCTGCTGTTTCTCACCAGATAGACAGGTTGTCTTCCTTCGTCCAGTGCCTTAATCCCTGTCAGGATCTCTGCTAAAACCTGGAAAGTTGATTTGGAAGAGAAAACAATTGTTCTGAATTAATGTTGATTTTAAATGAGTTTTGCAGCCAAAGAAATACTGAGCTGCTGGGGCATTTCAAACTTACAATTTTACTTCAGGCTAATGCCAGCCCTGGGCAATTGTTATGACTGTTACGACATGCTTTATGACACTTGAGAGCCGAGTTCACTGTTATTCATAAATCTAGACAAGAAATCATGCTGAACAGAGTGTGCAGACACCGGGAGGCAGGTGATTTCGTAAACTATCAGGTACTTTAGCTGAAATACCAATTTAATGGGGGATGTTTGTAGCAGTTCATGTGGCAAATGGAGGGATTCTGAGAGCCTGAGTCTTACTGCGACCCTTACTTTAGTCATCAGCAGTAATGCTTTTGCAGCAAGAAATAATTTTGTTTCAGCAGTTCAAAATCTCACCTCACTTTGACACAAACTAAGTACATTTGGGTGACAAGATGATTAAAAACAGGATTTCAACACCCTGTGTAGTCAGCAAGTATGACACGGAATTGCCAGCAAAACAACTGTACGAAGCACATGCTGTTAGATCAACTTTCCTGTCTGGAAGTACCAAAGAACATGGAAAAAAGGCCACGTACCACACCACAGCCAAACAGATCAACCTTTCCTGTTAACTGTCCGTGTCGGATGAAATCTTCTGGCAGATAAGTAAGAGAAGCTTGCAACACTTGGGTTTTCACCATGGCATACTGTGATTTTTTATCAGGAGAATAGAGTCGCAGACCTGAGTGACCAAGCTTTGGCGTGAAGTTTTCATCCAACAAGACATTTGAACTGTGATAAAGACAAACAGCAATACTGATCAGGTAACTGCTGCAACGTGAGCTGACAGATCACGGGTTTATGTTTTTAAAGTGAAGCACCAAAAGTTTCCAGCATGTGGCCTGCTGCATATGGATGAAAGGCTAAAGAGTGACAGAAAGGAAGAGGGGGAAGAGCGAGCACTCCGAACACTACCTCAGAAGAGTTTAACTCCACCACTTAGAAACAGCTTAAACACAGACTGGCGCACACCCTACAGAACAAGAGCTGGCAGACGTGGATTTCAGGACAGCGTAAGCTTTCAGCCACTATTGTTACAGAAATCTTGGAATTAGTGGGTGACCAAGGAAGCGATAGTGTGCCCGACCCCTCACCTTTTGATGTTGCCATGAAAGATTCCAGAATTATGTAAATACTCCACAGCCCGGGTGAGCCCCACTGAAATGCCTGCTCGCGCCTCCCATGTCAGAGGAGCGGAATCATCCTGCAAGGAAGAGAGGAAAAGAAATGGTAATTTATAGAATGAAAAACTTGAAGGCATTAGCAGTTCTGAAAGCCAGACTTAGATTTGGTCCTGAGCAAAACTTCTTCTGAGCTAAAGGTGATGTTAGTTCAAAGGCAGAAAATGCTGATTTCTAAGCCAGGAAGGTGGGTGTGGGCATCTCAAACTATTCTGGCTTAAGCCTGTGTAACACTTCACGGCCCATTATACCAATGAATATGATGATGGATTCAATGGAAACATTGCCACATCCAATGAAACATTACAAAATGAATAAAAACACTTTGCAGTTTCCTGATTACTTTCAAAATCTCAAGGCTGCCCATCAGAAACTTTTGTTTCCAACCTGGAAAAGGGCTGGTATCTGTCTTTCTGGTATCTGTGGTCAGGATACTTGGGCATCTTTTTGTTTTCTTGTCTGTTTCAGAGCTGTAATTGCTTTTCCTACAGGGACAGGACAGGATTTGTAGTCACCAGACCTGGGCTATTTGCTCACCTGGCAGTGAAGTCTGTTTTGTAGTGATCCATTAGGCAGGTAGGGGTAGATAAGACAGTGCAACCCTGTTTCAACTGAGAAACCCAGCAGCTGCAGAATGTTGACGTGGCAGCACCTGCAGACACATATCAACAATGATTTACAATGAGATCAGAGCAACATGGAAAGAACAGGTTCCTGGGCTGGACAAATTCCCATATCCAAGGCAGCTGGAAGCGCAGAGGCCCCAAGCAGGACAGCAGAAAGCACAGGGAGACAGTGACAGCGCAATTCTGTTCTGAGTGGGGGGAGAGTTCCAAGAGGCACCTCGGCACCACCCACCCAGACCAGCAGCAGCACCCAGAATTACGCTGTTTGCCCAGGGGTCCCACAAATGCAGCACCCTAGCTTTACACAGCACAAACAGGCAGGGCACACAGACACCATACCTAAGAGCCAACCACTTACCGAAAGCAAATCTGAACTTCAGTGTGAAAGAATCTCTGTGTGGAACTTGGGCTTGTGCATTCCATCTGCAAAAGGAAGTCGTGCAAGAGTGCAATAATTATTGTTCTATTGCCTTCATACAGAGCTTTCAGACTGCAGGTGACAAGCTACTCTAGACAATAGCATGGCATCTCTTTGTGTCAAAGGCAACATTAACAAAACCCAGGGTAAAGACACCCCTGATCCCAGCAGCAACACAGACAGACACGCCGCAGGCTGCTCCCAGGGACAGAGTTCATACAACTGCTCATGTGACTGAAATATCCCTCCTGAGCTTTTGCCAAACCCAGCGGTACTGGCTGGACAGCACTTGTTACCTCTGAGGTTGCCGTTAGGGTTCCTTGCCCATACAATAACAACTGCTCATGTGCAGCGGGTACTAAGGACATAACCCTTCAAAGAAAAAGCAAAGGTAGAGTCCTTGCCTCTTTCAGTCTTTTGATGACATACTGCACATCATTCCTCTGGCCCTTGTAGACATCCGCAAAAGCTCCTTCACAGATCCTGCTTTTGTCACTGAAGCCATCGGTGGCGTTGGTAACTTCCCTCTGGGTCCAGAGCAGGCTCCCACTGGGGAGGTCGGTCATTGTCTCCGGCTGAGGAGTAGAAGAGCTGCAAGGCTGCACATTTGTAGGAGAAACAAGTTTATCTCATGACAATTCTTATGCTCTTTCCTTCTTTCAGGCATCAGAATTTCTTTTCCATGATTTAAGCAAAGGCTGTGATTGCTCTAACAAACTGCTTGTACTGTGCAGTCACTCCCCGAGGTTTCCCTTTGTGAAAACCTCTTGATGTAAAAACTTTGTGTGGCAGAAGAGCCTTGAAAACAGCTAAAATTAGCATTTTCACCCTTCCCAGGAAACAGACTTGCTTTTGGTTGAAACTCCATGTATTTCTTGGAAGTGATGAATCTTTATGGCTGGGGCACATACGAAGAACCAGCTACTGTATTTATGTTCTGGCAGGGATTGCACATCTGCTTCTGAAGCATCTGGTGTCACTTGCACAATCATTTGTTGCTTCCAGTGTGGCAAGTCCTAGCACCAGTTATTATTACAGTTCCGCTGCAGCCTAATCCTGCAGCTTTCACAATCTTCATGGGCTCCAGGCTTGAGAAAGCCAAACGATCCCCTCAAGAACCTCTGAGCTTAGTGTAAGTAGCAACCTTCTCTTCTGGCTAGCACTCTCCAACAGTGTCACTTTGAAACGGTTTAATAGGTTTCTTTAAACAAAAACAAACCAAAGCAAGCTGATATAAATGCAGTACTGATCCAGTTCTGAGCAGAACCACACTCTGAGTACACATCACAGACTACTGTCATTCTTACCAGTCGGTGGCTTATACTGTACTGCTCTGTGGCTGCACCTCTCTAAAATCTGTATGGAAGTTCCTTCAAAACTGATTTCTGGTGTGTTCTCCATGCTGAGCTATGCAGGACACAAGATTGTTAATTGTTGCCCTGGACTGTCCTTTGCCAGCAAAAACACCCTGATATAAACCGTACACACTCTAAGGGTGACATTACTGCTACCTTCAGTCCAAACAAACTGTGCTCAAGACCACTTCCTCACTAGACCCAGATTTTATACAAGTAGAGGAATACACTTTAACTGAAAAAAGTGTCATGAAGCCAACTGTCATCGTGGTCATTAAGGAGCACTAAAGGGATTTACCTTCACACTTGATGAAACAGGAGGGTTTGGCTGTAAGGAACTCAATAGGTCTCTTGGGGGAGGCGGTGGAGAAGGGAGTGAATACAAGGCTCCTTCAGAAATAGCACCTGGAATGGAAATAACAGCACTGAACATACTCTATTTTTGTAACACCACAGCCTGTGACTAACTGTGAAAGTCTGGGGTGTTCTGTCGAATTTTCTAACCAGGGATAACCTGTGACAAGCTGTCAAACTGTGAAACAGCACGCGAAGTGAGGGAGCTGTTCTCCCGGTTCCTCTTTGCAGGATGACTGCACAGATTCCTCCAGTTCTGGCCCAGGGAACCAGAGCTTCCTGCAACTCTACCTCTGGTCAGATGGTCTCCTAAGCATGCCCCGTGGTTAGCTCTCCCTCCCCAGGCAGAGGGGCCTGCAAGCCCACACATGGTTCCCTTATTTTGCAGAGAGGGACATGGGGCAGGAGACGAATGCACTGATCTAGGATAGAAGCAACCAGGGTGTTCACAGGGAAACAGGTTGGGATCCCACAGGACAGACACAGCCGGCATCATTTAGGTCTGAGAGCTCTGTGAAAGAGGAACAGGAGGCCATGTTCTAATGGTAGAAATAAACAGCTCGGGACACAACAGTGCCAGGAAAAAGGCAAATAGCTGTGTCCATGCTGAGGAGCAGCACATTCAATCTATTGCACTGACAGCAAAAGGGAAACATCCTCGTCTAGATGATCATCACATGTGAGAGCAAATTCAGGATCTACAACTTTACTAACTGCCTGGTGGTGACACTCCCAGATGTGAAGAGCCTGGCGATGGCAAATGACTTATCTCAGTTTCTCTCTCTCTCTTCTTGTTTTCAGTGGGAGTTACAGATCTGCTGTCCTGTTTAGGTGGCTCTACCAGCTCTTCTCTTTCAACATTAGTCATGTTAGAGGCTGATGTCCCTTCAAAAGAGAAGAAAGGAAAGGTGATTAGCAGGGAAGAGGCAGTTTGACTTATCAGCTTTCAGGAAATAATCTGTCAGGAAAAAAGACAGCAACATTAAAATGAACAGTCAAGCAGTTTATGGTTGAATTGCTGGAATGCTGCTGATTTTTAAATTCAGACCATATTCATGATATTACCTGTGAGAAGCAATAGCTTTTAACAAGCATCAGTGACGGCTGTGCAAAAGACACGGTCTCCTGTGATCAGGAATTAGCAATAAGAGATCATGTAATTTTCTGTACAACATCCTTCAGCCAGTGATCTCAAATCACAAGTACCTCCCAGCCTAAAGGGGGTATCTAGTTCCCTGTTCATTGTTTTGGCACTGGGGAAAACGGAGAGAATCATACTGGGTTTAGTCAGTTAAATACGTTAGGATTATTTTCAGTGTCATGACCACGCTCATTCACAGAAAACACTTTCCTATATACAACTGTTTGCAATAAAGAACTGCACTCCTATTTATAAACAGAAACCACATAGTCTGGAGAAAGCACGAAAATAGCCAAAGGTTAAGACTTATGGATAGCTAAGGAAACGTGAAAGGTTGAATTCTTGATTCATTACAGCTCTCAAAGGGCCGATGTTGCACGCAGCTTAGCTAAACCGCAGCATCAGGCCTGAAAAAGCACCCTGGAGTCTGGCTGAGACAAGTACAAAAGGAGTATTTTATTTTTATACAAAAGAAAACAAGGGCAGGTGTTAGTGCAAGGGGGTCTGTGGTGCTCTTTTATCTGCTGTGTGTCTTAAGCATGTGGGTGATCTTGGCATCAGAACCCAGTGGCCTTTGTGTTTCATCAGACGAATGTGTCCCTTTGGTCTCTGCTTGTGGTTTGTACCCACTGTCTTCAGTGTCACCTAGGAATGCAGGTCTGAATGAAACTGGGCCATCAAACTAAGACTCAAGAGAAATCAGGCAGCTTTCTTCTTTTCTGTGTCAGAATGCTGTGAAGTCCCACCTTCTGTGGGTTTTTGAAATGAGCTGTCAAACACTGAATGTGCTGCAGTTGTTGGCTTTTCCCTCCCGTATTTAACCCAGAAATCTCAACAATGAGAATCACTTCCCCTTTTCAACCTTTTTTTCAGGGGTTTTCATGAATTTTGCAACTTCCTGGACATCACACAAATAGGTCAGCATTTAAGCTAATGAACTGCCATTAAAAAAGCCCCAATTACTGTTACAGACATCCTGGTTGAAGGGAGGCCCAACTCTCCTTGAAGGAACCTGCTGGCAAAACATGGACTCCTGTGTCTCACATGAGTCCTTTAAGTTGGAATTAACAGAATTGGGGTGACAGGAGGACCACTGAGTTCTGTAAAGTGCCCAACAGAACAAGCAGTGTTTCTCCTTAGCTGCCCAAGAGGAATTGCCTGAGTATATGCATTCAGGTACAGCTAAAAGAGCAAAACTAGAGGGTAAAGATTTCAAAGATTTGTCTAGCCTGAAAAGGCCTTGCTAGAAATCGCTTCTGCTTATGCCTGAACAGCCAGAGGAATACCTGCACTAGCCTAGCTCCAGAGAACACTCACTGCTTCCACACGGCACAGACACAAAATCATCCTGACTTTCTGCTGTTACCACTCCTAGAAGTTTTGCTACAGATTCCATACCAAACACAGCCATTGTGAGTGTTTCTAAAAGGAGCATGTCACTGTAGTTCTGCAACGTGTTGTGTCAGAAGTTAATACTGATCCTCCAGAAACATGACTGAACATTGATTTGTCTGTTCCATCCTTGGTTAAACCCTCTTTATTCTTATTGCTTTACAGAATCTGGAGTGAAACCCCAAATCACTTCTAGCTCCTCATGAAGCCCTTCAGGGAAGAGCCCAGTATTGTCGTTCACCCACCACCACAACACGAACCCAAGAAACACAGGTCAGTCCAGTGTCTAAATCAGCTCATCCATGCCCTGTTAGTATTGACTTGTCCTATTCACTGTGTACCCTGCAGACATCGTTACAAAGACCCTTTCCTTGCCCAGCCAGCCATGATTTGTAGAAACCAGGCTTTTCCTTAGAAATCAAAGGCAGGGTGTACTGCAGCAGCTTAGAGGAAGTTGGCTGGGGTTTATTTTCAACAGGGGGAAACCCTCAGTCTTTGCAGCTTGTGGCAAGCGAAGCCCAAAAAAAGCAAGCTAAAAATGAAAGGTAACTTGCAGAAGCCCAACTGAAGGCAGGTAATCCCCTCTCGTCAAGTCAGATAGGTGTTGCATGAGCCACACTCCTGTTTATATATGGCTTCAAAGCAAAGCCGCCAGGCAGGGAGAAGGATGATGAATGGTTCTGAGCGGTGATGATGACTTCTGACAGTACTGCATCTGTGTCGTTACTGATTACACTGCCAGAAGCTGCTCTTGGATTGGAAGCCCAAGTCTTGGCGTTTTACATTCTCAGAGGGACAAACCTTCCCTAGTTCTTGGGCACAGAGCTCTGACGTGCCGCCTCTTGGGGTTTTGCCCAGCACCACTGCCTGGCCTTTGCACATAGGACTGAGTTCAGTCAGAGTGGATCTGCTGAATCATTCAGTCATTTGCTGAGCAATGCTCCTGTTAGGGTCTGGGATTACTGTGTTGCAGGTACTAAGACAGAACCTGTCCAAAGGCTGCTTATGCCCTAGTACTAACAGTCATTAAAGAAAGAGTTGAATTCAGCATATCGCTGTAAAGATTGTTGTCTGCCACATCAGAACAAAGGTTCAAAGCCAGGCCGATGCCGGGAAGTACAGAAAGCCAGCGCAGCACCGTGACATGTTTTGTTCTTGGACTTTCCATGAGTAGTGCCTGGCACTGCTATGCGGCCAGTTCCAGCCGCAGCCCACTGTTGGCAGCCCCGGTGCGGGCGGCAGGTGGCTCTTCTGCAACACCTGCCCCTGGTGTAGCTGACTTGTCACCGACAGCGTCCCATCACTGAATGTGAAGAACGTACAGTGCTCTCACATTCTCCAGCATGTGCCCTCGTCAGCAGCAAGCACTGCCCACAGGCACCTGGGTACGTTCTCTTCTTCCTAGTAATTCTCTATGGGCAACTGGCAAAATCCACAGAAACCCGACTGCCACAAAACAGATTTAGGGGGAATACGTGCAAAGAAGGGCATGTGGTCCACTCGGCTTTTTGGGACAACTCGCTACAGAGAGGAGGGATGTTGGCCAGGGCTCGGTGGATTTAGTGGTGCAGCTGGACCAAGGCACAGCTTGCCCTACAGACAGCTTTTTCAGTGGAGACAAATGGGAAAGGAAATCATTTCATTTCTTGCAATTTCTGTAAGGCAGTGGAAGGGTCTGTAAGGTTCATCTTAGCAAGGCACCCTGAGTTCGGACCCCAGTCATCCTACCTCGGAGAAGGCAAGTCTGAAGTAAAGCAAACAGGAGATAGGGAAGAAATGGATGCAGAGTTAGAAAAGATTACAGCTATTTCACAGAGGGCTTGAGGAGAACATACGAGAGGAACTGAGAAAATATGAAGGGGGATAAGGAAATAGTAATGTAGGTAGTCAATAAACCATTTCTCCTTTTCACAAGCTCTTTGTTACGGTGCAGGAGAGCAAGATGCACTGGCAAATGAGGTGGTTTTCTGCTCTGAGTTTCTCCTGAGAATATAATGGCATCACTTCATGGAGAAACAAGAATGTGTGAACAGTTATACAACTCATCCTTAAGCTCTGCTCTGAAACCCTGTCTGATGTGTAGAGGTGCCAGCATGTCCATGCTGTCCTTGGCACCTCTGAAAACCACCACAAATGTGGGATGATGCCCTAAAGGGACCAGTGATTCCTCCCCTATGTCACCTCCTCCTTTTCCCATACAAATTTATTTGAGGTTAGAAAATTAGAACCAGTGGAGAAATGTTAAAGGTCAGTTACTCACAGTCCAGAATGACCTGAGCTGCTCGGTAGAGCTGCAGCCCTTGGAGCAGTTCGAGGAGCTGCTGCACTGTCGCCAGCCTCACCCCCCACCACCACATGAGCTCTCTGGTTATGCTGATCCCCGTCTTCTCCATGCACTTGATTTTGCGCAGCTCGGTTTGATCGGTGATCACGTAGGAGGCTGTGGGAGACAACGAGGGTTTCTGTTTAAAAGTCAGAAATAACAAGTGGGTGTATGCAGGGAGGGTTACGGTGAGAGAGTCAGGCTGCTTTTCATCTGCACTCTTTGAAGAGCAAGGATCTCAAGAAATGAGCTCTGTGGGGATAAGGAAAATCCAGTTCCTGAAGTATTCCTTTCTGGAATATATATAGTAATATATATATAATACATAATAGTATTCCATATTCCTTTTATTCCTTCAAGTATTCTGGGAAGTCTGTAGCATCAGAGACCCAAAAGAAGCCTCCAGGCACGCTGCTCCATGTGTTTTCTCTATAACCTTCTTTCACCTTAACACTTTGCACCAGAATAACTAAATGCCTGGTGTGATACTCCAGCACGAGCAACAGAGGCCAGCGTCTGTACCGTGAAATTCCAGTGTTATGGGGAGCCAAACAGTCTCTGTCTGAGTCACCTGGCTGTTATGTACAGTCAGAGAAGCCTGGGGTTGAAATGCAGCTGTTCTTAAGAGCAGGCGCTACAGCCGACTGACACAGCTTGCACAAAGGAGCACACTGCTCACACTGCTTCCCCTCCTGGTCCTCTCATCCATTTGACCACCACGTAAGCCCCTCACTTATCATTCGACAAATCCCACGGGCCTGGCCACGGCACAGGCACAAGTTACAGCCCTGTGGGCTGGAGGCAGGAGCGGTAGCAACAGCAGTACCACCACTAATGTATTCAGGACAGCCAGAGTTAGAGGAATATTGACCGAAATGATGTTAAATAAAGGAAGGTAGGTGAGCTGAGCGAGGATTGGCGTTGGAATTGTTTGGACTGGGATACAGAAAAGGCAGCTCACGGGCTCTATTTTCTGTAATGATTAACTGGGCATGGCCAGGGCTGACGAAAACAGGGGCAGCGCGAGTGAGCGAATACGCAGGGCGAGAGGAAGACAGGAGAAGTCGATCGGAGCACACACGAGGGACGCTGTGGAAACAGGCGAGCTCGGGGCAGAAAGCCAAGCGCAAGCACCGGGGCGAGAGACAGCGACGAGCGAGGGAACGGAAGCTGGATGCTGGGAGCAGCCGACCGAACGCGGAAGTCTGGAATTCCGGCTGCGAACCGGAGGCTTCGCTGGAGCCCGAAAACAGACCGGCGGACGGGAACCCGCTCTGTCCCCGGGACGAGCTTGTGCGAGCGCTGGGAACGGCGTGGGCAGAGGCCCTGTGTGGGGACAGTGTGCAGCGCACCCCAACCTCAGCCGGACCGCGCCGCCGCTCTGCGTCCAGCGCCATTCCACCTGCCTCGCCGTCACCCCTCTCACCGAATCGCATCCAGTCGTAGTCGCTCAGGCAGTCCATCTTCTGGCAGAAGTCCTCCAGCACCCAGGCAGGCATGCTATGGATGTAGACAGCTGGCGCAGAGCCCCCTCGCAGCGGCAGCGGCAGCGGCAGCTGCTGCGGGGTCATCGCTTCGCAGTCCCGCAGCGCAGCGTCCCTCGTTCCCGCTGCGGCCATCACCACAGGCTACACATGATGTATTCGGCCGGGACAGGAGCAACGGGGGCGACGCTCACCAGGCCCTGCCTCGCCGCGGACGGTTGATTTTCTCCAGAGCTTCCTCTTCTGAGGGGCTGTGACAGCCTGGCCCCGCGCCGGCCCACGGAGCCAAGTGACACGGGCGAGCGGCTCTGGGCAGGGGCAGAGCGCAGTCGCAGCTTCCTGTGCCTGACGTCAGGCCCCAGCCCCAAACGCTGATCACATTTTCCTTTCCATGAGCGCTGGCTGTTCCAGCCCCGTTGCCAAACGGCAAGTTCTACGTGAAGGAGGCGAGTTACCCTCTCCCGCCAGTTAGGCGCAGCTGCTGCTGCCACCAGGCTGCCAAGCGCCCGCCTACAGTCAAAGGAGGGGTGTGGGGACAGCAGCAGCGCCCCACAGCCCAGCTCATGGCCGTGGCTGTGCGGTGCCTCCCTCCCGCAGGCACGGGTTTGTGCGTACTTAGACACACAACTCCCTAAGAGCTGCACCAAGCGCGCTCCCGCGTCCTGGCTGCTGTGCGCTGAGCTCTCACAAGATCTAGGAAAGGGCTGTGTACCCACAGAGGGCACAGTACAGCTAACTCTTGTTTGCAGCATCAACCTTGCAAACGTTGGCAGTTTTCTGTACTTCTTGCCAAAATCAGCCAGTTTGTTAGTACTTAAAATACCCTAATGCAAAGTCCGCCTGTGAGACCAGCAGTCTGTTTCCATAGTAACAGCTAAGAAGTACCGTGGTTTCCCCTCCCTTTCCCTTGCTTGCGGTCCCATGCACACACACCAACTCCCTGACTTGGGAAGAGCCTCTCTGCAAGTCCAGGAAGATTAATCTGAAACTTGGTTTGCAAAGAATTGGTTAAAAGCTGGAAGAAAGGACTCTGGAAAAAAACCCCTTTGAAGCTTTTGCAGTATTTGCCTCAAGGGAAAACAGGGAAAGGAACATCTAACTGCGTGTGTGGCTCCAGAGTCATTCACTTCCATCACACCTAACAGGTTTCACAAGGGAACTGAGGTGCCCTTTCTTCAGAGGGAGCCTAGAATGACCCTACACATTCCCACTGCTGAGTCTTCTTTTTTGCAGGGCAGGTGCCAGGCAGGCCCGCACAGCTCTGCTCTCCTCACACAGGCATCAAAGCCAGAATAACTGGTTATTTCTCTGGGGTTTCTCAGTGCTGGGTGCCAGAGGCCATTTCCTGCAGCTGCATGTTCCACCTCCCCTGCTCAGCTGTTTCAGTCTGGTCCTGATCTCTCTCTCAACAGAGGCAGGGCTAACCCTGACTGGAAACTCCGCATTACTGGCAGAGCTGTCATGAGCACATGACAACTTTCACTCTTTACTAACCCAGCTGAGTACCTCATATGAGTAACTCCTGAGTAACATCATGGCTGAGGCTTTCCCCAGTCTTTTTATTCCGACCCAAGAGCATGCATAAGGTCAGAAGAAACATGCTTTCCTGCGCAGGTTGAGCACCTCTTTAGAGGGTTAGCTGTAATGCCTGGGTGTGCTCATATTTTACCAACACGAGTTCTTCAACGAGCAACATTTTCTAGTGCAGCATTTATGCAGCAGCAGGTGCTGCGGTAACAGTTCAGTGTTGGCCTCAACACAGTCCTGTAGCAACTCAACCGAGCAGTTTGTCAACTCAATCCAATGCATCTATCCCTCACCAAGGTGATTCTCCAGGAATACAAACACACAGCCACAAGCATCGTGATCTGACAGAACTGCAGTGAATAAGCCAGTATGGATTTACATTTTTATGACAAAGACCAATTCATACATTCCAAAGGTGTAAGAAAAACAAGTCTATGAAAAGGGGAAATAGCCCCGTACTGCAGAATACACTGACAGTCTCATAGCTGTTTTCAGGACATCAAAGCAAGGAAACATGTGCCCCCAGAATGAAATACCACCCCCTCCTACCCACCTGCTTTGAGCCTGGACAGCATTACACCTGGTGCTGGGCAAGCAACTGACGCTTCTGCTACACCAGCACTGTGCTGACCGCCAGACTGAGGGACAGGGTATGGGTACAGAAACGTTCTCCCTGCTTCCCTGCCCTGTGCTGGATCCTGCAGTGGGCACACACTGCTGACAGGCTGCTGTCTGCTCTTTAGGACACACTAGCAGCTGGAGTGGGACATGCTCCCTGAAACGGCCTCCCACTACCACCTGAACCATGACACTGCAACAGCAAAAGGACGAGGCGCATCTGCGTTGTAAGGAAGCAGCTACGAAGGAGGAATGCATCCCAAACGATGGTCCAGTCCATAGGACTGACGAGGCCAGATCACCTTCAGATCAGCTGGGCAAGAACTATTAGGGACCACAAATCAGGCACTGAAGGTATGATTTGCATAGAAGCCTGTCAGCCGCAGTGTGGCTTTGACATGGGCTGGTAAAAGCCAAGGCGAGAGACAGGAAACCCCCACTACCGACAGATCATCTTCTCACCAACACGGCAGACCAGGACAGGTCCTCAGGAGGGGGTGACAGAAACCCTCACACACACAGACACCCCCACGCTCTATGATTCACCAGCAACTCTAGGCTAAGTGTGAAAGAAACTCCACCAGAACCAAATTATTCAAATAAAAGGGGTGTTGGTGTGCCACTCAGAACCACGAGAGCCTCGATTAAAAGAATTCTGGGTGTACTTCACATTTTAATACAGAAAAAGCAGATCGCTATGTGTACCCACCAGGCATGACCTGCCCTACGTCCCCACTCAGTAGCCTGAGGCCACATGGAACCTCTCCAGGCTTTACCCACGTGAGGCTTCTGGCCTCGTCAGTCTGCAGTGCGCACAACTTAGAACAGAACGGGACCGCCAGGGACCCAGTGCTCTTCCACATGTTGTTTAGTCTTCTGACCCCAACTTATCATCACAGCAAGTTTTCTGCAGCCTAACCGAATTTATCTTTCAGAACCCAAAATACAGATATTAGTCCTTGGCGTGTTTGCAGTGACTGTCCCTGCTTCAACTCGGTGTTTGCTATGTAAGGAGTCTGCAGTGAGCGCTGGTGTTATTCCACAGTTCCAGCAGTCAGCATTTCACTTCTCTCCAGAGAAAGCCGCTGAAGATCTTTCCTAATATCAGGATGGTCTTCCAGATCTTCATATAAGGATCGCACAATGTCCAGTTTCCTGTAGTCCCTCGGTTTGACCAGGCTGCGAACCACTTGCAGGCACCTCTCTTTCAGTGTGAACACTGAGGTTAAAAAAACACATACACACACAACCAGGTCACCAGGGCTCTAGTTAGCTGCTGCAGACAGCACAGACAGGAAATCTTCCAGCATGTGAACAGAGTACAACACTGCGTCCAGCTCTGGACTCCCCAGTTCAAGAGGGACAGGCACCTAGTGGAGAGAGTATAGTGTGGGGCCACGGAGACACTCAGGGAGCATCTGCCTTATGAGGCAAGGCAGAGAAAGCTGGGGCCTTTCAGCCCGGAGAGGTAGAGACTGAGGGGGAATCTCATCAGTGCTCACAAATATCTACAAGGGCAAGTGTCAGGATGATGGAGTAAGGCTCTTTCAGGGGTGCCCAGTGACAGGACAGAGGGCACTGGGCACAAACTGCAACACAGTATGTTCAATTCAAAAATAAGGACCTTTTGTTTTTACCATGAGGGTAGCAGAACCCTGGCCCAGGCTGTGGAGTCTCTGCTCAGGAAATACTGCAAACCCATCTGGACATGTTCCTGTGGGATCTGCTCTACGGGATCCTGCTCTAGCTGGCGCAGAGGGAATCATTTCAATCTCCCCTCTTTAGAAGGGAGATTTACATTAGATCCTATGAAGACATTCCTCACTGTGAGGGGAACAGGAGGTTCTGGACCAGGGCAGTTGTGGCTGCTCCATCCCTCCAAGCGCTCAAGGCCAGGTTGGATGGTGCTCAGCACAGCCTGGTCTGGTGAGAGGTATCGCTGCCCATGATGGAACTGGACTATACGCGAGATCCCTTCCAACCTAACCCATCCCATGATCACCTAGTTACAAGGTGCTCCTTCTAGACTTCCTCTGGCCCCCAAAGCACCCACGTACGAGTCTCTCCCAGGTGGGGTTTACCTGGCAGGGTGATGTCCGCCCTCCTCACGTCGGGCGCTGCCACGAACAGCTCCTGCCGGTTCACGAGGAGACCATCGTTGGTCCCCGCATCCCGGAACAGCCACAGATGACCTGAGGAAATACAACATTACAAGGCCGAACGGTGAGGAGACAACCCCGGAGACCCCCAGGAAGGCCCCGAACTCACCGCGGTAACTGTGCATGACCCTGCCCGTTCGCGGCTTCAGCACCGGGTAGTTACGCGGAAGCCCCTCGAAATCCACCCACACCGGTAACACGGGGCGGGAGCTGTGGTTGTTGAACACAACCTCGGACAGTTCGCGAGTGTCAACGGAGCGCAGGGACGGAGGGGGGTTCGCCGGGGAGACCGAGAACGGGACCGGGGGAGACATGGCCGCCTACCCTGCCACCATCACTGCCGCTCCGCCCGGACGGGGAGGGAGGGGGAGCGCGCATGCGCGATCAGGAGCGAGCGGGGCGTGGNTCGGTGTCCGCTGCCGAGACAGCGTTGGTTTCTCGCCCACGATCCTGGAAGGGCACTTCCCCAGCGGCCCTCTGCGGAATTCGGCGGCACGGAATCAGTCTGTCTCGGTTGGAGGAGCCCTTGAGGAGCACCGAGTGCTGCATTGGGGAGAAATCCCTCGCTGCGAGGGGGCTGAGGCCCTGCAACAGGTTGCCCCGGGAGGCAGTGGCTGCTCCATCCCTGGAAGTGTTCAAAACCAGGTTGGATGGGGCTCTGGGGACAGGCGTCACTGCCCATGGCAGGGGTTGGAATTAGGTGATCTCTCAGGTCTGTTTCAACCTTAGCGGTTTTATGAGCTTTCCACCCAGCACTGCCAGTCACATCTGAACCATGCCCCTAACCCTCTGGTGTTTAAATCTTTCCAGTGATGGTGACTCCAGCACTGCCCTGGGCAGCCTGTTCCACTGTTCAAGAACCTTTTCAGGGAAGAAATTCTTAACATCCAGTCTAAACCTCCCACGGGTGCAGCTTGCAGCCACTTCCTCCAGTCCTATCACTTGCATAGGTACCTACTGGCACGTGTTTCTGACACCATGTGCAGTGCTGGCTGGTTACGGGACAGGGCAGTATCTGAAATGGAAAGAGGCTTGACTGCTCAGTGCCTGGTACCAATCCTTAGAACGGGAGTACAGTTTTTGAGAGGATCTTACTTTGTTAAGCTATGCCAATCTCTTTCAACTCCAGTGTTAGATGTGGTTTAAAAACAAAAATATGACCCTATCACCTCTCGGGGATAACAACTTGCATTTTACTAATCTCAATTCAATCTTTAACTCATTAGGAGAAAAAGTACTCCAAAATGCAGACTACAAGGTCTTAAAATGCTACATGTTCAGCTTTCCTTTGGAAAAAAATACCAGCAGTAATGGACCACCCGGTGTTAATGCATCCAGTTCGTGCTATAGAGTCCATCAGAGATGCCCCCTGATGCAACGGCTGCCTGCAGTACCCTGACACTGTCATGCAGACAGTGCAGTGTGGGAGAGAAATGAATGGGCACTGGTGGCATTGCTTTATTCAGAAAAACAAGTGTGTAGTAAATAAAGGACTTTACTGGACACAGACCAAAAAAACCCCACTTGTCTCTTATGCAAAAACCTCTAGAACTTTTAATACTTGTTAACTTACCTCTAGACAGTTGAACACAGTTAACAGGAATACACTTCCATGACAAAAGCTGGTAATGAGTGCTTTCAGCCTCTGATGAAGTAAGAGGCTCAAGAAATCACTGTACAATTACAGAAGGAAAAAACACTTGCAACTTCAAGTTCTATGTTTTGGTCAGTATTGTGGCAGAACTATGGCAATTCAATCACCCCGTGAATTTGAACACGTTGCCACCCTGATGTGTGTCCAGTAAACACCGGGAATGGGAACTTTGTAGTGTCATTGCTAAAACTCTGTCTGCTCTCAGGCAGTATCTACAGGCAGTTTGGTAAGGCTGTGTGTGTAAGCCCCTCACCCAAGCAGTGGCACATTAAAATATGGATTAGACTTTTACTAGTAACTACCGCTAGGCTGAGGTAACGTAAGGACAATGGTACCATCAGCAGACTGTTTTCTAATCGGCATTTGCTTAACAGGTTTGTTAGTTCACACTTGGGCAATGGTAGAAATCAGCAAACTCCCATTTGGAAAAGGCCTACGTTAAAGAGAGAAAACCTGCAAACCCTTCACAGGACAGGCTTAGCAGCCCTGTCAGTCATTTTAAAATACACAACTCTACCACTCGGGAAGTAAATTAACTGTTGACTCCAGCGCCACTTCAACTTGTTTGGACTGGAAGCAGAGGAAACAAACATTTAACTGAAAAACAGTGATCACAGCAGAGAAGGGGAAAGGAAAGCAACACTAATTCCACCACTGAATTTCAGTTTGGGTGGCAGGAAGGGAAAAGGCTTCAACACTTGGTACACCTGGTAGCTCTCAAGTTGATCCCTGGTTTAGCATTCCTGTTACAGAATTTCTAGACAGGTTGCTTGGCTTTTTCTCTCAGGAACTGACAGGCTGGTGATCTCAGGTGTCAGCTTTACCACACTGCTATTCAACCAGTTCTGGAGGCGTCTTGTCTTCTCCCCGCAGGATTACCAAAACGACCTTTTTTCTTCTGCTCTCTCCCAGGTGCGTCTCAGAAGGTAGACAGCAGCATGAAGCCCTCCGACGTTCACCCACACAGTCTGGGCTTTGCGCCAGATGTGTCCCATGCGTGATAAGGCCTACGATCCAAAAAACACAGCCAAGAGTGGGGGTGGCCTCAAGGTAAGGTAGTAAGGCTAAAACTGGCTTTCAAATTGTTTTTTGTTGTTCTGAACTGCACCTGACAGCAAGGTCAAAGGACGCTGGGTTCAAAACTGTTCAGATGTTATTAATTACTGCTCTAAGAACAGATCATGGAATCACAGGCCAGTTTGGGCTGAGAAGGACCTTACAGCTCATCTAGTTCTAACCTCCTGCAGCAGGCAGGGACATCTTCAACTACAGCAGGTCACGCAAAGCCCTCACCACCTGGCCTTGAACGCTTCCCTCTTCTGTAACAAAGTCAGCTTACAGTTTAATCTTCAAAGTGCTTTCTTGTCTCTCGCAGAACATACCTTGGCAAAGCATTTCTTGTCCTGTGTGAGCAGCACAGCCCTGCCTGTCCCCGGTGTGCAGATTCGGCCCATCTCCATAAGGCAGGCTGGATAGAGATCCCAGTTCTTCTTCTTTGACCCCATCCTGCAGAATAGATTAGGACCCCCTTTGTGACTGCTGAAAGCCAGCTAACTTGTTGTCGTTCAGAGATGGATTAGCTCCCTCAGCACATCACTGACTATTGATTACAACATGTATTTTTCATGTGGATCACACTGATAGCTTTTAATCAGGCCCAGTTAAGTAACCAAGAAGACAGAGCCCAGGCAGAAGCAGCAGTTAAGTGCCATTACTTTACCTCACCTCTTGCCAAACGGCATGTCCGTCACAATAACGTCCACAGAACCAGTCCGCAGAGGCAGGTTGCAGATGTCCCACTGGATGATGTCTAAGGGTATGCCCAGAGAAGAACTGCTGCAAAAGCAAAGACAGTCACCTCAGACAAGGTTCACTGAGAACACTTCTAAATTGCAGGTCTCTACAGTTAGCAAAAGAAGAAACAGGAAAGTATCAGTGAGGCAGTCAAATGCCTCAATGCAAGATGCGTTTCTTCATGTTAAATCCTACAGGAGATCAAAATAACCTGTGCTGTCCTCACCTTTCCTCTTTCTCATTTTTCTTTAGCAAGGAACAGATGTTGTTTGCTGCTCTCTTCACAGCCTGAGAGTTGTTATCACCAGCAATGTGATAGCAGCTAGGCCACTCTGTGGCTCCCTGCAGGCAAACAGACAATAAATTATATTAGTATCATCAGTGCTTAATTTAAACCAAACAGGGTGAAGAACTGCTCTGATACCACAAACCAACAAAGCCAGCTGATGCCAATGGTTTGAAAATTCTGTAACAAGAGCTATGCACCTTGAAGCCTCAACATACTTTTGGGTTAGTTTCTGCTACAGTTTTAGGAAGGAAACTGTGGGCTTTTACAAAAAGCGTGTTTATCATAACGCTGGTGATTGCTTTGGGAATGTGCTCTTCAGTTGTTCCCAGTAAAACGTGTGTGCATTATTTGCTTGCAGATACTGTGAAGTTTTGCGAAGTTAGAAAATAAAGGAGGAGTCACCTCTATTGGAATTGCCCCTGTACCGCACATGGGATCAACAATGATGTCTGTGGGCTGCGGATCACAGAGCCTGAGGAACAGACAAAGGACATGGTGAGCAAAGCCTAAGTGTGAATTTCTGTAAGGAAGAAAAGCTCAGCTATTTTAATCACTCTGATTCTCTCTTTCAACGAAAAAACCCCAAACCCCTTAAAACTACTTCTGGGTGGTTATTTTGCCCGATTGTTAGTTAGCACTTTATCAGCAGCAATACGAGAAAGGGTTTGAAGAACACGATATGGTGTTTTGAAAATGGGCTAGCTCAGCAAACAGCCCCCTGACTGGAAAACACTGGCAGCTCGTCCTGCGCACACTGCTTCAGCAACTTGGCTTTTTCCCTTTCGAGGATTGATGAAAACAGCTTCTGTGTTGGCAGCAGGGGCTAAAGGCTCTCTCATTTCTAAACTCATTCCCGAGAATGACCCGGGGCGCAACGCACTGACCTAAGCATGCCGTAAGCGAGAGTTGAACGAAGAGTTGTGGGTCCAAAATGTGTAATGTTTCTTCTGTGAAGGCTCTCCTCAGTCAATGCAATACCCACAACCACTTCATTATTGTGAATATTGAGAAGAACCTGAAGGGAAAACATGAACGAAATATCAGCGTGTCGGGAGTTTCTGGAGTATGTCTGGTCAATGGCTGTAAGAATCTGAGGGGGGAATCTAAAACCCAGACCCTACGGATAAAAGGGTGTTCTTGTCAGAAAAGCAGTGCTCTGGTCACACGACAGCAAGGGACCCGATTCAGAGGAGCATTCCCACAGTACCGTCCTCACAGGATTTCAAAACACACTGTACCGTTACGCTGACTTTTAGAAAGTCGTACCTTGTACACGTGCACAAGCTGGGTAATGCTGCCAGCCCCAGAGAAGCAGGTGCAGGGCAGCAACTGAATCACACTGCTGGTCCCCTCCATCACATCCAGCTTCTAACTAGAGTACCTTCTGTTAATTCACACCAACAGAGAACAGTGGATTGGCGGGTGATGATTTAAATGAGGGTAAAAGTAAAGCAGAAGGTGCCTGCATTACATTTAAACAAGAACAAATGCTACCAGAGATGACACCTGGAACCAAAGCTGTGGCTGTGGCTGAGGGAGGGCGGAAGCTTTGCAGCAGCAGCTGCCTGGGGTGCACATGGTGAGGAAAATACAACGTTTGCAATGTAAAAGAGGGACTCATGCAAGAGAGGGATGTCCACACTGGACAGCCAGAGGACTAGCAAGCAGTGGGACCTGAGGTGACACACAATGTGCCAGTGAAGTGAACGGTTCTGAGGAGGCTGTGATGTCAGCATCACCAGCTTGTAGTTCCTCAGTCATCTTTTGGAGGCATTCTGGAAGCCTCTCAGCATCTAAACTGCAGTGTTTCCTAAGGAGAGCACTATACCTCTACATCAAAGTCTGTCATGTCAGCTTTCCACTGGAAGTGCTCCTGCACGGCTCCACCGAAGTCGCGTGCAGCCTCGTTGGATGTGAAGCTGTGCTTGTCTCCTGCTCTGTTGCAGGTGACACGGAACTTGAGCACCTTTGCCTCTCCTTCACTTATCTTGCCGTCACCAGCCGTGGTCTCGCTCCCAGAGCCCGCCTGTGATTCCTCTTTAGCGTCTGACTGTCCATTATCCTCCTTGCCATTCTGGGATGCCAGGCTACGTGTCTCTGCTGCGTCCTGCCTGCCCGCAGGCTCCACATCCACAGCAGCAGCATTTTCAGCAGAGTTCTCCTGCTGACTTGCTTCTTTTTGATCTGACCCTCCTTCTGCACTGCCATGAGGCTTCTCTTTGCTCTGGACACTGTGCTTTTTGCATTTTGTCTTTCTCTTTTTCAAGCTGTTGTTCAGCTCCCAAACCTTCAACGGATTGGTCCACGGCAGCTTTTTAACCAAATCCTCCAAATCCTTTAGAGCGTCTTCCTTTATAAGACAAAAAAGTTGTGGCAGTCATTCCGTTCCTTTAATGACTGCCTTCTCACAGCCTCTTTCTTCAGTTAGGTCCCTAAGCACGGAACACATCTAAGCAACGCTGGTAGGTTTCACCCTAACTAAACTGAATGCACTTAAAGCCACAGGACCTGCAGCATCCCAGTTCACTGGTCCTGGCAGGACCAGTAATAAAATAAACCCACGCTTGTTCACAGACCACCTTTCTGAAACTAAGCTTCAGTGACAACGCCACAAGCCCCAGAGCTGGTGGGAAACGAGCGGTAACTCACCTTGCTTTCCTTAAACTGATAGTCGCTGAGCTCCTGGACGACCACAAACAAATTATCCACGGACCGCAGCCGATGGACCTGCGAGAGACCAGAAACCCCCCCGGTTCTGAGCCTGCTGTCTCCTCCAGTTTCCCACCGCTCTCTGCACTCGGAATCGTGACCGCTTCCCGCCTAAGGCCAGCGGGAAGGCTCGGCCTGAGCCCCGGATACACCGAACGGCCCCGCGCAATGCCCACGCGTGTTCGCTAGCCACCGGCTGACGGGACCCGGGGGACGGACGGACCTGCGGCAGGCTCCGGGCCGGGACCTCGAAGTAGATCTTGCCGCGGTCGCGGCTGACGCTGGAGACCGAACCCAGCTTCTCCTGCACCTCAGCGGCCGCTGTCAGCTCGAAGCCGGTGGGCACGGTGGCACCGATAACCGCCGCCAGCTCCGCGCCCTCCTCGGCCGCTCCCAGATCCCCACCGGCCGCCGGGCTCACAGTGGCCGCCGGGCAACCACCGGCCTCCGCCATGCCCAAGCACCAAGCCGGGCCGCACCGAGGCCTGCCGCCGGCACACCGCCTTCTCCTCCCGCTGCGGCTTCCGCTTCCGGGTCGGGGCGCGCCCACGGGGGCGGCAGCGTCCCCTGCTGTCCCGCCCGGGCGGCTGTCGGGATGGTGGCCCCAGGCTCTAGTTGGAGGTGCCCATTGACGGGGCAAAAGGGCAGTGGCCACCAACTGGGACAGGAGGTTCCACCTGAACACAAGGAGAAACTTCTGTACCTGGGCCCAGGCTGCACAGAGAGGTTGCGGGGTCTCCTCTGCAGACACTGAAAACCCTGGACTGTTCTATGAGATCTGCTCCAGGGGATCCTCCTCTAGTGGGAGGATTGGACTAGATGCTCTCCATTGGTTCCTGCAGCCCCCACCATTCCATGATTGTACGACTCTGTAGTCATTGGTACGTTCCCAGCACTAGAACTGATTTTTAAATTAAAAAATTAGTTGCTAAAATTAGGTTTCTTTCAGGAGGTGTGGAAAGAGAGACAGAAAGAGAGACAGGTCACCCTAAATACCCCCTATGACCATCCCTGTGTCAGTATCACAACGTGTGAACTGTCTGGAGCTGAAGAGGCAGCTATTTTTCTCCTGTCCTCTTCCAGTCCCATTGTCTTTACCTTTTCCCAGCACTGTAAACATGACTTGTCCCCGCAGCTTGTTGTTCTGCAGTTGTAGTGTGTATGACAACAGCACAGCACCGTTTAATTTCTTCTCCCCGTGTATGTTCTGATTCTACTGTGACATTTTAATAGTGAGCAGATGCCTGGAGCACTGCTCTTGCCCTCAAGCCTTCTGCAGCATCTCTTTGCTTTCACATGAGAAGTCTGTATGTGAGAGGGTGTCTCAGAGAGGGAAGGTGTGGGTTTTATTCCATCGGTTTATTTTTAACTTGTGATTCAAGTCTGAAAATATAGAATTAAAAGCAAGGAATTTGGGTCATAAACATATGGAGACAGTTTCTGTGAAATGGCTTCTTTGATGAGAACTTGAAAACAAGCTGAAGCAGTCAGAACCACCGGGGATCTTCTGCGTCTTCTTCTGAACCGCAGCTGGCACCCAGTGTGGGGATGCTGCTGTTGTATGGGGTATGATGAGGACTGCTCCAGCCTGTATCTCCGTGTGTTAGGCCCTGGGTGACTGCTGACACTGCCCAGGACACTGCACCTCACCACAGCATGTTGTACCTTGTTCTGCCGCAACGCCTGTAGTAAGGGGGAGCTTTGTGACTCAGGTGGGATAAGGAACTTGGCTTGGCTTGCTCAGCTAGTTTCAACAGCAGAATTTTCAGCATATTTTGGTGAAGGTGTTTGCCAGACACTTAAATTAATTCCATATGTCTGGCCCAGCAGCAGCAGCTCTGACCTTTCCCCGTTGGTTGCAGATTGAAAGGTGAGAACCGGTAACCATCAGGCTGAGCTTCAGCTCTTGAAACCTGTCCAAGCAACACTTGCACAATTACCTCCTGCCAGCAGCCAGGGCCTACGGTAGCTGAAGGCATTGGTTTGTCTAACACCCACACAAGGCTTTTTCTTAGCATAATCCTTCACTTGCAGGTTTCCTCATGAAAGCTCCTGAGGTGCTCTGTAAATATGGAGCTGAAGCGTCTTTCAGGTTAAAGAAGGGGCGATGTCGCCTTGACCATGTGTTCCTTCACGCTTGTGTTTCAGGGTCAATCCACTGAACGCTGGAAATAGTCATTGACCATCTAAAGACAGCATCTCTTACTGTCCTATTATAATTATCCTGTTATTGTCCTAGAGTGACTCGTTTGTCTCACAGCGTTGGCACTTAGCTGCAGAACATTCACAACAAACTGACTAGCCCGACTAACTTACCCTATAGGCAAGGCTACAGGATGAACATAAAAAGGGGGGATCATACAGGATGGTGTTTGTCAATCACAGTGGTTACTGGATGGGAGAGTTAGTGTGTGTTTACTGGTGAGCCTTAGTCAGAACTGGTGTGAACTGAGGATAGTGGGTGATAAGCCGAGACGAACAGTTAACAGCTTCAAGTGAGAAATTGTATTGCAAACGCTTACTGCTGGAAATGTTTTGTTCGTAAGGGAACCAACCCGCCTTTCCTGTCCCCAGCAGGTTTTGCACATGAACTAATGATCTACAGTTAGCACCTGCTGCATGGGCAGCATGGGTGGTTGCAGAGCTGCTTGCTCTGAGAGTCGGGTGGTAAGGTGCTGCAGCAATACTGCAAAACCTAAACCAGGCCCTTAACTAAGGAGGAAACAGTGACAATGTAAATTCAACAGGGTGGCAGAAAACGAGTCAGAACTGCTGTCTTCGGGCAGGACCGGGACTCTCAAAGCAGTTGGAATGGTGGTTACTGCAGGAGTGGTACAGCAATGAGCCCTGCATGCACACTAGCTCCATGCTGCTGCCTTTGCTCGGTGTGGTAGTGAGAGCCGTGTAGATCTGACATGAATGTGGAACAAGTCTGGGCTGCCTGGGCTTTTTCCCTCCAGCTAGCACAAGACCTTTCCTGTTTCTGTTTCTGGCAAGTCACAGATGCAGAACATCTTCCAGCTGTCTCTCTGTCCTTGTACCAACATGCGTGTCACACTGCAGGAAGGGGCGGGATTATCTCCTTGTGGTGACAAATCATTTTAGATCCAAATTAGTGACCAGCAGACCCAAAGTTCCACACCTTTACTTGCGGCTACAGAGAAGATGCCACATTTCTGTGAGAACGACTGGCTGTGTGCTGCTTGCTTAGCCACAGCTTCATTTAGAGCTCTTCTATAAACAGCAGAGCGCACTGCTTTCTGGGATAACCTCACTGGCTTCCCTGGCTGCATTTGAGGCTCATCTCAAGGTCATGCTAGGCTCATTGTAATAATCAAAATCAGAAGAAACTCAAGGAACAGCAGCCTTCTGCTCTCTTTAAACCTCCTCCTGCACTCATAACACATTGTCCGTCTGGTGAGCTCTCAGAGAGCGAGCTCTGTATCAGTGCTCACTGCCTCACCGGTAATGAAACGAACGTGCTACAGGCCACTGGTGAAGGCCTAAATATCACACAGAGCTATGGCCCTGCACATGGAGAGGAAATTACCGTGCAGTGTGTGGCTGCTAAGAGACATGCCCGCAAGATGGGCACTGGTGTAATGCTGAGCATTACTAAAAATGGCTTCCCAAGGCGCTCACTCCGAGCTCGTGTAGATTTTTATAGAGCATTGCTCCATTTGGCAGCTGGAGGGTAGAGGAGGGGGTGGCTGCAAAGCTGCAGTCAGGTAGCTGAAGCCTGAAGCATTATCTGAGGATGGATGAGCAAGACCCCGCTGTTGTTACATGTTCCTTTGATTTGGAAAGAATACGCGTTTTAGAAAATGACATTCTTTGCAAACACATTCAGGAAAAGAGCTGCCTGTTATTTCAGCTAACATTTCCCCCTCTGGAAACGCAGTCCGGCCTCTCACACCGTTCAGACATACTTGAAAATGTTGTAGAGACTCAGAGGCGTGAAAATGCTGAGGTAAACAAATACACACTCAGTGAGGAAGTGGTGAAAGGTGCTTGGATTGAACCAGCAATGTTTGTGTGTTTGAACCCTGGGTAGCCCAGACACTGCAGCAAGGAAGCTGATGGCCACACCTGGCTGGCATTAGGGCGAAACAGCTGCAGGTGTCTCTTGTAAGCACTTCAGATCTCCACATGTCCCACCTTTCCGTGCAGTCTGAAGCTAAAAATGGATCACTGGCACCTCAGCTGCAGGACACTTGTAGTGTTTTGGTGAGCTCAGTCTTGCAGAGCCTGATATTAAGCCCTGGTGTGGTCTGAAATCCTCCCCTACGAGAGGTGTGCCCTGCCAGATGGTGGTAGGACATCTCAGGAGGTCCTGAGGCGCATATCAACTCTCCTTGCTGGGGTCTGCACTGGAGCTGGGCTGGTGGCACTTTCCTGTGCTTGCTGAGCTTTCATCCACAGCTCCACTAAGGCTCTGCAATTACTTTAATGCAGCAGCCATCCGATGATAATCATTCCACTTACTCATCTCTAAAGATCTGGTGATGAGCAGGTGAAGAGCCCACTGAGAAGAGTTCATTCCTGACGAGAGGAAGGATGCTTCCTACTTCCCTCAAGGAAAATTGCACTGGCTGGTAATAGGACTGGATTTAACTGGATCAGACTTGTTTCGTTGGTATTGGAAAGCAAAACAGTTCCAGTTAGGGAAAAAAATCTGGGTACTGAGACAGTGTTTGTTCACCACTTTCCAAGGTCACGCAGTAGATTTCCTAAAAGTTACTGACAAGCACCGGGTTCTGCTTCTCAGTGGTCTTCTTTTCTTCCTGCTGCAGGCATCCTGCACGCTCCTGCCTCATAAACCTTCGCTGAGGAAGGACCTGAGCTGCTCTGGCTGTCGGCTTATGGGCTGTCCTCAACAAGCACAAGAACCGAGAAGAACTTGGAGAAGGTAAGGCTGATCTGCAGCACTACCAGATCTACCTCTGAGGCCTCGTATCCGTGGGCCTCTGAGAGGTTTTTCAGGAACAGAGTATGGGAAGCTTTCAGTGAGCTCTGTGGGAAGTTTGGCTCTCAGGGGCCTTGGGGCTACAGTTTCACCACTTCTGCTCCAGTGCACTGACTTTGCTGTGTGCTTTTTGGTACTGGTTTCACTCCCTCTTCTGCAGTGTTTCCCTGTTGCTCAAATCACCCTGGATTTACCAGAGTGTGGGTTAACTGGGGGGATTTGTTCAGGCAGCCTCAACCCGCTGGCATCTACCTGCTGACCAACAGCTGAGTTCACTTGGAGATACACACCCAAGTGAAAAAGAAGCAGAGATGGGGCAGTTTACAGTTTAACACTTTTCATGAGACTTTAACCTCAAACGGTGCTTATGAACGAAGTGTGGTAGTCTGTGGTGCAAGCTGTGGGACCCAGTCTGACCAATCCCACCCAGTCCTCTGTGCTCTCTTGATGGCTTGTGTGGGGAAAAGAGAGGAGGTTGCCCCATTTAGGAGCTCTTGCTCTTTCAGTCATGGTCTTGAATTTGCTTTGACATCCTGACAACGGGGATTTATCGAAGTGCCTGCTGAGTTAGCATCAGGTTTACAGGCTGGAAGCTAATCCCTGAACACATTTCCAGCAGTTCAGGGAGAAAACCACAATGCACCTGCAAGACTTTTTGTTTGTGTACCTGACCTCACTTTCTTTGGGGAAGAGAAAGGGGGAGAGGGAGGTGGACATGAACCCAATTTGTTTCTTGCCATAGGACACCCTGTGAGTGGACCTTGGGGCATTGACCAGTGATCCCTGGTCATTCACAAAGCCATCTTTCAAAACCCACAGCAAGTTTGTGCAGTGTTCAGTCCATCTGTTGTTGGAACTGCCTTCACTGGACAACAGCTGTGACAGCCTCCCTGCCTGCAACCATGCAGAATCAAAGTTGCTCTGCATAAATTACCATTTACCAGACCCAGGCTTCGCTGCTGTCAGTAGCGGAGGTCATTATGTGACTGCATTGACTCCACTGCCAGGACTTGTCTGTATGTGTAAGGTGTTCTCCAGTACCTATCGACTTTGTCTCCTGACGAGTTCTTGATGGAAAAAGCAAATCGTCATCAAGTGGCCGCTAAGGCAGGCAGCTCCTAGTTCCAGTGGGCATTAACCGCTTGCTGATTTTCATCTTCCTGTGTGGGTGTACGTGTCTCTATTAAAAGTTGCTCCTTGCTGAGAGGCCTGAATCAGAAGGACTTTTCAGATCCTCCCTGGGGCTGAAGGGTTTTCATGGGTGTTCCAGCTTCAGTCAGCATCTCAGACGGAGCAGGCTGCCTTCACGTGGTTTAAATAAGGCAACCTGATAGAGGAGACCACACATAGGAGAGCAGTAGCAGGAAGAGGTGGTTGCCACTGACCAATGAATAATTTAAAGGAAGCAAGTATCCTGCTTTCTCTCTGGTGCTTTCAGGAAGTTGTTTAAATGCAAGGGAATTGCAATAATGAGAATCTAGAATGGGGATGTTATTGTCCCTTGAGGCCACGGCCTAGGGCTTAGGGAAATGTGATGAGGGCTAGACTCGATGATCCTGGAGGTCCTTTCTGTGTCCAAGTGACTGCTGCTTAGGTCACAGCCGCTAGCTGTAGTGATGAGAGCCCTATCACAGGGGTTGTACATGTCTGAAATCTGTCCAGTCCTTTTATGAGGCAAAGCTTGAGGGCAAAATATTATCAGTTGGTCTAATCATAGCTGTAGTGGGAGAAGAGGGGAGTAAAGCCCACAGAAACATTTTGGTTTGAATTTTAGTCCCTACCCCTTCTGCTCTCTAATAATAGAAACTGATGAACTTTCAGAGCTCCATCTTCGCTCCAGCTTTACTGCTTGCTGTTTGCTAGCCTTCTGCAGTTCTTCCTAGGGTGTGGCGTTTCAAAGCTGTGGTTGTGTAGTCCCGCAAATGTGCCAGGTCAGGAGTGCTGCTGGGGTGCAGGAGGTAACGGATGAGCTCTGTAGCCTGTGTGAAGCCACAATCCTTGACCCCAGCTATCCTGCCTTCACCCACCCTGGGGAAATCCAAAAGTTCTTCCAAATGATGAAGAACATATCTGCCTCTCTGAGGTTGCACTGGTACAGCCCAGACAGTGGGACTGGGCTCTAACTCTCCCAGAGACACTGCTGTGTGCTTGTAGGGAAGAAATTAACAGGTACGGGGAAAACTCAACCCAAACCTGGTTCCCTGGACATGATAGTAATGGTTCTTTCATTATAAAAGTGATTGGTGCCCTGGTGGCTTGGGGTGCCTTTCCCCACCCTCACTGATATATCCCTGTCAGTCCCATTCCAACTTAAACTGAGACTGGGTGGTTTCTCCTCACTGAAAGGCTGAGAGCGAAGGAACAGTCTTTGTCCGTGGCACAAAGGTCAAAACATTATTCACTTTGCACTGCAGCTATAAACACTGAGATTAAGTGCCAGAAGCTTGTTCACCACTTGCTCAATCGTGCTGAGGGTGAAGGAGCATGAGATGGAGGAGATGTCCCTGGCAGGTAACTCTTCTTGCTGATGCAGGACCTGTGAAGGAGATCCCTGGCTATCCAATTCTTAGTCAGAACTCAGAAGCAGTGGAACAGTCTTGCTGTGGCCCATCACTTTTTCTGTTGCACCCCATGTGGCTGATTAGGGCCTGAGTGAGTCCAAAAGCATGTGAATGCTCAGGAATCTGCAGCTCAGAGAGACAGCAGGTATTCTGATGAGCACCTGCCTGGTTAATGCTTTAGGAACACCTTTCATGTGGAACTTTGTTTTTTAACAGCTAATTTAGCTGCAGGTAAACGGAGGCTTCTGTATTGAGAGACCTGCCAAATACCACTGCGGCTCACAACATAGTTCACTAGAATCATGAGGTATCTTTTGTTATATTTTTCCAGAAAAGCTGTCTTATGCCATCTTTCAATTATTCCTTACTATGGCATCTTAGCAAGGCCTGTGATGTGCTGCAGTACCAGAAGAGTTCCATTAATATACCTGCTGTTGAATTCCTTGTGACCCTGCAGTGGGGATGCAAATTGGGAGGAAGACCTCCCTGGTTGTAGTGGTCATGCCTGTATGTCCAGAAGAGGTACCAGAGGCTCAGCAGTCCTGCTCTCCGGTATTTTGAGCCGAAAGGAAGTGGTTTTAGCCCGTTTTCTGTAGAAGCAGCCTGTTGTTCTCAAAGCAGCGGCGCATAAGTGCTTTGACCTCTTTATTCTCTGAAGCCACCGCAGTAAGCACCTGTCAGTACGACTGTCCATACAGCAAGCTGTTGGGCTGGCCCTTTGTGGCCAGGCAGTTGTTGCCAGCTGATCGTCGGTCTTTCCTCTGGTAGATATAGTGACATTATTTGGGTGTGTGTGGGTGACCTTTGTGACAACACCTCTGCTGAGAATACTCTTAGCCTGCTCTTAACCTGCCTGGGAACTGTGGCCAAACACAATTAAGTTTAGCTTAACTGTAACCTGATTTCTTCTAAGATGTCCTGCAAGGGAGATTTACGTTCTCTACCTATATGGGAAAGCTTCTGCTAAGGGTGTTTGAGAGACGATGGGCAGGGCACACAGCAGTACTCTCCAATGACCTCTCAGGGAGCCTGGAGTTTGGGTTTTATTTTCCAAAATCTGTTGAACCGATACTACAAGGAATTTCTGCTCTTTGTCAAGGGAAGACAGAGAGAGGAGCTGGCAAGAGGTTGAGCTTTGCGACTACTGCCAGACCCTAAAAATGTTCTGTACCTTCACCTTTAAAAATAGAGAGAACAGGGGAATGATGGTTCAATGCAATACAAAAGAAGCTGTGATATCCCTTGCTTTTTTAACCCACGCGCGCGAAGTCTTCGGAGTCTGTGTTTGCTGTGTGTGTGGAACGTCTGTAACAGTGGGGTTCCTGATGTCAGCCATTGCTTCTGCAGTGACACAAGGACTGTGCACTGTGCTCGCTGCTCACGTTCTCTAACAGCCCCAAATCACGGCTATGTCAGTGCTGGCTTAAATAAAGTAAAATCCCAGAGGAAGTGATCAGGCCTTGGCTGTCTGCTCTCGAGCACTTGACAGTGAACAGACCAGACAGCATGTCCGAGAGGGGGGCACCCAGGCCAGTTGCTGTTTAACCTCCTTGGGGCAGCACAGAGGAGGGAGGACACAGCCCCTCTGCTGTGTGGGCTCAGGGTCTGCCTGCCAGATGGAAGCTGCCCGCAAGGCCCATCTGGAAAACGTTTGGAGCTGCTGAGGAAAATCTGTGACTTCTCTTCCCCTCCCATTCCCTCTCCACCGTGTTTGTTCTGCATGCTGGCAGTTGCTGCTTCAAGCGGTGGCTGGACTGGCTGCACGTGCTCTGCCACTGGACTCTCCCTCCCCTGCACATGCAGCGACCTTCTTACCAGTCTCATCTGTGTGTTACCTGGGAAGGTGTCTGCTTGCAGTGTGGTCCCCTACTCTGCTGGAAATGTGCAGGGAGCATCACGATGGAAACAGAGCCTGTAAGCACAGCATTTCCCACCGTCTGCCCTTCTGCCAGCCACAGCAGCTCCTTTGGCCCTTGGTCCTTGCATAGAGCACATGGTGGCTTGTACAGGGCGCTGTGTGCTTCACAGACCTTCCTTTTCCAGAAGCAGAAGTTACGCTGAATGCCACACAGGCTGCACCTTCACCTGAGTCATTTAGACAGATAATGCCAGTCAGATGAACAGGCAGGTTTGATAATGAAGTTTCCATTCCAAACCCACCAATCCCATCGGGGTCCCATGAAGCAGCAGGCATCTGCATGAATTCCTTTTGTGTTTGTGTCCCTTTTAGGCCAGAAACAAACCCCTCCTGCTTTACACAGGACCTTTTCAGTATTGCTGCGCCGTGACGAATGCTCCCTGTAGGCAGAAATCTCACCGGTTACTTCACAGATTCTGCTGCTCTGCATTTTGAAGAGGCTAAGGGGAGATGCTTTCTGAGTTAGATAGTGTTGAACTCAATCTGTGAAATCAGCTCCAGGGAATCCAGACTTCACTGGCTATTTGGCTTTAAATCATGAAGGTATTTTAAAGTGAAACTGGGAGAGTTGTGCAACTCCACAGGGAGCAGATGCTAGAACAAACTCCAGGTTTAAGTTTTCTTGCTGCTTTTTAGAGTCCAGTGATTTGTTTGTTCTATATCCATGGCTACGTAGCTGTTAGAAGCAGTCTTCTTTCATCAAATGTGGTTCATATGAAATAGTTGCAGTCGTCACAGTAATTCCTGGCTTGTGAGTCACCTGGGCTGTGGATACTGATCCTCTGGCAAGGCCACCTTCTCTTGTAGTGCTATCCCACCAGTGTCCTCAGCCCGTGCTTGAGGGAATCTCTGCAGCACACAGCAGGCATTTCCCTTAGCTACACAACAAGGGACCCCGAGAACTGGGACTCGTTATTTGGGAGTTTTGACGTGTGTTGAGTCCTCACACCGGCTTCACAAGGCCAGAGGATTACTCCTCAGAGGAATTAATCCAGGTCTCTGCTGATACAGGTCACTCGCCCAAGTTGCTACCTGTAAGGTTTTGGGTTGGAGGGTGTGGAAACCCCTCTGTGGTTCAGAGCTTTGGGAATTCGCCTGGGGGCAGGGGACCCTTGCAGTACGCTTCATCTGGAAACCCCTCTGTGGTTACACCTGTGTCCTGTGTGTGTTCATGGCTTTGGGAATTCTCCTGGGGGTAGGGGACCCTTGCAGTACACTTCATCTACTGCTTGTGTGACAGCATTTCCAGCCACCAGCTTTCCTGCCTTTAGGTGCAGACTGCAATAAGGAGCAACTTGCAGAGTTACTCTACAGGATGTCAGATGTGGCTCCCGAATAGGAGCGCAGTGTGTGCTTCCACCAGCTGTGTGCTGCTCAGGCAGGCAGGTCAGAAGGTGGAGGTGAACGTTAGGAGGGCTCCAGTCATACCGAATCTGTGACTGAAGCTGTGGCTTCCTTCCCTGGCAATTCACTCATGCTTTGTTGTGAGAGAGTATGGAGGTGCCAGTCACTGCTTCTGCTGACCAGGTTCTTCTTTCCTAAGTTGGATACTCTATGAACAGGAGCTGGTTTGGGTGAGGAAACAAGAAGCCACAGCTTTTCCCTGTGTTCAGACCTGAGCTGCTCTTAGGTGGCTGTTTGTGGATTAGTGCTATTGCACTTGGTGCAGGATCTGTCAGAAGAAACACCTCGTGCTGCTGGTGTGCAGTTTGTTACAGCATCTGCAGTACAGGGGCTGCAGTGTTTTGCCTGCTGTTCTGCTGCGGGCTGGCTGAGGTTTGCTGGCTACGAAACAAGTGACATTGCTGGGTGATTCTCTCGGGAGATGGTGCTCGCTCTGTCCTGGCCGGGGTCCGTGCGCATGCAGCATATTCCCTCTTAGGCTGCAGCGGGCTCTGGTGCTGGTGTCAGCTCAATTTCTTCCTCGCAAGTGCATGCCAAGGGCTAGATGCCAGCAGCTGGCAGTGAAACAGCTCTGGTAAGAACCTAGACCAGGAGCAAAAGGGGAAGTGGGAAAGATGCCAAGGCCTGCAGAAACAAGGGAGTGCAACAGCCAGGAGTGACTGAGAAAGGGCCGCATCTCCCGGCAGGGTCCTGAACCCGGGAGAAGGGAAAGGGGCGCTTAATGCTGGAGATGACCTTCAGTCTTTTTCTGTAACTATCTGCAGATCTCTGTGAAAACATCCTGTTCCACACAGACTTTCAGGTGAAAGGAGAATGGGAAGATGAGCAGACACTAGGTGACAGGATTGGTGGTACTGTTGGGTGGCTGCACAGAGAGGCTGCTGATGTGAGCATTTCCGTGCTGTCCAGAAACAGGAGGCTGGAAACTGTGAAGAAAGAAGTGGGGATTGAATAGGTCCTTCAGCCTGTGACATGGAAAGAGAGCTCTGTGAGAGTTATTTCAGAGAGAGAGAGAGTGAGGGTGTTAAAACTAATATCCTGAGTGCAGGTAGATCAGCATCTTGCGACAAGAACGAAGAGTGGGCTGATACATACGGCTTGGGTGCCGTTCGCTGCGTGGTACTGAAGGTCATGTTCGAGCATTACAGACCACAAGGTAGTCCTTGAACATTATGACATTTCCTTTAGAAGCACGAAATTTCAGCTAAACCCACAGCGGCTCAGGATGCTGCTTGTCTTTGACACTTGAGCCTGCACTGTGCTCTGGGATGGTAATTTGTCACATGTACCTCCCTTGTTCAGTGCTCACTGCCATGAAGTGAGCACTTACAAGTGCTGTTTGCCCCCTGCAGCCTGGATGGGTGGTGTGGAGCAAGGAGCAGGGGACTGGGAACGGTTTGGGGCTCTGCTGCGCAACTTCTAGTGAGTTTTGTGCCTTTGGTTCCTCTCACCTCATCCTGTCTGCTCTGATTTTCATTTTGTTAGGACAGGGGTATGAGGATTACCTCATAAGTTAGTGAGGCTTTTTCTCTGGGAAGCAGTCATGGCTGTACTTGGAACATTCTGGGACCTTCCTGTCCCAGCCAAAAGGAGGGACTGACATGCAGTGGCATGAGAGGGATCAGCCCTGTTTGGCTGGTGGAGGTCTGATGCAGGACTCAGCAGCACAAACCTCCGTGTGCTTCAGGGGCTGCTGGGGCTGATGTCGGCCAGCAAATGGGCTGGTTCTCTGCCCACCTTCAGGTCTCACAGAGCTGCAAAAGCATCACAGGCAGTCAGCGCATGGTTAGCCTGAAAAGGGGAACGGGGGAACCAAACATCAGGGTGTAAGGGAACACCAGCAGGGCTGCTATTTCTGTCAGAGCTCTTCCTCACACTGTCCCACGCAGTCGCTGCAGCTCTCGCAAATGCAGCCCTTCACCTTGGCATAGTGCAGCTCTCCAGCCAGGAGAACCTGCTCGAGTACAATTGGCTTTACTGCTGCTGTTGAAAATCCCAGCTCTCCTGGGTCTCCCTGGTGCAAAAGCTTCCCCGGCTTATCAATCGCAGATCTATTACATGGCACTTGTCTTTGCTCTGAAGCTCTGCCAGCCACTGCTCAGCAGCGTCTCATCACACAGTAAATCTGCTCTTAACTGTATTGGAACAAAAGCCTAATGTACTGTGTAAAACAGAGAGAGGGAGACAAAAGTGATAACAATCGAATTGGATTCATAGTGCACACAAATTTCCAAACCCACAGCACAGTGATGCTGGGACTAGAGGGAAGAAAACAGCTCTGAAAGCAAGGCAGCAAAGAGCAGACCGCTGTCCTCGCTCCACTTTGGGAGCTGCTTTGCATTCTGCAGGCACAGCCAGGGCTTGGGCAGATGTGTGCACAGCTGCTTTCTGTGGTGGTTCAGCTCCCTGCTCCTTCCCTTCACCAGCAGCTCTTCCCAGTCCTATGGTGGGGAGCAGAGTGGGGTCTGTGAGCCCTTGCTCTGTGCTAGTGCAGGGCCTCAGAGCTTAGCCTGAGCTGCAGCATACGTGGAGGTGCCAGATTCTGGGTGCACTGCAAGGAGCATGGCTGAGCTCACAGCTGAGAGAGGGGCCAGCGACCCTCATCAGAGGCTGGTAGCGGCACCATGAGCACACTGACACCCCATTGCTGTGGGTATCTGCTCAAGCCCTCCTGCAGACCCAGAAATGGTGCTTGGCCTGTTCCAGGCATGGTGATACAGCAGATATGAGCAAAGCCATTCCAGGGAAGTCTGATTTATGGTGCTGCAGAAAACAGCCCTTGTTCTCCCTGGGAAGGCGCATCTCCCTCAGGCTCCTTTCGGTTCAGGTTTTCCACCCGCCTCCGGGACACTGAGCGAGCTGGTGGTAACAGTGCAGGCTCACTCTGGTTCTGCTGAAAGAGGACCAGTTCCTCTATCCCCAAAAGAGGGCTTTGTTAGGACAAGGGTAACCCCAGCCCCCTGTTTGCCAGGCCCCAGTGCTGGTGGTGCAGGTTGCTGTGGCTGTGATTTGCAGTAGCAACGACACTAGTGAGACCTGCAGTCGTTGTACACGGGAAGTAGCCTGGCTTTGCTTCAACCACATCCAACACTTGTGGGCTGTAGGAGGGTGTTTGGCTCTCCAAAAACATCTGAAACTCACTCAAAACCAACTGAGATCCATGAGAGATTATCTACTGACTTCAGTTGCTTTTGATCCAGACTCCTGTGGTGCCCCGAATGCTCTTGTTCTTGTAGTCCCACCCCGCCGCAGTTTCTGAGAGCGCAGTGCACACAGCCTGGCGCTGGCAGCGTGTCGGGGCTCTCCTCAAGCTTTCCTCCACTTCCCTCACCAGCATTTTCCTCCAGTGTTTTCCAATCTGTTCAGCTGCTGATCCAGCAGTGGGGAGCTGGATGGGAAACAGCCAGGCTCTCCCAGCACTCACACCGGTTTGGCTCTGGGATAATCAATCAGCAGCTGTTGCTGATCAGGCAGTGTAATTACTATGGTCCAGGCACTGCTGGTAATCACATTCCCTTCACTAGTGCTGAGGAGACTTTCACCCTCCCTGCAACTGATTTCTGATAGCAGCTGCCTCATCTGGTCTGGACAGTGACTTCAATTATGTGTACGTGTGGAAATCTGTCTCAGGCAAGGCTGAGAAGGGGAGAGCACTGGGCTGTGCACAGCGCCGGTCCACACTGGGCATGGATATGGTTGTGGCTGCACAGGCATTTCCGTGTTGGGCAGAAGCTCCCAGGAGCTGTTACCTGCAAATCTGGTCATTGTGAATGGAGGGGGAGCGCCAAGACCTCTGCAGCTCAGCGCTCTGAAAACATTCCTGGCCCTACTTCATAGAGTCGTGGAACACGCTGGCCCTGCTTGTGGCTGAGCTGCTCTGTGCTGCACTTCTCATCTTGTCCCCTTCACTGGAGGGGGGGACATTGGTACTGTCTGCTTTAAGAGATGAAGTGCTGTAGCAGTAATGAAACACGCGAGCGAGATCCCCTCTGATTGCTTTCTCAGAAGAGAAGGAAGTGCTGCCCATTCCCCTTCCGGTTCCCTTCTCCTCCCGTGCAGGTCTGGATCAGTGCGTGGAGCAGCCGGGAGGAAGGGCTTCATCCTCAGCCCCATGTTACCGAGAAGGGGTGCTTACAAAAATCCCAACTTTCCACTGTTTCAGGAAATGACACTGTCGTGCTGGAATTCACAATGAAGCTGTGAATGTGGCCGGAGCCCGGGGCTCCTCGGCGCGGAGGCCCCTGTGGCCAGCTGCATTCAGCCCTAATGAGGGCCCAGCTCTCTCTGAAAGGCGTTTTCCACTTGGCCCCTTTTCCTTCATCAATCGCTGTCACTTTAGACAGAAGGCCCTGCACGCAGCTTCCCTTCAGCTTGTGTGCTGGCTCTGCAGAGGACAGCCTGCCCTACTAAAATGCATCTCTGAGCCCCTTGAACAATAGTGCTTTGTGTGAGCACACAGAGCAGGCTCAGTTTCCCAGGCTTTTCGTTTTCTCCTCTCCTCTCTCCCGCTGGAAGCCCCTGTCGATGTGGCAACGGGCAGGGGCTGCTACCACTGCTGAACAAAGAGGAGAGGGAGTCCCCCCTGTGGGGTGGGGTTCCTCCTCCTCAGTGCCTGGGTCTGACAGCAGGTACAACAGACCTGAGTGATTTCAGTGGGAGATGCAGAGCAGGGTGCAGGCAGGATGCTGGCCATGGCTTCAGCAGCTTCCCAGGCGGGCAGGGCAAGGGGACAGGGGCAATGGCAGCTTGGGGTTGCTTTGGAGAGGGCAGCATCCCGTAGGAACTCACAGGCTACACCCAGAGCTGCGGCACACCAACGTCGTGGGGTCCCCACAAGCCTGGTACTGGGACTTAGTACTGTGTGGCACTGCTTAGGATGGATGAGGATGCTGAATTGAGGAGCAACAGGGTGAAGTTTTAAAAAGCCACAAAATTAGGCTGAATCTGTGCAGCCAGTGTCTGGTACTGGTTCCTCCAGTCAGAGACCAGCGACAGCGAAGCCCCCACAGCAGCCTTGCACCAACAGCAGACAAGCACACCCCAAAAAAAGCAAGGACACTGACTCCCTTTGCAGCTGGGGAGATGGGGCTGTGACAAAACCTTGGTGTCCCACATCAGACCCCATTTCTGTACCGGTGGGCCCCATGCCCACCTGCCCGCTCCTCCCACTCCCTGCTGCTGCCAGAGAGTGGGAACTGCTGTCGGAAATGGAAATGCTTGGCCCTGGCAAGGCAGAGGCTCTGCTGGGGGAGGTTTATCCACCCTTGTTGGCAGGTAAAACAAAGCATCACATCGGGTGCATGTGACAGAACGTGACTTGGTTTTGTTGCAGGGGTGTTCGGGGACCTCTGTGTCCAGGCTGGGAAGTTGCTGGTCCTACTGGTCTGAGGGCAGGGTGGCGAAGAGGCCCCTTCACATGAGCACCCAGGCAGATGCAACCTGTCATGGGGCAGAGCTCCTGCATGGCCGCCCTCTAAGCATGATAAGTGCAGGTCCTGCGCTCCAGAGTTCCTGAAAGCACTGTTAGTGGGCCTGCAGGCAGAGAAACAGGGATCAGGCATGACAAATTAATTGCAAACAGTAAATAGCAGTGACCCCAATGTCAGCAAGCGAGTCAGGGCCCGACAGCCAACCCGTGCTTGAGCATTTCTTTGGTGTCAGCTGGACCCGGCACAAGGCCCGAGGGTCTCTGCCTTGTGGAACCAGCACTGCAACTGCACTGGGCTCTGCCCCATGCCCAGCCCTCGTGGGCTACTGCGCCCTCTGCATCACCTGCGAAGAAAGTGGTAGTAAGAGCTAGATCTCATTTATAGAATGGAGGTGACGAGCCATGCTGACCTGCGAGGTGCAGAACTCTGACGATGGGAATGGGCTGAGGAACCCCCTCATCTCACCTGTGACAAAAACACACTCAATCCTGCAAAAGAGGACTGCTGTCGTGTAACCTGCAGAGAGGAGCCGAGAGCGCTGTCCTTTGCCTGAAGAACTTGTTGTTAGTACTTGCAGGATGGGCCTTGTTCACGTAGCGACCGGTACAGCTGGGTGTGATTGATCGTTCGTGAACAGGCATTCAGGGATGATAAAAAGATGTTGCTAAAAGAGCAGTGAGCTCCTCCTCCAGTGCAAGTTCTTTTTTTGGTCTGTTGCTACAGCAACTCTCTACTAAGAACAAAGATGACAGCAAGATATTATATTTTGCAGCAACTCAATTGACTCTTGATTCACATTTGGTTTTGCCCTCAGTCACTGAATCCTGCGCCATTAATTGTGTTAGATTTCAGACGGAGACCGTGTCTTCCCGCATTGCCTTTTCCTTCTCCTTAGAAACCAATCCAATCAAATTAACTCGTTCAAGCCCAGTGGCTGATTATAAACACTAGACTTCTTGGCTCTATTCTGTTTGCTTGTGGACACCATGGGTGCCTGGGACAACAGATCTTCCCACCTATTGCAGGCACACTTGTGCCTCTCTGAGAGGAAGGACCTGGGTTGGCTTGGAAGCTCCTGTGCCGCAGGAGTGTGTCTTCAAGCTGCTTTTCATTGCTGCCTGATTCTGTGCACTGGGTGCCACCGGAGCAGTGCTGGGTGCCAGAGGTGCTGGACCCCTTGAAGCCAGCACCAGCAGAATCTGCAGATCGCAGCAGGGAAGTGGAAGTGCAGGATCTGGGTAATCTCCCCAAAGAAACGAGAGGTAGCAGATGTTGACAGGAAGCTGTTAGTAAGAGTCCTTTCACAACTGCTTCAGCAACGTGCAGTGCAACCTCAGTCTTGCAGAGTTACACCGAATTCTGAACAGAGTGTGACTCAAATGCCTTTTACAGGAGAATTACAGCTACCGGGAGGAATCAAGATTGCCAGGCTGTTTATCGAAACACCTCACCCATTCCGTCACAAGCAAATACTCCCATTTCTTACAGCGCCTTGAATTGTTGACTGGCATAATGCTGCAGCGGAAACGCCTGGGATCCAGGCAGACTCGTATTTTTAGAACGATCCTTTTCTTCCCTGAATATTAATGTCTTCTGAGACACCACACTTGCGTTTGTAAAAGACACCCTTCTACTCACGACTGAGCTGATGGGAGCCCAAATAAAATCAGCATAAAATTTCTGGGATGCTTTACCTGAAAAGGAACATGTTGGCTCCCAAAGTATACCCTCCTACACAGACCGTTTGGGAGGCAGTGAAGCTCCTTACTAGGAGTTCCCAGTGAAAATAGGCTTGTTTTACCCAGGGCCATTAGTGATAGCAAATAACCTGGGTAATAGGTGGTGGAAGCTACTTCACAGCAGATGTGCTGCGCCAGCTCTGGTTTGGTCTGTCTGCAGCAGAGCTCTTTGCCAAAAGATCCCAGCTCTGCTCTGCTGTCTCAAGGCTGCAGTAGGACACAGACGGGCCACTGTTTCTGCCATCAGCTGTTCCACCGTAGCTCATGCTGAGTATCACGTCCAGGACTGCTGAAAAGGGAATTGGGGTCAGCTCACCTTGTTCCTGTAGATCTGCCTTGGAAGAGCTATGCAGGGTAAGATGGATGGGACAGCAGTTGCTTGTAGCTCCCTTTTCCCTCCTTACAACTGCAGCTTTCCTTTGTACATCTCCCCTGGAGCCTGTCCTGCCCTATTAGGGGGCAAGGAACATTAGGAAAAGTTACAGGTTTGGGGTACTTTCTTGCTTACTATGGAGCTGCTGGGAAGTGCATTTTCCAGTCTCCTGGTGTGAAAGGGGAGGAGAAGGATCCACAGGTAATGCCTAGGAGTCAGAGCTGCAGCCAGTGATGCAGGTCCTGAGCACAGCAGGCAGGCAATCATGATCCTACTGCAATATGAAACATGAGCAGAAAGTGGCTGCTTTGTCCCAGGTCCGCTCCCTCATTTGTTCTGCAGCTTTGCATCTGGTGGAGGAAAGAGCATGTAAGGTTCGAGAAAGCAGAGGTGATGTGGTGCAGTACAAACAGCTCCTGTGTTACAGCGTGTCACCAACTACCTTACAGACACTGGGACTGTCTATATGGAACTCGTTTTCCAGCAGCTCAGCCTGATTTGTGTCCGCAGAGCAGACGAGCTGTAGGTGCTAAATTCTGGTTCCCTAGATCAGACACCATAGATTTTATTCACCTCATCTCTGAGCCTGGCTGTGCCCAGCAGTTTGCTGTAAGGAAGAGCCTGCATCTCCTGGCATCTCCTGAGCATCAGGGAGGTGCTGTCACCAAGCAGGGGCCTACAAGAGCTTCCCAGACAGGTCCTCCCCTTCCTCCATCAAACCCAGGCACGGCAGAGGGCATATTCTGGGAAGAAGTGGGGTCCCGCAGCATGGTCTGCTTGCTTTGGGGTGAGCAGCTGGCGGCAATGCTGCCACTGTTAGTCTCAGGTGAAATTGTGCCTTGTGCCCAATGGACAAGGCTTGGCGTGTCCATCCAGCCTCCGGCCTTCCTCTTCAGAGCCTCCTTCATGTGAGGGCTGGTGTGAGCAGAGTCCCTGTCCGCTTACAGGCACAGCTGGCAGGTATCTCTCTGAACACGGTATTTGCACACTGCGGCAGTGCGTGTGTTGGGCATTTCATGAAACACAGGCTGGAGCTGGAAACAAAGGGCACAAGACAGCCTCTGCCTGAAGAATTTTCCTTAAATTACGAATTGCTTTAAGCAAACATTACCTCTGCTTCCTGAGCACACACAAGGCTACTGCCCTGGAAATAATCTGCATTAGCTGTACTGGAGTGACCACGTTGCCATAGTTACTGTTGGCTGCTCTATACCTCAAGCTTGAAGTATTTATGATGATTAAATCCTATCCCTCATTGAAACATGCTCTGCTGAAACTGTCACAAAGTGAATTACGCTATAACCCTTCTTTTAGAGAGCTGTTCTAAGTAGAAATTCCACAGATGATCTGAGACGCTGATATTTATTGCAGATCATTAATTCACGATGGGATGATTTCTCTTCAGACATCGCCGCTTCTTTATTCTCAGTGATGTCTGAGCAGCGGAAAATCCTGATACTACAATATAGTTTCACAATGGTTGGGGTCGTTTTCTTTCACCACTGTAATATAGAGCTGTCTGACAAAAGTTGTTTCGCCTCCTCAGATACTCAACTTTGCCCTCCGCGGCTCCTGCACAGTTTGTCCTGGTCTGGCAAGAACTGCACACTGTACTGTGACACAGCTTGCTGTTAGCAAACGCTGGTACCTGCTCCTGTAATCTCTGTGGGTGCTGCATGGAGAAGCAACTGCTGTGGGGCTGAACCTTTTTTAAATGCCCTGTGCTTCTCCTTTTCTGTTTGCTCGGGGTTTTTTAGACTAAGATCTGAACTGTAGTGTCCCGACTGTACTGGCCTCTGCTGAGACAACATCATTTTCCCTGTGGGTCACCCCACAGCAGCCCTCTGCCATGGTAAGCGTGTGGGGCACAGGTCAGGAAGGATGGGCTTCCAGCCTCATCATCACTGCCCAGCCCCACCAAGCCGGGCAGCGGCAGGACTGTCCCTCAGCTCAGGAATGTTTGTTACTTCTCTCCTTTTCCACTGGAGTAGTTTTGCCAAAAGCTGTGGCTTTGTGTAGAGCGGGGTTTCCTACCAGACTCATGCTTTTGAGGCAGCAGATAAACACGTGGTGCAAGTGGTGCACAGGGGCAGCACGTTTGTGGGGCAGATAGTGTGGGATCTCTGTAGTGGCCGAGGTTTACCCCTGAACCTTTAGTTTGACCAGTGATGCATTAAGGCCAGGAAAAATGCCCAAGGCACTCCCATTTTCTGCTTCCTTCAGTTGCAGTGTCCTCCTACACTTTCACTGTGGGATCAGCTCCCAGCCCTGCTTGGCCTACTTCTCTTTTAAGGTCTCTTACACATCTGACCAGGAGGGGCAGAATCCCTTTCGGGCACAAGTCTTGCCATGTTCCTTTCTGAACTAACCTGTGCTGGGTTTGTAGTTTTCCTTATCACAGCTTCTGGGAACTAAACAGATCTCTGATCTCCCTTCCATTGCCCCATGCCAGCTCTTAGGGTGCCACCGTCGTGGACATCTCAAATGACTGGAGCTGCTCCTCCCTACTTGCCCCTTGACTTCTTCAGCTGCCAATTGGTGGGCTCTGGCTGCCCTGTGGATCTGCTCTCTGACACAAAATGAACTCCACCAAATCTTTGGCTGTGTGCCTGTCAGTCCATGCCCTGATAGCTGCTGTCTCTGCCTGCCCACCTCCCGAAGAGGTCTACCTCTCCAGACGCTGCAGCAGTGCCCTGTCCTGCTTCACCTGCACAGCACAGCTAGTCCTAGAGACCCTCACTGGCTTTCCAGCTGCTGCTGGCCCTGCCTCAAGAAAGGACCATCCCTATGGATCCCATCTTCCATCTCTCCCTGTGCCCAGCCAGCACTTGAAGCTGCTGCTGTCCTCCGTCTGGGAAAGGCCATGGGCTTCTCAGCCCTCCCAGAGCTGGGCAGCCATGGCTGCTCAGCCCCACAGCCCCCGGCCTGGGCACTTCCCCAGGCAGCGCTTTCTTCCTCCCCTCCCTCCTCTCTTTTTATGGCTGCTGGGCACGCAGAATGCTCCTCTGTGTCACTCGCTGGGGCTAGGTAAATTATTTGTTTAATAGGCTTAGCTTATTTTTTGTAAGCTGGCAAAATAGCTGTGAATCATGAAACCTCACTGGATTCACAAGACACCAACAAAAGGATTCATTGTGCAGGCAGTGATGGGAGCAGAGCTGGGGCTGGACACAGCAGCCATACAAGTGGGTCTCTCTTCCCATGAGGCCGGACAGGCGGGCATTGCCAGCGCAGCGGTTGGTACGTGCCACTTTGAGAAGTCCTTGCTGGGCTTTTGCATGACATTGGGCACCACCTACCTTTTCTACTCACTCAGAAAAGCCTTGGAAATTAGTGTGAAGCACTACGCTGCTTCTGCAAGTGCGTTTTTCCTAATCATTAACAAAAAATGATGTCTATTCCAGTGCAGCCCCACTCTCCAAACAGCTTTGGATCAACCTAGAGGACTCATTAGGACCAGGCCCTCTGTCTGCACAGGGAGTTTCTCCCGCCTGCTCTCATCCCCAGCACATCATACCCCAATCCTGTGAGGGGCTCTGCAGTAAGCGTGCGGTAAGGTGTGGGGATTTGGATCTGCAGGAGCGGTGCCCACTCAGAGCAGACTGTCCCTGATTTCACTGTCTGGGATGTGAGCGTTGGGCTCCCACAGCAGAGGTCAGGGGAGCTGCTCTTGTGGGCGCTGAGCTCCTGCAGCTCCACTGCCCCACAGCATCGGCTCTGCTCAATGCGGAGGAGGCTGCCAGGACCCCACCTGGGCCGCCCCTCATCTCCACGTGGGCAGCAGTTCGGCCGGATACCACTCCGGTCTGCAGTCGGTGCTGCCTTCGCTCCCAGGGGAACAGGCAGTGCTGGGAACAGGGACTCCAAGGGACCCCGACGCTGCAGGGACGACTTCGGGACTGCGGAGGTGCCTGGGACGGCCCGCACTCAGGCTGTTCCCACCGCGCGTGCGTGACACGGGGGGAAATCCCCCACGCTGAAGGCGCGGGGGCACTGGCACAGGTTGCGTGGCCCGGGGGGGCTGTGGCTGCCCCATCCCTGCACTGGGCTCCGCGCACCCTGCTCTGCCAGAGCTGTCCCTGAGGGCCCTCCCACCCCAACCCGAACCCCAACCCGAACC
>VZRI01005080.1:0-64062 GCA_013397515.1 Upupa epops | reverse complement strand
GGCCCCGCGGAGTCCCCAGCGCCGCCAATGAAGGCAGCGGCGCGCGGCGGCGGGGCCGCGGGCGGGTGAGGCGGCAGTGCGGCACAGAGCGGTGCGGGGGTCCCTGCGGATCCCGCGCCCCCTCCCCGCACCATGTCATCGCAGGGCAAGTTCAAGAAGGACAAAGAGATCATCGCCGACTACGAGGCGCAGGTCAAAGGTGCGGAGCGGGGCCGTTGCGGTACTGCCTTTGTGTGCGGGGAGGGGGCCGTGGCCGTTGGCGGAGCAGCCCCCCACACCCTCTCCGCGGGGCTGCGGCAACGCCGGGCGCGGACATCCCACGGTAGCGGGGCCTCGGCTGCTCCCGGTGGGCGCCGGTGCCGTGGGTAACAGTTGTTAATTAATGATTGTTAATTGTTGCCGGTTCCATCCAGGGAACCCGGCGAGGGGAAGGGGGTGCATCAGGGTGGGGCGGAGACCCGCACCCACCTGGGCAGTGCTGCTGCGGGCGGGGCTGCGGCTCCGGGAGCGGCGGGGAGGAGCTGCTAGTGCCCGCTGTCGGTGCTTGAAGCCGCAGGGACTGGGGACGGATCCGGTCCTTGCGGGCTTCTTCTGCCGAGCGCCAGCCTCGGCGGCTCCCGGTTCGTTCTTATGCAAGTGCGGGCACTGCGGGATGCGGAGTTGGAGGCGGCCCCGCTTTGTTCCCAGTTGCGGGAGGGGGGCTGAAGGTTGTGGCTGTGCAAGCGACCGCTGAGCATCGGCGCCCGGGCTCGGCGGTAATGTCTGTTAAGAGTTGGGCGTGTTGTGAAGTTGGTGCCCTGCGGGGCGTCGCGGGTGCCCAGCGAAGGGCTGAGCGTGTGTGGCCGGACCCAGGCTGTCCCTGCGGCCACCTCCGTGTCAGCCGCACGGCGTCCTCGGCGCCGCTGGCGTTCCTGGAGAACTTCGGTTTGAAAATCCGCTCGCTGCCGCAGCGGTTCCTGATGCTGCTGGCTCTTGACGGTCGTGCAGACACTGCAGCCGGAGGACGCTTCGCCCCTTGGCACTGTGTCTGCCGCGGTGCAGAAGGGGCCCCGAGCGCCTTTCGGCTGGCTGTTCCACCGAGGTGCTCGTTCACCATTTTGTCTGTTCGAGTTAAGGCAGAATTCATTAAAAACGTGGGATAGCTTTTCTGCGAACTAACGCACGGCCGTGCGAACTGACCATCTTCTCTGCTGCTGCTGCAGGTCACGGAGTGGGGAGGGGGATCTTGAGTCCGGCCGAGGGGTCCCTTATCTGTGCATCCAGAGCCTGAAAGAGCCGCTTCGGCACAGTGCCAGGTGGGGGGTTCGGGGAAGGGGCTGGCTGTTGATTTGGTGCCATTGTTTACTTTCCTGCTTTCCAGTCTTTTGTCGTTGGCTTTGAAGAGTGATGTAACAGTCACAACATGCTCTGCTCGCTGCCAATTACCTTTCTGCTCATGTGTAATTTGGGCAAATTGATGTTATTGCACCCTGCAGTTAAGCAGATGAAATATTCTCTTAGCCTGTGGTATTGTTCTGGCTCATGGGAGGGGATTTGCCTTTATTCAGAGACTGTCCCACGTTCCCAGGCCCTTCTCGGAGGTGTCTCGGGCTGGGTGGTTCCTGCTTCTGGGGCTGTGCAGGGTGGCTGGAGCAGGGCTGGATCCGCTCTGTTCCAAAGGCCTCGCTGCAGGCATCTCCAGCATTTCTTGTTGTTTGTATCCGCACAGTTCACTTGCCGTGATGGTTCTTGGCCTGGCTGGCGCAGCCTCATGGTTTCCATATGGTAGGCAGCGAGTGCTGGGCTGTGTGTAGAGGGAGTGTTGAGGCACCGCAGCCATCGGGTTTTGGGCTGGTTGCTGGGCAGCTGTAACGCAGACAGAGGTTACTGATGGCCTGGTAATAATTCCCTTTGTGCTAATCTCTGCCTAATTATACCTCCCCAAGTGTACTTGGGGTGCTCATTCAGCTGAAAATACAGATCAAAGGTTAATTGGAATGTGGTCAGGCTTTAACTGGGAAGAGTCAGACCCCAGTTGTCTACATGTGCTGTTGGCCCGCTGCCTCTGAGGTGAGTTTTCTGGAAGATCTCCCCCCTGGTCTGTTGGAAGTGGAGCAAAAGCCCCAAATGGTTTGGGAACTACCTGTCAGTGGGGCAGTGCTGGAGCCGAGCCCTGCCCTGACCTGCTCCGCTCTGGGTGTGAAAAATCAATGAGCCCATGCTCAGTGTGGGGAGCTTGATTGGCCTGAGTGGGGTTTAACTGGCAAATAATCGTGGTGCACAGGGGTGATTTATCGGCTGTAATGACTCTGTGTCTTCTTTCTGTCCCTGGAGAGTTGTCTGCTCTTCTTGGGGTGCGAAAGAGTTGTCCTGAAAGTGCTTTGAGAAGATAGACTCTCACACACCCCCTCTATCTGCTGTGAACCTGCCTGCCTGGTGTTCAGGCGAGGGCTGGGAGCCGGTCGCTGGGCGGCAGTGCGGTTATGCGGTGGCGATGTGAGGTGCCTGAGGCTCTGGGCTGGTGCTGCTCTGTTTTAGGTGTGGAAATACCTGGTCGTCACTGCCTGCGGCTGCCGCAGCCTGGCTGTCCTTGCGGCTCTCTGCAGCGGTTGCCATCTGCCCGCGCATGGGGACTTCTCCCCGTGACACCCCCCGCCCCCCCAGCAGGCACCGCTGGCAGCTGCTGTGCCGTGGCCTTTGCTGTCAGTTACGGCGCGGTGAGCCTGTCCTTGCCGTCTGCTGCTCATCTGCATTCTTCCTCAGCTGTCAGGGGAGCAGAGACCCAACCCCAGCACGGGCAGCTGATGCTTGCTGGATGGCACAGACAGGAAGTGTTAAGGATCTGTTCTAGGAGCAGATTTTGTTGTTTGTCTCCAGCTCTGCAGATGGGAACGGCTGCGTTGAAAATAAAAGCCAGTGAAGCCCTGGCCACATCCTCCAGTGCCGGTTAGAGCTACTCACCGGGTAGGGAGCACAGCGGGTTCTTGGGTGTGTGATCCCGAGTGTTTTCAGATGTGCCGTTCTAATTGGTCTGTGTGGCCAGGAAGATAAGGAAATTTCTCTTCCTGGTGACTGCCAAAGGCACGATCTGTCGCTCCAATGCAGCAAAGCTCATCAGCTCTAATTACGAGGATGCGGCTGCCTACAGTAACAGCATTGTAAGTCTTGCAGAAAATCGGGCGTCCTGCTGATTGGCCCTTTGGTTTCCTGCGGCATCCTGAGGCTGTTCTTAGCCCTGGCAAGATCCAGGGCACTGTGCGGAGTGTTTGGTTACCGTTGGCAGGGGGACTGCTGCGAGTCGATGGCATCATCGGTTGTCACACGGCTGGTGGGTGATCCCAAGGACTGCAGCTTCCAGTGGCACATGGGGCTGCACAGTGGCAGTGGGATGGCTGCTCACGCTTCTAGGGCGCTGAGTTGCTGTATAAATGGGTAGTGGAACTGGAGGTTTGGTGGATGTAGCACACAGAAACACCAAGGCAGGGCCTAAGAAAACCCATGAGCCTTTTCCCACTCTCATAGGAGAATGCAGCTCGTGGCTTGTTAGCTTCATCCTACTTTTTCTGGCAGACATCCCATCTCTTCTTTTTTGATCTGTTCTCCTTGCCTGCCTCTTGCCCTCTTCTCACTTTGCTCAGGAAATACTGGAACAGCTGCTGTACCAAGTTACGCTCTGGGTTTGTGGCTTGCTCAGGAGGAAAGCTGGCTTGCAACCAGAGGGGCTTGAACTCGGACTGCTCATGTAATTAAATAGTTCTGTGCAAAAGAGAAGCAAGTTCCACCCCTCCGGGTGGACCAGTAAGGAACTGGTAAACATAGAATTTCCTTGGGTTTAGTTGTTTTGCATAACAAAATGCAGGGAGGTGTGACCTGGGGCCCAGCTGGTGACTCTTTGTGTGGCTCTGTCTGCAGCAGATAGCGCATCCTGATGGGTCTGATCCGGTTTCAGCTGGCCTCAGAGGAACTGCTCGGCATCGCTCCTTGTGCAGTTGAGTTCTGTATAGATTTATTTGCTGTTATCTTCCATTTAACCGCTGTGTTTCTGATAGCGTGGTCCTGGCAGATGGGCTCTACGAGAGAGCTCCTTGTGCGGGGAGCAGGAGGGCCATGTGCTGAGAGCAGCGGAGAAGCGTGTGTGTGATTCACGATAAAGATGAATTGGCAGTCTCTAATGGAAACAAATGGAATCTACCAGAGATGTTTCCTGCACAGCTCAACTACCAAGTGCTTTGGTGGAGTCTGGGATGGTTCAGTTGGCAGGCTTCAGGCTGCAACTCCCCATCAGCGAGTGACTCTCTACAGTTGCTGTGGGGGCCTGTTTTGTTTCCCTGACCTCCTGCTGTGGGGACCAGGAGAGAGCCCTGAGTGAGTCGGTGGGTCCTCAGCAGCTCCTCTGGCTCATGTGTGGGGCTTCCAGTGAGGATCTCCAACCTCTCTATTACCTCTGTGACGGGGCATCATCTGTTCTGCAGTCAGAAGTGCTGGATGATGAGTCCAGCCCGGAGGTTGTGGCTTGTCCTTGGGAAGGGATCTGGTGATGAGCAGGAACCAGCAGTGCTCTGCTGAAAGCTGGTCTGGATGGAAAAGAGGGTGGTTGATCCTTGTAAGGCTGGCTCTTCTCCGAGAGCTGGCAGGCGCCTGGGTGCAGCAGGCATTATTTATCAATCTACCCTTCTTCCTGATAACAGTAAAACCCTCTTACACCACTTATTCATGGCCTGTAGCTAGTCCTGGTTCCAGGTGAAGGGTTTTAAGGGCTGTGAGAGTGCAGCACCGAATGTGCTTCAGGTGCTTAACAGATATTTATACACCTCTGCAAGGTGTAATATTTTAAGGTCTGTGTGCACAGTTTCAGCGCCTGTCTAGAGCAGAATTTACTCTCCCCATTGATGCTGGGGGGGGAAACTTCCCCCTCGAGCTCTTAAATTTTCTGGTGCCTGGGTTTGGCTTTGTTTCAGTAGCTATTTGTCAAGCTACCACCCACGGCAGCAGCAGCAGCAGCGATCACCTTCTGAAATGCATTTACCCTCTCCAGAGGCATTTGTGCTCCTGCCAGGCAGCTGGTGACAGAGTGGTTTGAGCAGGTGATACAGGGTGTGGAACTTGGGGCTGAAGAAGGGCACAGTGGCATGTGAAGGCATGTCCCTAGTGCCACCCTCCAGAAAACTGGCATGAAGTCACCTCCTCTTTCTTACAGCCCGAGTGGCTGTTTAATCTTGAATGTTGATTTAATCCCGGGAGGCTTCGGCTGAGCTGCCAGTGCATCCTCCTCTTTAAAAGAGGCATAGTATTTCCTACTAATAACTGTTGTGTGGTGTGTGCCCCGCCTCTGTGTCTGCTGGTGTGCATCACAGAGCAAGGAAGGACACAGACATGAGTACACATTGTGAGCCCCTGCGCTGATGGAGCTAGTAATGGTTGTACTGTCACCCATGACCTCCTTAGGGCTCCCAGGCCTCACCCACTGCACTGTGCCTGGGGTTGCTGGACGCTGTTTAAGCTGTTCAGTTCTCCAAGGGTCTGACTCATAAACTCGCTGAAGAACTGAACTGACTGGGCTGACTTTGGTGTCCCTTTTCTCACCTCCAGAGCGAAGTTGTGGTGGTTTGGGATGAGACAGCAGCTGAACAGTGTTGCGACAGACAATTTCAGGAGAGGAAGTGAGGTATCGAGCAGAAACTGCTGAGGGTGGTTAAGCGGTTGTGGTCCGGCTCCCTGGGCTGGGACCGAGCTGGTGTATGGGGCCAGTGTGTTTCTCACTGCTGTGGTGCTGTGGGACTGCTTAACGGCTGTGAGCGGCCAGTGCTCTCGTTGTAGAGTTCCTGTGAAAAATGGCACCATCGCACACCAGGATGGGAATGCACAGCCTTGTTCTTCATCCCAGGGCTGTCATTGCTCATCAGTGAGGGAGCAGCTGTTAGGATCCCATCCACAGCAGGAGGGAGGGGTTTTAAATCATCCTCTGGCTGTTAAGTCACCCTCTTCCTGTCAAGTCATCCTCATTAAATCCTCCCCTTTGTTTTAAAAACAAAGGTATGTAGAAAGGTGTCATCATTTGGGTGTGGAAATGGGTGCTTCCTCCTGGCCTCTTCTGGAAAGTGGGTCCCCACGTTTAGCACCCAGGGCACAGCCTCAGCAGAGGGGAGCAGCAGCAGTGCCTCTTGTGTTTGCTGGGGATGGTCTGTCTGTCCCGGTCTCATCGTTACTGTGGTACTGTGAGTTCCTCAGCAGATTGCCTTAGAGCAACATCTGTCTCTGAAGGCCCAGACTGTCCCTGTTGGCTTTCCTGTTGTCCTTCCCTTGCTGCCTGAGCCCAGCCAGTGCTCTGGGGAGGTTCTCCACAAGGATGTTTGCTGCTGCAGGCATGTAGTCTGGGAGCTGGAGAGCTTGGGGAAACTGTGCAGCCTCTCTGTCCAACTGCTTCAGAAAAGACTCTGCATGGGTGTCTGTCCCTCTGCTTTCCTCTGGAATTGAAAAATAGCCTTGAAGGGGAGAGGGGGGAGTAAAAGCCTTTCCTCCTTTTTTGCCTTCGCCTTGGGGAGGAACAGTCACAGATGTGGTAAGGGACTGCAGTCCCAGGGGCATCCTGCTTCTCTGAGCAGCTCTGCCAGGAACTTCTGGGTCTGGTAGTGATGGTGGGCTGTCTATAGCTCAGTAATTCTCTTGAGTATGGAGTTGCCTGCACGTTTTTACTTGCTTCTCTCGGGATGGGTGAGCATCCTGAGGGCTGCTCCTTAGCTGAGTGCCCCTGGTTTGGGGTCTGTCCCTGCCAGCCTCAGTGGCCTGTCTGAAGTAAGGAAGACAGGCTGCAGCTCTTGGCTAGCTGTTGATCCTGTGCATTGGAGGCAAACCCTCTTGAACGGGGATGCCTCCCCTTGCCTTTGACCTGGGCTGCTTCGTGTGCCAGAATTCCTGCGGGCATGAGGGTCGCACTGTGTGCGTGGCGCGATGGGAAGTGATTTGCAGTGACCTGTCGGCCCTGTGTCTCGTACGGTGGTGTCTGGCCTGTCTGTGCCAACCCCTCCAGGGCTGGCGCTGGTGGGAAGTCTGTCAGAGGCTCCCCCCTAGGGTGTCTTCCTGTAGCTCAGCACCTTGCTGGTTGTCAGTGCTCCAGCAGGATGGTGTGAGCCAGTTGCTGGGCAGTTACTTGCACATGGCCCCTGTAGCGTGGCGCTGACTGGGTCCAGGCTGGGCATGGCGGTGTTTTGACGGCGCAGCACTGCATTAGGGTTGTTCCTGCGTGGAGAAGGGCACGTTTTCAAGAGGGACGAGCGCTTGGGCAGCCGGCACTGTATGCGGCTAGGCATGCTTAGGTCAGCATAAGTGAGGGCTGTGCTTCGGGGTGGAATGTGACTGCTAGAGCGATCAGAAACGGCTCCTGTCCCTGTGCAGAGCGCTGCGCAGTTGGCCGGGTGCGTTATCGCTTCCCTGGCAGCGCCAGGGCAGCACTCTGAGAGCCACTGGATTGAGTAAGGCTGGTGTTTCTGAAGATAGCCGTGACAGTTCCTCAGTGTTGAAGAATATCAGTGATGACTTTGCCAGGCCTTTTCAGGGGCCTTTGGAGCATTCTACCTGTTTGGCTGATGGGGCAAGGTGCCAGGACTGGGCAAGAGGAGGATGTGAGAGTAAGGCCTTTGGGCTCTGCATCTTATGTGAGGGGCAGAAAGAGCCTGTGCATGTGCCTCCTGTGCCTGCGCCTCCCGTGCCTGCCATCAGGCAGTGTGTGTGTGCTGTGTGATTCCCCTTCACCAGCCTCTGGGCCGATCTGTGGAGATAAATCACGCTGAGCTCCCTGGTTGCCTCTTGCCCGAGTGCTAGGCTCAACCACGGCTGCTTCCTGTTTTCAAATAAGGTTGTTAGCTCCTGGGGCAGGATGGAGCGTTCCTGTCTGTGGTGCAGACCTGCGGGGCAGGTGACATGTGACTTCATGTCACGGAGATGTTCTGCAGCCTCGGGAGGGTAAACTGCAGCCTGGGGTTACATCCATCGCAGGCAGGGAAGCGTGAGTTGCTCAGGTGCCATACAGGAGTGCTGATCACTTGGGACAGCTGCTCTTGCTCTGCTGGAAGCCCGCTGGTTTCATGCTAGGGAAGCTGAGCTGTGTTTTGTGGCTGGGCTTGGTACGTACCTCAGCCGGAGGGAGAATTGTGCAGGTCGCTCTTCAGCAAGGAGCTCGGGAGTGCACTTGTGAGGACTGGTGTGTGCCCTGCTGGACCCAGAGGAAACAGTCTGGCGTCCCAGTCAGAGCTGTCTGGAGTGCTTGTGACGGTCACACATAAACCCTAGAAGAGGAACCTTCTGCCAGGCTTTCCTTTCCGTTCTTCATTGTGCTGTCTTCTGAAATAGCTGGATGTTTTGTGCGGGCTCGCACCTTCCACGGCTCTCTTTTATCACAGAAGCAAGCGGGATTTCTGCCTCGGTGCTGAGTGAAGCTGCAGGTCAGGATCTCCACGGTCATTACACATTCAGGGTCTAAAAGAGTCTTAAATTTGGTTATCTGCTCCGGGCAGAACCTGAGCGGCAAGGGCAGGTAAAAAATAAACGGCACTGTGGAAGCTGTTTTGTCTGGGAGGGTTCAGAGCGGTGAGCAGCAGCTTCTCCCGGAGCGCTTTGGTTTCTCTTAACGTGCAGCCTCCGCGCTGTGAGTGATTCACATCTTTAAACGCAGCTTTTCCTGCGCAGCGCGTCTGTGCTCTTGACCTGCTCCCGCTGAAATCCCCGAAGAAACAATAAGCAAACATACTGTAAGTGGAAATGTCATATTGCAAACCCTGAAAGCGAAACCATAACAAACCGGGTGCTTGTCTTGTAGTTGTCCTTGTGGGATGCAGCTGGAGGAATGCTGCTGGAATAACAATAGCCTGCTTCATGCACCGGGTCAGCTCTGAGCCCGGGCTGAGTGGGAGGAGGAGATAAGAGCTCTCCTCTCCCGCTGCCACGGTACCTTCTCATAGGTCTCATGGATGGTGCTGTTGGAGTTGCCCGCTGCTTCCACAGGCTTTTTGACTGCTGAGGAGATGTGTGTTGGATGGGAGAGGAGCACGCAGCAGATGGTGTAGCTCTCCCGTGGCACTGGGTGGAAGGAGGGAATTCTGCAGGTCACAAAACCAGACAGTAACTTCTTCAAAATCAAACTTCTACTGGGGACTGAAAAAACCCAAACCTATCCAAGAGCCTTGATTGGAAGCCACTCCACACTCATCGATGCAAGTTGTTGGTTGCCATTTCCAGACACAAGTGTGTGCCAAGACACAACGTCGGGGCTCTGGCATCTTGTGGTCAGTGGCCTTTTTGACTCCACAACTGATGTAATGTGTCCAGCTAGGACTGCATCTTCCTGCATGCGAACACATCCCGCCTCTGGGGGCGGTGGGTCTGTGGACATACTGGGGTATCTCCTTGGTGTGGAGGGTGTGACAGGCACCCAGCTCTGCACTCCTGCATCAGGCTTGGGAGCAGCTGGCTCCTTGGCTTTGAGTGGTGGGACTTCTTCACACCACTGCTGCCTTACCTGGAGCATGGGGTTAATGATGCCCTCTCCAGGGAGAGGGTGACACCCAAGAGATTTCTGAGGAGCAGTGGAGTTCTGAGGGTTCGAGTCAGCGTAGTAGAGATGAGGCATGCCCGCAGAACTGGTTCTTTGTTTGAAGGTGGTAAGCTGGCACCCTTTATCAGCTGCAGCAGGCGCTCTCTGTGGAGGGAATCCAGCAGCTCTCACGGCTTGCAGAAAACTGGTGACAAGCTCTGTGACAGCAGTGGTTGGTCATGGGAACCCTCAGAGATCAGGGGGACCATGGCCCTGTATGAGCATGCCTGGTGACCTCGTTGGTTCCCAGTGTGTGGTGAGGTGGTGTGGAGGCTGCTCACGTTACCAGGAAGTGTTTGTGGCAGTGTCCTTGTCCATGGTGAGCTCGGTGAGGACAGAAGAGGCATTTACAGCCACCAAACGAACTGCTAAGCCTGTTCACTGACCTCTTAACTTTTTTGGGGGTCTCTACCAGCCTGTGCATGTCTGGAGCTTGCTGGAAAGAGTTCATCCTCAGGGATGTGTGTAGTATCTCAGGTTTTCCAGTGGTTTGACAGCTTCTCGTGAGCCTGTCGTTCCCGTGACCTGCCTGCTGGAAGGACCGTGGATCTTCACAGGTTCTGAGATGCTAGGGTGGTTGCTGGGCTGCCACTTGCAGCTTGAGTGGGCATCTGGGAGGTGACAGAGCCTTTGGTTTCTTCACCTCAGCGGTGCTGCTGGCTCTTGCCACTCTCCTGGTTGGCGCCGCTAGGCCCGTGTTGTGTGCGTTGCTGTGCTCTGCGCCCGCCCCTCTGGTAGCCCCTGCTTGGTGCTGCAAGCTGTGGGAGCTCTGTGCGCTTTAATTGTTGTTTGTCAGCGTGGGAATTGCTTGTTCTAAAACCAATTACAACCTGACAAAACTGATCTGCCTTATTTACAAATACATCCATCTGCTGGTGGACTGCTGGAGATCACTGCCAGAACGATGCAAGCCCTTTGTTGCTGCCGCCGCGTCAGCGAAGGCTTTCCGTGCTGGCGCTGTCTGATTGCCTGTTTGTGCTTGCAAGGGCGGAGGGAATTCGTGGCTGGAGTAACGAATCCTTGTAAATCTACTGGAGAGAAAGCTTTGTAGCAGTGTACCTGGGCGCCGGGCTGGGCTGGGACGAAGTACGGATGCAGCTGGTGGTGGTAGGAACAGTCACACATCAGTGCTGGAAGCAGCCTGGTGGGGGCCAGGGGCAGGTACCGCTCTGGGGTGTATTCTGTGCCCTTTGGCTGGCACAGCAGTGGTAGAAGCTGCTGGACACCAGAGAAGAGTCTGATTCATTCCTGGTCCTCCAGGAACTTGTTCAGTGATTGCAGTAGGACCAGTTTCCTCCTTGGAAGCTGCAGCTTCCCTGTAGAGAACAGACAAGAGGAGCAGGCAGGAGTCTGGGCTACGAGGCTCCTGTTTCTCTATGTTCCTGGAACTTGGGTTTGAAAAGCCTTGAAAACGGGGGAAAATGGGTGACTGGTGTCAGGCATTGGAGCTTGAAAGCCATCACAGCTGGCAGTCAGAACTGCTTCAGCCTATTTTCGTTTTTCTATGAATGTTCAGTTACAGCTTAAAAAAGATCCGAGGCAGCATGAATCAGTGCAGATCTCACCCTCGGGCCCGTGGTTCAGAGCTGAATGGAGTGGATTTTAGAAGCGTTCCTGAACAGCCTCTGTTCCTCGTTCACTGTGTGCGATACCCACAGCGTGTGGGCAGCCGTAGATATCCGGAAGCAGGGACTGGGGAAGAGTGGCCCCCGGAATCCAGTGACTGACATCAGCGCAGGTAGGCTTCAGCACGTAACTGGAGGCGGGGACGGCAGTCGTTGTGGATCATTCTGGCAAATCCAGGCCTGGCTCTGTGTGCAGTTTGTCTCAGGATGGACTTGAGCTTTTGCATTTATGAACGGTGGGCTGCCACGGGCTGGAAACAGTTCACGAATTGCTGCAAACTGGGGTGCTACCTCTGCATGTGAAACCCTGTGTTTACCTCAGTCTAAGGGGTTTTCGATCCCCTGTCACCATAGTAACTGAACAGAAGAACCAGTCTCGCAGCAGTGGGTGTCAGACAGGACACCAGTTTTGCCTCCAGGGCTGGAGGTGGTGTTCCTGGTTGCTCTGACCTTGCTTTTAAGTAGTGTGGAGTAGTTGTGTGGGTGGCTGTGTGTCCGGAGTAGCGGACACTGTCCCAAGCCTGAGCACTGTGGTCCTGGCCAGCAGCAGTGCGAGGCTTGAAATGACCAGGGTGGCAGTTTTGGTGACCACTGTTTCCCAGAGTGGGTCAATCTGCTTGTGCCTGTGGTAGCTGCTGGAGCAGGACTGGAGTGACTGCTGTCTCATGGTCCTCTTTGAGCCTCTGCTTCAGCTCACCTCTGTAGTACCGTGTCAACAGGGGCTTTTGGTGCTGAGCTTTCCTAAACTGGTAGCTGCTCTTGTGCTGCAGCTGGTGTTTGTTTTAAGCCACGGTTCCCCGATCTCCGTTGAGCAGTGCCTGTTCCCTGTGGCTGGCAGGGCTGTGACACACTTTAAATTTCAGAAATTCATTGGAGATGGTTATCAGAGCTTTGATTCCCCCTCCTGCCCTCCTCCTCCTGTTTAACAGACTGGAGCTTATGGCTGTAGGATGCGGATAGGATGCTCCGTGGGGAAATGCACTGTCTTGTACCAAACGATGCATGTAGATGCACGCAGTTCCCAGTGACAGTGTGCTGGTAATTCATCGCTGGGGGCAGGCTCTGCAGCCCCCCAGCCTCTCTTTTGGCCCCTGATAAATATCAGCCACTGGCTACAGTGGAAATCTGAAAGGAGGAGCCAATGCCGAGGGGAGGCAGAACAGCAGTATGAAGGGACTCCTCTCCTGTAACGCGACCTTTTGGTGTCTGTCCAGGCCAGGGCAGCTGTTCAGTGGTGCTGTATGTTCTCAGTGGCTGTGTCCTGCAGACAGGCTGGGTAGCTCCGTAAGGTGGTTGTGAAGGTGTTGGCTGCCCCCTGTTTCTGGGCAGCAGTTCAGTGTGTGGTGGATTTGGCTGCATCCCCACAGCCTGACCACTGGTGTCTGCTGGTGCTTCTCTTAATACAGGCCAGGGATGTGGAGATGCTCAAAGAGATGCTGAGATGTTCTTACTGTGTGTGAGGGGGGGGTCTGTTGTTCTCTGGTTTCAAGCCCACATAGACAATCAGACTGTGCCACGATGATCTTTTCCTTTAAACTTCATTCTAGCCCTGTATGATGCAGCTGTTCTTTAGCCAGCAGTTCATAAAACATTCTAGCTGGAGGCAGCTTACTTGACATCACTTGTGTGCAGAGGGATCTTGCGGCATGTTTTGGTGGGAAAGGTGAGGAGAAAATGATCTGTTAACCCTTCGAGTAGGATTGCTGGGGTAAAGCCTGTCATTTAAACACAGTCAGTTGTGTACAGTAACTGATGATGCCCATCACGGAGCTTAGTTCGGGCCATAAATGACACTGGACAGTTGCCCTGTCTGGTTTGTCTTGGTTTCAGCCCAATGCTCCTAAATCAAAGGGAGATTTTTCACTGAATTCAAGAGTGTGGAATTAATCCCTGCTGAGGTGTAGTCAGTCACAGGCCTACATTCTTTCAGGGCAATACTATTATGGAAGTGATAGTATTTCTGTTCATAATTTGTACTGTGGAAGCTTCCAGTAGAAGTGTAGCTATGGGTATCAGTATCAGTTTTGATCTCAGTGTACCACTGGTGTGAGAAAACCAGGGTTGGGGGGGGGTGTCTCAGGTGTTTTCTTCTGTGCTGTGGCTCCTGGGGCTGATCTGTCCCAGCCTGCTGCCTGCCTTGGCCTCAGCAGTCCCGTACTTAATTAGCTCCCTGACGGCGGTGGTGTGTAGCTTTTCCTCAGAGGGAGCAGCACAAGGCCTTCAAAATGATAAAGACCTGCGAGCTCTGGCTGCTGCTTTGTGTGCCCAGATGAGCTGGAGGTCCCCTGCCTCTCTCCCAGGAGGCAGCGCAGAGGGAGATGTTTCACATGGATTTCACTAGAATGCTGCTGGTTGCACCCTCCTTGTGCGAATGACCACTGCTTCCCTGTGTTTGCAAGGGGCCTTTGCAGACTTGGGGCCCTAGGAAAACTTCAACCTTCCTCCCTTCAAACTGGTATTTTATCTGGTGGCATATTAAACGGTCTGCTGCTTCCACTCTCCAGAGCGTCTGCTGTGTGTCTTTAGATCCTCCTGGCGGGACAGACACCTTTGACAGATGTTCATCGAATCTGTTAGTGGAAGCCTGTGGTGCCAGAAGGTCCGACAGCTTCCCTGGTTGCCGTGTGAGCTGTTCCTGCTTAGCCTCCTTGCCCCCAGTTATGTTTTGTGAAGGGGAGCCGTCTTGGCGTGTTTCACTCGGTGCTGATGGCCAGTTGATCAGCCACCTCACACAGCAGCCCCAGTGCAGTGGAAGGACTGTTGCCATGCCCTCCTCCAGTGCTGCCTTTCCCCTCAAAAGGAAGTTGTGACGCGGGGGCTGTGTCCCCACCGTACCTGACATTTACCTGTGCCCCTTATTGCTTGGTAAATGAGAGAGGGAAATGGGACTTGCTCTTGCTGGGCCCGATGGGTGGGCCGTGGTGTGCTGGCTGCCAGGTGGTGCTTTCACAGCCCATCCTTCATGTCTGTGCACAAATGGAAAAGCAGCACTGCCTTGGCTGCTCCGCTTGGGTGCCCCTCGTGTTGGCTCAGGTGGCCTCGTTAGCCACGTTGGGCTGTTGTGCTCGGTGTGCTCTGGGGACCGGCTTGTATGTGATGTCTGGCTGGCCCTGGCCACTGGAAATGCTGTTGTAAAGAAAAACGACTGGCTCTTAGCCCAGGCTTGAGCTCAAGCAGAAGGTGCAGCACAGGAAAGCAGCAAGGCTCCATGGAGGAAACTGCTTCAGAGAAACCGTAAAACCTCACAGGGCCCAGTGCTACCCCGGGGGAAGAGAACCATCTCTGGCAGTTCTCCACCCAGAATACTCAGCTGATGCTTTTGAGGAAGTTGCTGGATGTTCTGAAGTGAGATCGGTGGTGCTGCTGCTGTTCAGAGGGACCTTGACAGCCTGGAGCTGTGGGTGAGAAGTTTTACTGGAGAAGGAGCTGTGGGGTCCTGCTGGCTGCTCTGGCTCTCCCCGTAAGCAGTGGGGTTTTTTCCACTCTGCTTCTTACTGCTTTGTCTGCACTGTTTATGATTCCCTTGGGCAAGGAGAGGCCTAGACCTGGCAAACATGAAGGTTTTGGGGGGCGTGGTTTGAATGTTTGGGGTGGTTGTTTATCCCAGAGATGGGGAAAGAGCCCTTTTCCATGGGCCCTGCAGAGCACGTTAACCCAGTAACGGTGGGCTGGGCTCCACTTGCTTAAAGCTTTCCGTGGAGCTCCTAATGGCTTTGCTGTCCTGATCCAGACAGACTGTTGTGACTCACAGGAGGTAGCAAATGCAGTTTGGAGAGAGCTCGGAACCACTTTGTGTTTGAAGCAGGACCTCTCTTCTGACTCGGGGAGCTTCCTCCCATTGCTAAGAGAGCGCTAAGAGGTTTCTTGCTGCCGAGTGCCGTTTCCCGCATTCGGTGTGCCGGAGGGACTCCGCAGAGTGCCCAGTGAAGCTCCTCAGTTCCGTGTGGTTTAATGCGGATGGTAGATGTAAAGTGCTTGGGGAGGAGAGGACAAGCTCCCTGCATTGGGAGCTCCAAGTTTGTGGTGAGACACTGTGCCAGGAGAGGGTGGTTGTAGATGGAGTCTGCAGGACACCCATCACCCAGAGTTAACCCAACCAAGTGGTGATTGGTGTCTGAAAGGCAGGGGTTAAAGGTGTTGCTGAACATGCTCACTGTGAGAACTGGGATGACTGCCTTTGTGTTGCCACTCGCTAGGATAAATGATGATGGAGTGATGCACAAAGGGAGATGTGAGGTGGTGCCTGATATGAGCAGCTGCTGCCTGGCACTCCCAGAGAAGCTGTACTCTGCTGTTTCAAGATGAGTAACATTATGATTGATGCCTTCAAAACAAATAGAGTGGAGAGAACAGGGAAGAGAAAGCGTGTTTGGAGGGGTACCAACTTACACCATGCTGTTCTGTCTTTGTGGGCTCGGGGGATGGCGACTAAGATAGCCGAGCCCACAAGCTGCTTGGACAAAGCAAGCGTTAGGGAGATGAAGTTGTCGCCTCACTAAGCCTGACTCGCTGTTAAGGTCACGTTGCTGTGTGCTTTGGTAACTGAGGCACTTGTCTCACTACTTCGTACTTAGTTTTTTATGGTGGGAGGGAAACGTTTTGCCAGGTTTCCGTCAGGCCGTCAGCGGGGTCTCATAGGCACAGGAGCGGCAGATAAACACTTCCCAAAGTCATTTTGCTCCTAGGGCTGACAGAGCAGGAGAAGCCTTGTCCCATCATGCAGGTCCAAACAGCGCCAGGCTGCCAGGGTGAGGGCAGTGGTGGTTGTTGCAGGGAGTTGGGTGCTGGGGGAAGCCAGGGCAGAGTGCAGCCGGTGCCCAGGGAGGTGGTGATTTTTTCCCCATGTGCCGGATGGTTTAATTTGTCAGCTCCTCTGGAGGAGGCTCTGATAGAGCTCCGGCATTGTCTGTTCTTGTATGGCTGTTGCTTCACCAGCGTAAGTAGCTCAGAGTTAACAGTAACCATGCCCCGTGCTTGTGCGTGGAAAGGCAATGAGGAGATAGACCCAGGCAGGGGGTGCTGGCCTTGGGGGTGAGTCCTGATGTTGCCCTTTGCTACGCAGAGGCCTGGGTCCAGCCAAGTATTGGTCAGCTGTAGTGTCTGCGTGAGGTGTGCGTGCCTGTGACCGAGCAGTGAGGGAGTGTTTAACGTGGGCAGGCTCGGTGTATGGGCAGAACTGCGTGTGGTGGCTATGGCAGATACTTTGGCCGTAAGAGGCTTGCAGGTGTCACCCGTGACTCTCCCATTCGTTGATGTGGCAGTGGGTCTCTGGTCCATAGGAGCCTCACAGAGTTCAGTCAGTGTGCAGGATTGATGCTCCTGCGGGGCGTTAACAGGGCGGTTGGTGCTGATCTTGGATCTGAAAGCAGTGAGTTGAAGCTGCCTCAGACAGTGGACGGTTTGGGAAGGTTCAAGGGAAGAGGCTGCCTTGATGTGCTTCTGTGATGTAAGGTTCTTCGGCGGTGGTCACGGACTGTGTCGGGTGAGATGTCTGTGTAATTGCTCTCTCTTGCTCCTTGTCTGGACAGCCGCAGACTGCTGTGTTCAGTTGTAGGCTTTAAGTGAGCGGCCGGAACCAGGGGTGGACAGGTTGAGTTTACCCCACAGTACCGTGGGGTTGTGCTTCCCTGTGCACTGCCCTGTGCTTTCCCATGACTTGAACAGACGTGATGTGGTTTCTTGTGGTCTCCATTTCCAATCCTCAGTTCAGGTACAAATCCATGGGTGTTTGGAGCCATCCCCCGTGGGGGCTGCAGGGCTCCTGGCCCCACAGTCAGAGGGACTGTCTCTGCCAGCCCGGCTGCTGGGACAGCACAGCCTGGGCACTCTGAGACCGGCCAGGCACACGCAGGCTTTGGCAGGCCCTGGTGAGCTGCTGACAAGCCAAAATCTGCGGTCTGACCGGGACCCCTTGACCTGTTTGTTGCGGGGTTGCTGGCAGTTGTCAGAGACTGAACTGGGGCCACAACCCAAGCTGAGAGGTGCTGGGGGGACGGTAGGGGGGCAGTGGCTGCTTGCAGGTGACTTCTTACCTGCCTTCTCCCGGGGGTTCTGCTGAAGTCTGAACCGCACACGAGTGCGCAATCCATTACCCTGTCTGCCGCATCTCTGCAGATTGCAGCCCAGGCCTGTTTTAGCAGAGCAGAAACGAGGGGCAATCAGCTGTCTGCTTTAGGAGGAACCTGTGAAATCAGCAGACACCTGCTTTGCCGCATGCCAGAGATGGGGCTCTGCTGACTTCCTGCCGGCACAGCCCAGCAGCAGCCCATGGGGCTGTGTGGATGTGCCCCCGTGTGACATCTGCCTGCCAGTGTCTGCTGGCAGCTGAAATAGGGAGCTGCAGGCTGCAGATGTAGGAGTTCCTGGGCGTTAGTTCTGGTGTGTTTTGGCTGTAAGGTGCCATCTCTGTGCCTGATGTAGGAAGGGCGGCACAGGAGGTGCCTGGAGCCTGAGGATTAGAGAAGGCTGCAAACACCGTGAAGGGCACAGGCTGCTCGAGAATGTCCTGCGGTGCCTTGTGACCCGTGGCGCTTGAGCGGCAGTGCAGCTCGCTGTGTGGGACAGGCAGTGGCACCTCGCTGTGGCCCTGGGCTGGATCTGCCTCTGGAGAGGTGGCAGCTCAAATAAGTGAAAATTTTTAATAGCCTCACCTTGCGAGGGCCGTAAAAACCCCAGCTGAAGTGAGGGCTGTTACCTGGTTCCTCAGTCAAGTGAATGCTCTGTACTTTTGCCTTGTGTGAGGAGATGGGAATTTAGAGGTCTGGAGAATTCCACAGAGCCGGGTGTGAGGGGAGAGAGGGAGGTATCCTGTGTTTTAAACAGCACCTTGACAGGGAGAAGCCTTTGTCCAGATCTCGTCTTCCTTGCACATGCCACGAGACGCAAAGGCAGCCCTGCAGAGTGCACCCCAGTTGTTCTGGCAGTTCACACGCTGAGGCAATAAAGTGAAATGATCCAATCCTAGAATCCTTAGGGGATGGGAAGGGACCGCGAAAGATCCTCCAGTCCAACCCCCTGCCACAGCAGGATCACCCAGACCCAGTAGCACAGGAACACAGCCAGGCGGGGCTGGAACGTCTGCAGAGAAGGAGACTCCACAGCCCCCCTGGGCAGCCCCTTCCAGTGCTCCGGGACCCTCCCTGGGAAGAAGGTCCTGCTGAGATTGAGAGGGAACCTCCTCTGTTCCAGCTGGCACCCAGTGCCCCTTGTCCTGTCCCCAGATGCCCTTGAGCAGAGCCTGGCTCCATCCTCCTGACACCCACCCCTCGCAGATTTATAGACACGCATGAGGTGCACTTTCCCTGGTCACAGCATGGTTTTTGCTTGCTATTCCAGACTGCTTTTTCCAGGAAAGGAGGAGTGAAGAGGAGTGTCAGCCTGGGGCTGACGTTTGGCTGGTTCCTCCTGAGGCCGGGGAAGTTTTGGAGGCAGCAGCTCAGGCTTCTCTGATGAGGGCACTTGCCCTCCTCCTGCTAGCATTGCCAGCATAGGTGGGGATAGCCAGTCAAGAGAGCATAGAGGAACAGTGTGATAGCCACAGGCAGCTCTTTGGGCTGAAAGAGGTGAGCAACTGCCCTTACCACTGTTTTTCCTCCAGCCTTACTTACAGCACAGGGGTGAAGCTGGAGAACCTTGGGGTGAGCTGGGTTGCTGCTGAGGATGGGCTGGTCTCCCCTCCTTGGTGCCGCAGCAGGCTTGGGACATGAACGCCTGGTGCCACAGTGGCCTTCAGCCTTTCACAGGTCATGGCATGTTGAACCTTGAAACGGGGAAACACTTTGCCGTAAGAAGGCGGCTCCCCGGGGTCTGGATGAGCTGTGCGCTCATGCTGGAGGCACCCACGCTCGCTACAGGCTTGAAAACAATTGGTGTCTGGTGCATTTTGGGTTGCATTCAGGCACAGGGGGCGTGCAGGGTGTTGGCTGCGCTCTCGCTCATTCATCCTTTCCCCTCTCACGGGAAGTGTGGGTGGCTTTAAATACACCTGCTGCTCCACCCCTGCGAGTGAGGGGCTGTGTGGAGAGACAAATGTACAGGATACCTGTTACCCTCCAAAGAATTTGTCATGCTAGCAGGCTTGTGGGAAGCTGCTGTTGGGTACCCGGGCTGACAGCTAATCAGGGCAGCGCTTTTCAGCAGCCTCCTGTGCCTCAGGGTTGCTCAGACCTTCCCCGTAACCACGCCGTTTGCACACTGACGTTCCCTGTGGTTTCTCTCTCTGCACCACACGGTGCTTGGCTCAGCCCTGCAACGGGATGGCTGTCTTTTTGCAGAGCAGCAGGACCACCGTGCAACCAGTCCTGCTGGCCGCAGCTTTCTCCTTGCACCGCTGTCTGTGATTGATTTTCTGGGATAAGCCTCTGCCCGAGAGAGTAGAAGAGGCTGATGCCCTGCCGGAGTGGCTGCCTGCCCCTCTCGGTTTAGCCGTCTGGCCTCAGAGCAGGGCTGGTGTTCCTGGCCACACGGCACGGCCGGGGGCAGGGCAGTGGCAGGAAGGTACCTGTAGAATTAGCGCGGTAATCCTGCCATCTCAGAGCCTTGGGGGCTTAGGCTGGAGTTTGGGACAGCCTGCGAGCCGTGTTTGACCCGTCGGGTGGAGTCGGGTGAGTGGCTCCGCAAAGGCAGAAGGCAGCCGGGTGATCTGACCTGCCCTGCCCCGCTCTGTATGCGCAGCCGCTATCCTGTTGCCCTGCTAGCGCTGTGCGGAGCTGGGCAGCTCAGGAGATGCTCGGGGCCAACGCCAGTAACTGCGGGGCTCTGCTCTCTTAATGGCCTGTGAAATCTCCCTGTCTGGGTTAAGGGATGCGAGGTGCTGGAGGGAGCCGCTCAGTGCTCTTCTCCTTTATTCCCTTTCAGTGGCGCAGGGCGCCCTTCACCTTCTCGCACAGCTCCTTTCTCGCGGTTTGAACACGCTCTCCTTTGCATCTCAATGGCCCCCAGCACAGAGCTGGGTTACATCACCTCGGGGCATTCAAAAGACTCTCCCTGGGATCCCGCAGACAAAGCCCCGCTGAATGCCCCGCTCCGGGCGGGGGCAGCGGCAGCTGGGGCCGCGGGCCGGCGGGCAGCCCGAGTGTCGGTTTTCTCCGGGAGGGGAGAGCACCCGCCATCTGCTCGCGTGGGTTTTTTAAATCTCGGGCAAACGCGAGGGAGCTCTTTGGGGCTTGCTTTGTAGTGCTTTCCCCCGCTCTTAGGGCTTTATCTTCCTAACGAGGAGGAGCGAACTCGGCAGGACTAGCTGTTGGGCTTTTCCCTTCGTTCCCTCTTCCCTGATCCTGCGTGGGAAGCAGCTGGAACTGAGCTGGCTGTGGGGCACAGGGTGCCGGTGCAGGTGAGGATCCCCCAAAAGATCCGATAGCAAAGGACTGCCGGGGTGCTGGAGGCTCAGGACTGACCCCTTCAAGAGCAATCACCCCTGGAGGTGGCACTTAGCAGTTGTGGTGATGTTAGGTCACAGGCTGCACCTGATGATCTCAGCAGTCCTTTCCAGCCTCAATAATGCAGTGATCCTGTAAAGTCTGTCTGGTTTAAAAGGACCCAGACAAAACCCACCAAATTCCAAACCACCCCAGAGCCTTGTGTTGCTAAGCATTTCCTGCAGCTCGCTCTGCCCTCAGTCCTATAAATTATCCCCCGCTGTGTATCGGCACAGTCAGTGTGGGGCCGTGTCATTCAGAGGGGGTGTATGGGGCCCTAAGCGAGATCTTCTTCCTTGGTGTTGCTCAGACAAAAGTGGAGGGAGATGTGGCTAGCACTTGGCTCTAACTCCCAGAGGGGACAGGGGCTGCGGGCACGTGAACGGCCACGGTGTGTGTCTGCAGCGTGGAGGACACTGTCCTGTCACGCTGCCTGTTCTTGGTGCAGAGAGAACAGTTCCTTCTCCTGCGGTCTGGTAGACTTCTCCTTAGAGAGGTGCCCAGCCTGACAAGATCTGGGTAGAGGAGGGCTAAAGGAAAGAAAATGGGGAGCTGGGGTGACTGTGGGCTCGGTTAACTGAATACAGGAAGGATGTGTGAAAGTCAAGCAGGAGCGCCAAGACAAGGTGTGACTGGGCTGGGTCATTAGCTGTCTCTCAGGTGACAGCTGTGAGGGCTTGTTCGCTGTTGTGGCAGTGTTTGGGAGGGACCTAGCTTGGTGTGGTAGGCTGTGGCCTTGTCACTTGGCCTTGGACTTTGTCTCCAGGTTAGAGCGTGGTGCAGCTCTGCTGATGCTGAAGTATGTGCAGCTGCTCCATGCTACTGTGTGCCAGTGTAAGGCCCCGTGGTTTGTGGGCGAGTCCCTGAGGCTCATCTTCATGCCATTGCTTGCCGGAGTGGGCTAGCAAGACCCTATATTGAGCAGAGACTCTGACCCAGGCACAGACCCCGGGTACACAAGTATGCTGGTGAAGACCTGTGAATGGTCTAGGATGTGCTCTGGGGGGATTGGCTGCGTCTTCTTGTGGAGAAAATCCTGTGCTGTGTGGGCTTTGCCTTGCTGCTTCATCTCGAGAGCAGCGGAGTCGTCTTCCTCTTAGGCCACTCTCCTCAGCGGTTTCTCCTGTGCCATTGCCCCATTTTTACCTTCCTTTCTGCAGTAACTGTCTGTTGCAGAAACTGGTGGCATCAGAGTTTTGTGAAGAGTGTGACCCCTCCCAGGCTGCCGGAGACCACTGCTTCTGCAGGAGGTTCCCGATTTTGTGTTTGGATAGGAATCTGGGGGAAAGGCTGGGCAGGGTGCTGGGCCATCTCACCCAGACCAGCCTGTTGCCCAGAAGCGTTAGACCAGGTGATACCCGAGACCCTTTCCAGCCTGGGATTCTGAGATAATTGTACTGGGAAAAGTGGAGCTGGTTCGCTGCAACTCAAATGGCTTGAAGAGCCTCTACAGAAGAGGAAGGGGGTTGTGGAATTCCAGGTTAAAGATGCCGGCTTTTGTTCCATTTCTCATCAGAGGTGCCACCATGCTGTTTGTGCAGAGGGAAGAGCGCTGAAGGGTTTGATGTTTGACAGCAGCTCTTTGTCCAGACAGGAGCGGCTGATGGGAAAGTCCAGCAGCAGACACTGTGGTTGCATCCTCTGTGTGGGTTGTGGGGCTTCTGGCGATGCCTGTTCTTTTCCTTTGATCTATTGTCTGCAGCCCCAGCCCCAGAATTGCTGCTTTAGCTTTCTCTCCCATTTATTGGAGCTTTTCGGGGCTGTTGTGTTTAGCTGGGTGCAGGCAGTGCTCTGGCAGGCAGGTGTCCGGGACATTCCCGTGAGGCCTGTCGAGCGTGGCCGTGTCCTGGGGGTTATTCTGCCGTCTCCTTTGTACAGAGCTCAGCAGTGGGCGAGCCCTCTGTGCTTGGTAGCTGTGGGGTACACACTGTGTGGCTCCAGCTCAGTCAAGAGCTGCACTTCTCCGCGTGCTTTGGGGCAGTAAAGACTTGTCTGTCCCTTGTCCGTCTGTCCGTCAGCAGCGCCTGGCTGGTGTCTGTTGGCGCGGCAAAACCCATATGCAACCAAATGAAGCAAAGTGCTGCAGTGGACGTTTTGCCTCCCACGCTCTCAGGAGGAGGACAGTGGATGGAGAAGAGCCAAAGTGTGTTTGCTTGCTGCGCTTCCCACGGCCCTGCGCTTTACAGGCAGGTGGGGGCTCCCGCTTCAGCCGTGCCTGGTTGTAACGTGCTCTGCTGCTGCTCCTGGAGTAGCACGAGTTCTGCTGCTGGCTGGTCTCTTTATAGTGCAGGAAGAAAAACATGAAACTGTGCTAAATTTATCCCCCCAGGCTTGTTTGGTCTCAGCTGCAGCTCATGTGGTAAAGCAGAGCTTGACAGTGAGGGTCAGCCACATCTCCAGCACCTCCCTAACCAGCGTGTGGGTAAAACCCCACTGTGTGGGCTCTGGCTGTGCACGCACTGCCCTTCCTGGAGAGGAAGGAAAGAGCCAGGTTGGGTTAATTAGCTAGTGTCTGTGGTACAGAGGGAGATAAAGCAGCTCCTGTGCTATGTGGCAGGCGGTGCCAGGAGTTACACAGGCTGGGCTACACAGGCAGCTCATCCTGCTGCTCTGCAGCCTGAGAGGAGCAAAGCTCTGCTGAAAAACCACTCTGTCACTGCAGGTAGTTTTTGGACAGAGCAGACTCCCCAGACCTGCTCCCCTCTGACTGCAGCCGCGACTGGCTGAGCGCCTCCTGGCCATGCAGCTGCCAGAGCTGGCCAGGGCATCATTCCCAGCAGAACCGCATCCGCACAGAGCCGTGGGGTTGCTCCAGCTTCTCTGTGCCGGGGCGGATTGTACTTTGCCTTCCCTTGCTTTGCCCACTTCCGTTTAGCCAGTTGCTTCTCCACTCGGGTCTGCCCGTGCTGCTCACAGGCAGCAATAAAAAGTACAGTATTTTAGGAGAGTGGTTAAATGTGCTCCTGCTGCACTTCCTGCGCGCTGGACTCCTGTGTTAGGGAAGGAAAATTCTCCAAACATAATTATTTACTCTGAAAAGGAAGAATATTTTTCTACTTGGATAATTCAGTGCCCTGGCCTGTTTTCTTAAGGTATTACGTTGGCTTTTCCATACTGTTTGCAAAACCCTTGGCCAAAGCTTGTCCAAGACTGCAGTCAAAGAGCAGAGCTTACGGTGAAGGCAAATTCCTGTGGCCGTGTGGGTTTCAACTGCTCGGTTGCTGCAGATTGCTTTGGGAAGAGCGTGTCTGCCCCAGCACCGGGAGGCAGGAGCTCTGCCCATCAGCCCTGGTCTGCAGATGGGACTTGCGTTTAGAGCTGGGCTCTGCGCTGAGCTCAGCCTCTGTCCCTGCTTTCCCTTCTGCAGCTCTGGCAGAGATCTGGTGGAGGAGATGTGGCTGCAATGGGAATCACACGCTGGGGAGGGGGCAGCCGAAGATGAGATGTGGTGGCGTTGGCAGTGAAGATGGATGCCACAGCTGAGCTCCAGCAACCCACAGATCAGGTGGACAAGGGAGGCTTTGCTCCTGCAATGGCAGTAGCGTGCTGCAGCACGCTGTGCTGTGGTTGTCCTATCGCCTGGAAGGACAGTGTTGCTGTCTGGTGGGACTGGTTGGTCTGGTGAAACTCTGAGCAAGGTCATCTGGTGCTAGGACAAAGGTGGAACTGGGTGCCAGCTGGAACAGAGGAGGTTCCCTCTCAGTCTCAGCAGGACCTTCTTCCCAGGGAGGGTCCCGGAGCCCTGGACCAGGCTGCCCAGGGGGGCTGTGGAGTCTCCTTCTCTACAGACGTTCCAGCCCCGCCTGGCTGTGTTCCTGTGCCACTGGGTCTGGGGGATCCTGCTGTGGCAGGGGGTTGGACTGGAGGATCTTTCAAGGTCCCAATGATTCCTAATAATCCTGTGAACGACAAATCCTGGCTGGGGCAGGACAAAACCAGTGCTTTTCATGAGGGACCAGTGAAAGCTGCAGGATCCCCTGTGTCTCCCAGAACAGTTCTAACCCCGAAATGCTTCCAAAGGGAAGTTGAGATTCAGATGTGTGGACTCAGCCAATCTTCCTGCTGCGCCTCTGCCAGCAGTGTCTGTAGTTAGCTTGGTGGGACTGGGATGGTTCTTCAGCTGCTGGGAGGCAGGAGTGTCAGATGACTTCAGCTGTGCTCTGTTTTTCCTGCCTTCTCTGATAATGCCGACCGTCGAGCCAAGTCCTTTAGCAAACAGAGTCTTGTCAGTGCGCTGAATTCATTAGGGGTTGGCATCCAGACAGCGTGAGAGCAGCTGACGCCCCATGGAAAAATTTGCAATGCAGTTTTGCTGTTGGATTCCTTCTGGGTTTGCTCTGCTGAACGGGAAAAGGGATTCCGACTCTGGAGTGCAGCTGATTAATGTTTTCCTTGTTTTAATACATGATTTCCCTAGTGTTTACAGCCGGGGGGGCAGTTCCGAAAGGGCTTTCTGTCCGGGACACGGCCTGGCAGCATGAGCTGCTCTGCTCCTGGCCCCTCTCCAGCCTAAGCCCACGGTGCGGCAGCCTTTCCCTCTCCACACAGGGCTTTCTCCACGCTGCGGTCCGCGGCAGGAGCAGGGCTCGGTGTCTGGTCTGGACGCTCCCACTGGCCGGCTGTCCCGGATGGCAGGGCTATGCTTCCCATCTCGGGGGCGTGCGTGTGGTTAGAGGTTCTGTTTCTGTCTTCCACATAATTGCAGCACCGTTCCTCCTGTTGTCAGGCAATCTCTGTCCTCGGGAAGTTTTGGTCTGGAGGCTGAAGTTAAGAATAAACTCTGTTTGGGTGGCTTCTGGTTTTCCTCCCTTTCCCCTCTCAAAACCCAGCTGGGGTGCAGCCGTCTGAGGTGAGGGAGGAAAACTGGCTGCTTCGCTTTGCGCCAGGCTCTTCCCCTGCCCTGCTGCATCCTCCCCATTGGCGTTTTGTCTTCGGCCGTTTTGTGGCAGCGGGTTTTCTTGTCGTCTAGGAAGATGCATTGTGACCTAGAAAGATAAGCGAGTTCTGGTTGATCGTCCCCAGTGGGATGGAATTCCCCTCCCTGAAGTGCTGGTGAACAGTGAAACAGAAATAGCACCGTGGGCTGGAACCAGAGCAGCAGAAGATCAGAACCCATCTCTGAGCAGCCTCGTTTGACACCTACGCCTGCTTCTCCCCATGAAAAAGTCCTGTGTCACTAGCCCGAGCAAAGATGAATGCGGTTGCTTTGCTTTTGAAATGTGATGGCTCCTGCAGTTGAGCTTTGAGTGTCAGTGTGAAAAAAGAAGCAAGGCCAGTGCTTTCTCAGATTCAGCCTGACAGGTTGTTCCTGCTCCAGTGGTTTCTTGGAAGGGCTGGATGCTCTAGGGTGACTGCTGCTTTTAACAGAAGAAAGGGAAGAGCTTCTCTGTTTGACATGAAGCTGGGAGAGGCTGCAGCACTGCCTTCAGAGCAACCTGCCATCTCCCACCCGGGCTGGGCAGGGCTGGAAGGCGGAGGAGCTGTGGGGAGCTGTGGCTGTGTAGGGGGCCATCTCCTGATGATCCCGTAAGGTGTCGCAGAGCCTTCCCAATGCTGTAGGCGCCACAGCACTGCCCACGCATGAGCTGTCTGAAGCTGGGGCTGGTTTCCAGCGCCTGCTGGGGTCCCAGCTCTCACGTATGATGACCAAGTGCTGCTCTCTACAGATTCACTCGGCTTCTCCTGCTGTCCCTGCCGCCAGGCTGGGCTGAGGGGTGCTGTGCGGTGTTGCAGCATCTTCCTCCCCAGGTGAAGGGCTGCTGTGAGCACAGAAGTGTGTTTTCTGCGCAGATGTGGAGAGGAGGGTGGAGCAGCAGTGTCAGTGGGGTGTGCAGCTCGGTGTCCTGGCATCAGGCTGGGCACCGCGGGAGTGATGCTGCTTGGCTTTGTGCCAAGGCAGTGCACTGGGTTAGGGAGAGGGTCTCAGTCGGTTTGGGCTGGCACCTGTAGTTCTAGAGCTACAACCAGCTCTCACTCGGAGTTCAACATGCAACGAGGCAACTCTGCTAGGAGGACAACAGCTGATTGAACCCCTCACCAAGAAGAAAAGGAAGAAGTCTCAAAATAGGAGTCAAAAAGGTCCCACGCCATGTGACTGAGTAACCTGGGAGCGTTCAGCGTTCCTTATTCCTGTGGAGGGTTTGGTTTTCAGGTGACCTTCGTGCAGTCTGCAGCCTCCAGTCCCATTTCTGCCATGGTTAAATTACCAGTAATGAGGTTGCTGAGGGTGTTCTTGTTCCTGCAGCTCTCGGGACTCGCCTGTCAGGCTGCCACTGGCTCAGTCCTCAGAGGACCGGTTGTTCTCTGAAGCAGTGTTGAAAAATACCCTTTGCTGGGTTCTTGTGATGGTGATTTTAACCTTCTCACAAGATCAGAAAGCTCAAAGTTGTCTGCTTAAAGGAGTCAGGGGAGCTCTCAGATTTGCTCCAGGAGGTCTGGGTACAGGCAGTCACTGCACAGACCCGTTCCCAACACCTCTGTGGTTCTGGCTTGCCTGACCCCTGGCTGTGTGGCTGCTCCTCTGGGTGCCTGCTCAGCCCGCTTGTTGTCGCTTGCAGTGGTTTTTCCGACCATCCAGTCTTTTTCCTCCTGGTTGCAGCTCTGCATGCCCTGTCCCTATGGGGCTGACCTTGAGACAGGCCTGTGCTGCTGGGTGGGGGATGCTCGCTGGCTGTGGGGGCAGCCACACACCGGGATGCAGAGGCAGGGATAGGTTGGGGTCTCCTCACTCACACAGGCCCTTCGGGCAGCGCCTGCACGCGTTGCGCGGAGGGGAGCAGGGGCGACCCTCCTGGGCAGCGTTCGTTGCTGATGTTTTCTCCTCCTCTCTCATGTGTTGCAGAAATCCGCACTCAGCTGGTGGAGCAGTTCAAATGCCTGGAGCAGCAGTCAGAGTCACGCCTGCAGCTGCTGCAGGACCTGCAGGAGTTCTTCCGCAGGAAGGCTGAGATTGAGCTGGAGTACTCCAGGAGCCTGGAGAAGCTGGCTGAAAGGTTCTCCTCCAAGATACGCAGCTCCAGAGAGCACCAGTTCAAGTAAGTAGGTGGGAAATGGTGCAAAACGGGGCTGGAGACTGGCTCCAGCACTGAATGTTTGTAGCTGCAGAGTCTGACGCTGGAGCCAGCTAAAGACACGTGGTCTGTACTGTTCCACTGCCTGGCTGGTGGCCACGACACCAAGACTCCTGTGAGCGCCACTGTCCCGGTGTTGTTGGAGGTGCTGGTCTCTGCTCCGTGGCTGTACCCGAGTGCCTGGTGGGGCTGTGAGGTCCATGGGAGGATGTTCAGTGTTGACACGCTGTGCTGGCAGTTGTGGGGGTTTTCCTCTGTGCTGCTCCTCGTGTGCCCTGCCGCACCGGCTCTCACCAGCAGCTCCTTGGAGTGCTTGGCATCCCTCCGGGTCTGTGCAGCACCGTGGCACCTTCTTCTCAATAGGTGAAATGAATGTCATTCAGCTCAGTGGCCAAGGGCTGCGGCCGCTGTCTGGCTCCTTCCCCGGGGAGCTGAGGGGTGTGCCAGCCAGAGGCACTCAGCCCTGTGAGCCCCTGGCTCTTTACGGTCTTTTCTCTAACTCTGTGTGATTATCTTTTCCTGACTCAGTTGCAAGAGCAGTGATTTCTGCTGTGACACCACTAAAGCCTCTTTATTCCGTGTGCCTACATCCTCTCCAGTGGGCAAGGCTTTGCTGTTGCCTAATGTAAAGGTCTGCTGATCATGAATTGCTGTTCAGGGCTGCCTCTGCTGCTGCCCCTGCACTGCGCTTGGGCAGGTGTGTGGCACTCTGTGCGTGTGGTATCTACTGGTGCTGGAGGCTCTCCACGACTGTAAGACACCATGGCCTTGTGGTTTGTGCTGTGTAATAGGGTCACCTTGATTTCAGTGCAGGCTCCTGTCAGGTCCTTGCTGTCTCACTTCAAGTGCAGAGAGGCCCTTTGGCAGGGTCCTGCCTAGCAGAGCCAGGTGGGATGGGTTTGCTCTGAGAGCGCTGCGAGGCTCCCTGGCACCCTTCAGGTCACCTCGCATAGTACCTACTGCTGCTCTCTGTGTCTGCAGCGCGAGCTGGGTTAAGAGCACTGTAGATACGCGGTGATTCCTGTCGAGCACAGGGGCTTGGTGGTGACATTGGATGCGGGTAGTTTTCTCCAGCACTGCTCAGAGGGCTCGTGTGGGCTCACTCTAAATGGAACGGGCAGAGTATTGACAGGGCGAAGTGCAAGAAAGAAGCAAAACCGTCTCCTGTGCCACGTGTTAGAAGGGTGGCCATGAATGGCCTCTTCTCTGCCACCGTCCAGAGCCCCCTGCTTGGGAAGGGTCTGGTGGAGGGTCTGATGTGGCCCGTGGGGGTGTGATGGATTGTAACGGTGTACGAGATGAGGAAGGCAACGCTAACGTGCCGGCGGCTTTCGTTTGGAGATCGCCTGCCTCTTCTGCTGCTCGTCTGACCCTTTGGATTTTGTTCTTTGCCATTCCCCAGGAAAGATCAGTACCTCCTTTCCCCGGTGAACTGCTGGTACCTGGTGCTGACGCAGACCCGGCGAGAGAGCAGAGATCATGCCACCCTGAACGACATCTTCATGAACAACGTCATCGTTCGGCTGTCACAGATCAGCGAGGATGTCATCCGGCTCTTCAAAAAGGTAACCGAGGCAGGGACGGAGCCCTCCTGGCTCTTCGGTCTAAACCAGCAGCTCACTGTGGGTTTTTAGAGGACTGAACCCTCACTGGGTGTTGCAGAGCAGAGCTGTGCAAGGGGCTGTCGCTCACAAGGCTTTGTATCGGGACACCCCTGTCCCTGGAGACAGTGCTCAGCTCAGTCGTGGAAGAGGCTTATCTTGCGTCATGGTTTGCGGTACTGTGGCACCTGGGAAACGTGTCTGTGCTGGTACAGGGCTCTGTGGGCACCCAGTCTGCCTCGCAGCTGCCCTAAGGCTTCTCAGAGTGGGGCTCAGTCCCTGTTTTCTCAGGCAGGTTTTAAGTCTGGTGAGTCGGGTGCTTGCAGCACCGCTGGGGAGGCTGTGTGGCACTGTAGGGCGAGCAGCCCAGCTCCTCAAGGGTTAAAGTCTGGCCTGCCGTCGGGGTCCAGCTGCTGGGTCTGTTGGAGATTGCTCTTTGATTGTAAATTAAGGGAACTTTTCTTCCAGCGGTGTCGCTCTTCATTCCTCCCCTCCGGAGTTCAGAGTCCCTTAATGGGTTGTGACACGCTGGCTGTGGGTGCGGAGGGACAGGGAGGTTGGTGCTCTGTGCTTTCATTATGTAGATGTAAACAGCCTCGGCCGAAAAGCAGGGCCACGGCGGCTGGGGGAAGGGGTACCTGCCAAGAGCGGTGGCTGCTGAGCTGCCGCTCCCCTCGGTCCCACTGTCGCGCCTGGCAGCGGAGGGGTCATTCATCGCCGGATTGGGGCTTTGTGCTTTGCTCGTTTCCACCCCAGTGTCCTGGCCGGCAGCGAGCGGTGCCCGTCCTTGGGCTGCACCTCAGTCAGACGCATCGTCTGACTTTACCCACATCCGAGGGAAGGGAGGTGGGAGCCAGTGGGGACTGGGGTTTCAGAGCTGGAGCTGCCATCAGTGTTCCCATCAGTGACTCCGCAGAGCTGTGCAGGTATTTAAGGGTTTCTTGAAGCCCCTGCAAAGAGGGGCTGTGGTGGTAAGATAAAGAGCTCTGTGAGCAGTGCAGGGGACCAGTGTCCTCTTCCCAGCATCCCTGGCCTGCAGCTTAGCCTGGGCAGTTGAAATGAGGAGCCGACCTCCCTGCCTGCGCTGGGAGACACGCGCACCCTGCTAACGAGGAAAGTAGGGGAAGAAAACTCAATTGGGCAAATTCCCCCGGAGCTTCCGGTGTGAGTCACGCTCCTGGCACGGGCGAGGTTCTCAAGGCACGTGTGCTAGTGCTGCTAATAGGCGGATGATGAATGGAGATGCCGAGATGTGTCACTGCAGCGATCTGACTGGGTCTGCTGTCAGTGAGTCTCCATCGCCATCAAACCTCACAGCACGTCCTCGTGGCTGAGCGAGGGGCACACTACCAGCCCCTCGGCCAGGCAGATGTTTCTTCCCCTTTCTGCCTTCAGCCACAGCAGGAGGTAGAAGTTTGCTGCTGCTTCCACGTGTGGAACACGGGAAATCGTACATCTGAGGCAGAGCACTGCTATGTCTGGCATGTCCGTGCTGTGGTGTTCCCCAGGGTGAGGTTTGATCGTGTTCAGTGATGCCCCGTACCGCAGAGTCCTGGACGGAGATTTAATGAAGTGGAGTCTGTCTGGAGGGGAGCTCCTTCCCTTGTCTTCAGAATAAACATCCTCTGCTGTCAGTAGTTTGTGCTGCCTCTCCCCTTGGCTTGGCCTGCAGCAGCAGGAGTTCCAATAAACCTGCTGAGCTGAAGCCATTGCCAGGCCAGCGGGCAGCTCCGCTGTCCCGTAGGAAAGGAAGGTGCGAAACCAGCGGCTCCACCGCAGCACGGGCGTCTGTACATGGTCCAGGGCCCTGGAACGCCGCTCTGGTTGTCTCCTGTAAACACACAGGCAATAAGAGTTCTAAAACGTGAAGGCAGCGAACCTGGAAGAGAGGAGAGACTTCCAGTGCAAACCTGTCAGCCTTTGGAGAGGCTCCAGCATCAGGGAGTTGGACATCTGCTCGTGGATGCTGGGAGACTTGTGTTAACACAGGGCAGCACGCTGGTCTGCAGCAGGACGGTGCAGGATGTGGTGACGAAGAGACGGCATGGGAGTTGGCGGTGTGGGGGAGGCACCCAGAGGGAGGCATGGAGGCGTCCCGAGTGCTGGCCACGCCGGCCTTTTGTTGGCATGCACCGGCACCTGTGAACATAGGGTTGGCGCTCACTAGTTGTGGCCCTCTGTGAGGGGCTACTGCTGCGCGTGGCCCGTTCAGAGAGCTACCTGGTCGCCCCTCCTGGCTGGTCACATGTATGGTTACGTAGAAGGTTATACAAGAGGTTCTGGCTTCCAGCCATACGCTCTCCCCGGCCTCCGGCCACAGCTATGTCAGGGCCATGGTGTGCCAGCCTCCCGGTGTGCCGGGGGGAATATTCCCTCGGCGGGGCATCTGGAGTCCAGTGTCTGTACGTGCGCGGGTCTTTAAACACACCTGCTGGTGTGAGTCCCCCTGCCTCAGTGGGACTGCCCACGGCCGCCAGCTGAGCCTCTTCCTGTCGCTGCATTTAGGGGTTTGAAAATGATGGCCTTGCCGACTTTCCCGGTGCCGCACAGGAAACGTGGGATGGGGCAGGAGCTCCGGCTGGCCTTGGACCGCTGCTCCTGCCGCAAGCCTGTCCTCCTCTGTTTGTCTGGGGAAGGCTTGGTTGTGGCCTGGGCTCAGCCCTGGGACAGCAGGGTTGGCTTGGGGGATCTGTTGGGCTCAGATCTCGTGGGGCCGTGGGGTCCGAGCCCCTCATTTGTAGACCCTAGCGTAACCGCGTCCCTGGGAAGGGACGTGCCTCCGCTACCCTGTGGCTCATTAGCAAGGCACAGTGAGATTTTTCAAGACCAGCTAATGACTGCTGGTGTCAGCAGGAGGGCAGCAGGACTGGTGTTTCCAGATGGCTGGGGGTACTTAGCACCTCCTGGTAATTGGCATCTTCTTGGCACCTCGCGTGGGAAAGAATGGCAGCAGTGTGCCTCAGTGGGTCGGCTGCTGCGGAGGGGACTCCTCCGCAGACCCTGCGCTAATTCAGACAGACTAATTAGCGAGTACTCGCTGAGCGCAGGGTTCTGCTCCTCACAGTCCTGCTTCACTCTCTGCACTCGGTTCTAACTTCTCGTGCTCAAGGCTCGGCCTGGGATGAGCGGGGGCTGCCCAGCCCGTTTGCTTTAATCAGAGCTCTGTGTTGTGGGCGCCTTGAGCCTCCAAGCAGCGGGCGGATGCTGCTTCCCTGGCCCTGTGCTGGGATGCAGGGAGGTACTTGAGGAAATCTGAAGGGATCTGCCCGGGCTGGGGGTCTTTCGGGCAGTAGGGGGTGGTGTCTGTACTTAGTGTAAACACATCTTCGAGCCATAATAAACGCTTCCTAGCCAAGGCGGTTCCGCAGGGAGGGTTGGGGTGTAATTAAAGGGGGTTCGAAAGCAGAGCCCGCACATCCCCAGCAGCACCCAACCCTGGGCTTCCAGGTAGGAGTTGGCTTGATCTGCAGCCAAGCCGTGGCGTTCAGCAGCTCCCGAGTCGCGGCCCCTCCTGGGACTTGCCGCGTTCACGCAGCAGCAGGCGGGTGACTGGATCGGCTTCATCCCGCCTGGCAGGAGGGGTGGAAGCGCCGGGGATGGGATTTGGGCAGGCAGCAGGGCACAGGCGGGAAGGTGCCGTCGGTCTAACACTGGCTGTGAGCTTGCTCCTGGGCCTGGGGTCTGTGGCTGTGGTGGCTGTGAGACTGGAACTCCCACGATGTAGCTGGTTGGTGTACCTCCTCGTGATCAGACGTCCCTGCTGCCAGGTGCCTTGGTTCGCTCGGGTCAGCCGGTGGACGTGAGCTGCTGAAGGCAGACGAGGGGAGTGGGTAAACCTGGAACACAAACCGCTCGGGGCAGGAAGCCCCAGTGATCTTCATTCTGAGCTGTCAGAGTGGGCTGGGAGTGGCGAGTCCAGGCTTTACAGAGCCTGCCGGATCCCCCAGGCGGGTGAGGGTGGTAGGTGTTGGGCCCAGGCAGTGAGTTGGCTGCAGGCTGGAGGTAGGTCCTGAGCGCAAGGGCAGTGTGATACCGTCTGTAGTTCTGGATGTGCCCCTGCGTGTCTGTAGAACAGACAGGATTGCGTGGTGCTCCTCATCATGGGTGCTCCTCATGGTGGTCTCTAAACCCGGGTTGGGTGGTCTGTGGGCAAACGTGGACCTCAAACGAGAGCACAGCAGTTGCAGAACAGCGCAGTGAGTGTTTGCTGTGCTCCGTGTGTTGATGTTTATACTGGCGTGCTTTGTTTTGCTAAGGGTTTGTAGAACATCAGAGACTCAAATGCCAGCTTCCTTTCATCCTGGCTGTCGCAGGCAGATTGGCAGAGGACACCATCTGTATTTTGGTGGTTCTGTTCCGAAACGGGAGAAGCAAGCGGAGCACAGATGTGGATTGGCAGCCCCATCAGCGCTGTGATTCGGCTCCCAGAGCGGGAAGATGTCAGGCAGCAGCTCTCAAGTGCTGTAAGAAAGGCCCCTGGGGCTTTTCCTGAGCTTCAGGGCTGTTTTAATCTGAGACACGAGTTCAAAAACAAAGCGTGCGTGGCTTTGTTAGGTCACCTTCAGAGCCAAGAGCAGCAGGTCTCGTGTTTGGCCCCGGAGCCTGGAGAGGGCGGAGGGGGCAGGAGGTGTTTGAGATGGGCATCACCCGAAGCCAGTGGTGCTGCCAAGGTCCACCCACTGCCCTGGCAGCTGAGATGAGGAAGGAAATCGCCGTAGGCATGAGAGAGGTTGCTGCGATTTTCTTTTCTGCAATGGGTGCGAAGGCCTTGGCTGCAGATGAGCAGGATCCTCGTGGGCATCTTGGAAGGGCTGGGAACAAGGACCTCTGGCTTCGGCAGGAGTGGGTTGGTGGCTGGATTTAAGAAGACAACTTGCAGCTTGCCTGTCCTGCCAGCTCAGCGATGTCCCTGGACCCAGCTCCTTTGGCTGGTGCCCTGGTGTCCCGTGCCGGTAGTCTGACAGCACCGGAGAACTTCCTCATGCCCTTGGTAGCTACTGGGGGAGCAGGCGCCTCGGTTCTGCTGCAGTGTTGGGAGGTCCTGCAGTCGGGCTTTTCCCTGCAGGCGGTGTTGTCCTTTCAGAAGTGCACACCGTGAGCGTAACGGGGTCCCCGCTCTTCTTCTTGTCTTGCAGAGTAAGGAGATCGGCCTGCAGATGCACGAGGAGCTGCTGAAGGTCACCAACGAGCTCTACACGGTGAGTGCTGGCCGGCCCTACCCATGCAGCCTGCGCGGGGCGGGGGGTGGAGGCAGTGCCACGCGCTGCAGCAAGCTGTTCCATGTCCGGCGGGGAGCTTTGCTCTTGCCCTGCCCTCCTGGGGTGCAGTCCACTCTTTCCCCTTGCGATTGCTAGGGCCGTTTCACTCGTCACTGGTTTTGACAGGAGAGGAAGAGGATTTCCTAGTGGTCCTGCTGTGAGGGGCTTCTGTGGGGGCAGTGGGCAGCAGATGGTGACACGTAGCTGTTTCACTGCTGTGGAAACAGAGCTGTTTCGGGTGTGATCTGGTGCGATCCCTTGTCCACAGTGCTCTGGCCTGCCAGCTCTAGCCCTTCTGCACCACGGTGCCCCTTTCGGTTTCCCCTCGGTTGGTGGTTTCTGCTGGGCACCAAGGGTGCTGAAGTTGTGCCGGGAGCTGGCGGAGTTGGTTTTTGTCTGAGACCTGGCCAGCTCGTGCCAGGTGGGCGCCTGTGAGCGGTGCAGGAGCGTGGCCTTGTGCTGGGGAGGGCTTCGAGCTTGTGTGGGCTCCGTCTCACCTCCCTGCCCCAAGGAGCACTCTGGTCACAGAGCTGCAGTCGCACGCGGTGGGTCGGGACGTGGCTTTCCCGGCAGGGCAGTACAAGTGCTCGTGCTGCTTCTGCCTCTTGCCCTGTGGTGTTGCTTTTTCCTGTTTCATTAGCGGTTTGGGGTTAACGGAGCGATGTGCAGTCTGTCCTGTGCTGGCAAATGGAGAGGGTGCGTTTGCTTTCTCCGGTTGAGCCTGTTCCTGTACACAGACACCCTGCAGCAGGTTTGCTCCCTGACAGTCACTTCCTTCCATCTCCTTGAAAAACAGTCCTCAGCAGCTGAGCATGAGCCGTCTGGCACTCTGCCACAAGTCTTCTGTTAGCGTTTGCTTCGGCGCTGGTTTCGAAGGACCGGCGGTGTGGGTGGGCAGCCGGGCTGGATTGGGAAGCCGCGCGGGGAGCGCGTCGTTGATGGCTGGCTGGCACAAGTTGTGTGCGGTGGTGACCAGTTAGGGTAACCTGCAACAGCAGCAGGGCAGGCGCGGAACAAGGAAGGACCAGTAAGGGCTGGGGCGACCTTGATATCCATGGGCCGGCACACCGGAGAGCAAACTGGGGAGAGAGCAGCAGCATTTGAGGGACACAGCCGGGACAGCTGGAGGATCAGAAGCGCTGAGGTTGGAAGTGTAGTCGGCCAAGCAAGAGCACAGAGAGTAACTGTGCTCTCACTGAGGCTGCAGCAAACTGGAGAGGAGACTTACCACTGCTCACTGCTCTACTCCCGTGTGCTGAACAGTGTGCATGAGAGGTGACCTGGAGCAGGCTGGCTAGGAGAGCTTTGTGTTGGCTGTGAACTGACCTCGCTGTTAAGAGAGCAAACCCGCTGTGTCGCCTGGGGGGAAGGCGGAGGGAAGAAACACACTTGTTTCAGGAACAGAGATGAAAGGTGAAGAAGCAGCAGCCCTGCTGGGTAAGCACAATCCTTTTCAGTCTGTTCAGTGCAAACCAGTCCCTCTCCGGTTGGCAGCCATCCTGAGATGGGGTAGATCAGGCCTCCTGGTGTTCCTGAGGCACAGGCTGCTCCAGTGGTGGGGCAGAGCATCTTCAGGATGTGTCCGTGTTGGTTACCCAAGAACAGTACCAAGCACAGAACGAGGGTCCCAGGCTCAGAGGATGCTCAGCTGCTTCTTGCAAACCTCTGTTTGTCTGCTGCCGTTGCAGGGCAGGCGATCACCTCGCCGAAGGCCCAGTCTTGTAGGCACAGTATGGCTGTGCCCTGGCTTGGCTGCTTCGTGAGCCCTTCCACGGGGAGCTCTGTGCAGAGTGCGTTGTTTTTACAGGCTTCGCAGGCATTCGCTGGCTCGGACTCAGGACAAAGTACAGCGATTGGAGTTCAGTCCTGCTGCTCTTCTGGTGCAAGTCACCCTGTGGGCTCTGCGTAGGAAGAGCCAAACCCCGAGCCGTGCCGGTTCTAATCAAAGAGGAGGTAGATTAGCTCGGCGCTGGAGCAGGAGCTGCTTGCCAACAGTTCTGTGCAGAAGTAATGGAGCTGTGAATTAAAGGAGAGGAGAGCGCCTGCTGGAGAGAGAAGGGCAACTGCAGGGCTTCCAGTCTCGCAGCAGAAAGGAGATGGCTTTTTCCCTGTCATGCTGAACGAAGGTCTCCAGTGCTGCCGCTGCTGACCCAGCTGCTCTGCGGGGCTGGGACCCGACTGCTGAGCAGTTCAGAAGCACCCCGAGCTGCAGGTGACAGTGCTGCTTGTGGCTGGTGTCCTGGCAGTGCCCTCTATCCAGAACAGGGCACTGGTAGTGGGAAGCAGCGCTTGTGGTGTCAGGTAACTAACGAACGCTGCTGCAGCTGATTAACTCTTGCAGAAAGGAGCCTGAGGACGCAGCTGTGGCAGCCTCGCTCTGTGATGCAGTAGCGTAGGACAGGGACTGGGTGGCTCAGTCGCGAGCGCCGAGGGGGCACAAGGGAACTGAGGATCAGAGGGCTGATTGCTGCGGCGCAGGTAGTCCCAGTCTAAGGTTAAGGAAGGTATGGAGAGAATAATCCCCTGACCTTCCAAGCATGGGCTGAGGTGGCACGGGCAGCTGTGAGGGGCACGCTGGGCACAGAGAGGCGGATGTGTAGGGCATCTACTTCAGCTACAGGGATGCTGCAGGCTGGGGGAGATACTTCACCGTGATCCTGCCGGACCTTTGCGCTCTGTTGAAGAGACTTGCTGAGGAGTTCTGAACCTGGTTCCTGCTCCCTGTTCAGGTTCAAGCAGGGATAAATTATGGAGGAGGAAGAAAGGGCCTTTGTTTGGGAATGTTTCCCTGTGGGTAGCAAATAGTTTTGTAAGAGCCTGTGCAGAGGTATCAGACCTCGTGGGGTGCCCCCTGCAGTGCAGCTCTGCCCTGTCTTCACCAGCTCATGGGAAAAGGGGCTCCAGCAGTGAGTCCCCAGGCCTGCAGCAGAGCCACGGCTGAGCAGAGATGGGGTGAACTGCTCTAGTTGCTGTGGTTAGGTAGCATTCTCATAACCTCTAGATTCCACATGAATCCTGCAGCTCGAGACACCCTTTAGTGGCTGGGTTTTTCAGCTGTGCTGCTTAGGGCTCCTTAGGTGTGGAGGCAGCCTCTCTCATTGCTGCCTGGCTGTGCTGAAGCGCAGGGCTTTCTTTGTTTCGCTTGTCTGAGCTTGTCATGGAAGGATGGAGATGACAAAGATGAAGAGGGCTCAGCAAGGGCCCTTTCTCCTTAGGAAATCCAGAAGCTGTCCGTTCAGTGTCCTGTGCCACTCACTGCAGAAGCTGCAGTTTGGGATACGTGGCTCTGTGTTAAACCTTCAGGATTTTGAAACAGAGCAGCTGGGAGTCAAGGCAGAGCCTCTGCCTCCTCTTCCCTGCAGTTACCTGTACCTGTACGTCCTGATGCTGGCAGGTTTGGGCTTCGGTGCAGCATCGGGAGCTCGCGTGCAGCTGATGTTTGTGCTCGGCAGGAGGAGAGATCGTAGGTTTCCTCCTACCCTCATCCGAGGTGAACACTCCTGTTCTTGCCGAAAGCCACGGCTGAGGAAGACCTGGTGTTTTCTTCGTTAGGGCTAGTGCAAAGTTCCTCTCCTTTTGTAGGTCCCTGCTCCAATTTAACTCGCGGGCCTTGAGGCGAGCCCGTCCCGGTGCCTGCGGTGCCCGGGCACTGCGTGAGACGGATCTTCAGCGCAAAGGCAGGCATCTCCAGCCTTGTCAAGGCAATGAAAAACAACACATCCAGGTTCTGGAGGGCGAAGATAAAAGGGGACAACGTGACTAAAGGCATAAAGGGAGAGGAGCAGATGTGTTCCTCTTGCCAGCTCCATTAAAGTGATCACAGCGTGCCTCTTGGGCTTTTGGATCTGAAAGGAAAGGTTGTGCTGGAAGTTTTGCCTGCAGGAGTTTTCCTGGCAGTAGATCAGCATCGTCTGTCCAGAGCCTCTCATGGCTGCTCTGAATTTAAAGGACCGGGTGTTGCTGCAGTGTTCACCCTGGCACCAGCTCTGCGGACCAGCAGCCGCGAGAGGAGAATTAAGTGGTGGTGGGAGGTCCACTCCATTTCTGCTGGGACCCTGCAGTTCCTCCACCATCAGGATGCCAGAACAGGGGCTGTGTTCTTTGAGCACTCATGCTGCTCTTTGAAGAGGCACACTGTGGCCTGGCCCTGCAGCAGGGACAAGGATTCTTACGCCAGGTCTATGCCATTTCAAAAGAGGATGAGTGGTGGGGTTCGTTTGACGGCCTTCCCACCTCGGCATTCCTTGATGCCAGAGCGGCCTCTGGCAGCCCTGGCACAGCTGAGACTACTCCGTGCTGCCCACAGCTGTTGTCTCCTCATGTGCTGGTCATAGAGTCATGGAAAGGTTTAGGTTGGAAGGGACTTGGTGTGACCATGGACTCACTACCTCTTTGTTCCTCAGGTGATGAAGACCTACCACATGTACCACGCAGAAAGCATCAGCGCAGAGAGCAAGCTGAAGGAGGCAGAGAAGCAGGAGGAGAAGCAGTTCAACAAGTCTGGGGACATCAGCGTGAACCTGCTGCGGCATGAGGACAGACCTCAGCGGAGAAGCTCCGTCAAGAAGATTGAGAAGATGAAGGAGAAGGTGGGTGAGATGGAAGGATGGGAGAGCCAGGCTGGGGTCAGGGCTCTCCATGAGCAGGAGGGAGCGCACTGGTGTGCCTGGCTTGGTACAGCCATGACCTCAGAGCCACGCGTGGGACCCTGCTGCGTCGAGGTCATGACTGCCTGTGAACAAACCAAGTGCCCTCCGCCGTAGCCTCATGGCAGTTGACACCGGGGTGGGTTTTGTGCAGTGACGGGGGCTCTTCCCGCCTGGGAGTTCAGTGCCTGCTCAGTTGCCTTCGAAACACCCAACTCCATTCTGGCTTCAGCAAATCCCTTCACGTCTAGGGGTCTCCAAAGCTATAATCTCTGTTGGTTTTGGAGGAAAGGCAGGTAGCTTCCCCAGCTGGGACCTGTCTGCTCCCCCGTCGACCCAGCACCGGGATGTCTAGCTGCATGCTGCTTCAAAGGGTTAATCTTCGGTGTAGACCTTTAGTCTGAGCAGGTGCCCCAGATCTGAGCACGCCTGCTTCCCTACAGGGGCTTGAAATCTGGGTCCTGTTCTGAAGGCTGTAGCTTGGGTGCCTGGGCCAGGCTCCGCTTGGATGCGGCTGCCCGAGTCTGGAGCAGGTCCAAACGTGTGTCAGCGGTTCTGGGAGGAAAAGGTCCCCCTGATTCCAATTGATGCTGAAGCCTCTGCAAGTGCAGAGAGGAAGGAGGAGCAGCTGTGCTGGGCTGCGGGGGGTCTGAGCAGAACGTGCTTGGTGTGTGCTGGCTGCTGGTATCGGAAGGGTTCGGGTGCTCAAGGGTGCTGGTACCGAAGGTTATTGACGAAGGCATCAGGCCTGGGCTGCAGGGGGCTGTGGGGCTCTGCGGCGAGAGGCGCTGTGAAACTGGTGTCTGTCCACGCACTGACGCCCCGCTTTGCTTTCTCAGAGACAGGCCAAGTACTCTGAGAACAAGCTGAAGTGCACTAAAGCCCGGAATGACTACCTGCTGAACCTGGCAGCCACCAACGCAGCCGTCAGCAAATACTACATCCACGACGTGTCTGACCTCATCGATGTAAGTGCATGGCGCCCGGCAGCCTCCTGAGCGGGCCTGCGCCTGCTGCTAATGGGGGGGCCTGACAGTGTGCTGTAGGGCTGGACTGAAGGGGTTGGGGCTGGAAGGGACTTTAAAAATCATCTGGTTTCACCACCCTGCCGTGGGCAAGGTGCAGCCTCAGTGCAGGAGGTGCTGGCAGCAGGTTTCCTAGCGATGCTGGGAGCTGACCCGCTGTGTCAGCGACTCCTCCAGCTGCTCTGAAGTTATTCGAGAGAAGGGATTTCCATTTCTCCCTTCAATAAGCATCTTCATAGTGGTGCAGATTGCACAGTGCAGAGCTTCCTGCTTCAGTGAGCACGTAAATATTGATCTGTAAGTACCGAGTGAGTCCTCTGGCCTCATCGCTACCTAAATGTGAAACATAAGAACGTGCTGGAGCGTTTTGTCTCCTCTGTTAACCCCCTGGCAGATGTTTATTCTTCTCAGCCTAGTTAGAATCCTAGAATCACTGGGAATTGGAAGGGACCTTGAAAGATCACCCACTCCAACCCCCCTGCCACAGCAGGATCCCCCAGACCCAGTGGCACAGGAACACAGCCAGGCGGGGCTGGAACGTCTGCAGAGAGGAGACTCCACAACCCCCCTGGGCAGCCTGGTCCAGGGCTCCGGGACCCTCCCTGGGAAGAAGGTCCTGCTGAGATTGAGAGGGAACCTCCTCTGCTCCAGCTGGCACCCAGTGCCCCTTGTCCCGTCCCCAGATGCCCTTGAGCAGAGCCTGGCTCCATCCTCCTGACACCCACCCCCCACATGTTTAAAATCAGTCTGACGCAAACCCCCTGATCTCAAGGTCCTGAGATAGGATGAACTGTTCCTCGCACGGCCACGGTTGAATCCTGATGACTTGGTCACCAATTGAGCAGCAAAGTGGGGTAGAGGGCTTTCTGCCTTTGTCTTTTTTTAAGCCAGGTGGCTTATTTTCAGGGAGTTTTGGGGACTTTGGATTCCTTGAGTTGTTGAGCTCCACTTTATATCTGACTGTTCGTGTTATCTATCCCGTTATTGCTCCCAACCTTATTTCCTTGCTGAACTCCCTCTGGAGCTGGCACTCCAGCAGTCCCCTCGGGGTTCATGCAGCTGAATTCCCCCAATGATTGGGTTCAGCAAATGAAATCTGCAGTGTGGGAGCTGCCGCGGGGTGCCCCGGGTTGAACCCCCTGGCAGGAAGAGCAGTCTGTTGGGACAGACCTTGCACAAGTTCCGTGGGCTTGTCCAGTGCAGGGCAAGAAGGCTGCCAGCACCCCCAGAGGAAGGGGGTCTGGAATGGCAGCACTTGGCCTTGCCCCACTGATCCCGTCTGTGGGTGGGAGCCCTGTCCCATGGGAGGAAAGCGACTGTGGGGGGACTTTGCAGTAGGCACAGGGCTGGCCGTGCTGTTGACATCATCCCAGCAGGGTCCATTTACTGCAGTCACCTAGCTGCTTCTGTCTCACCACCACATCCCCGAAGGGATGGCTACTGACGTACCAGGGTGACTTGCTGGGACATGGGAGGGGTGGGGGCTCTCCCCCACCCTAGATATCTTGTGTGAATCTGAACCGTCAGGAGGCTGGAGCAGCAAATGGAGCAGCGTTCTGCAGCCCCGTGGCTCGCCGTCATCAGTTAGGCACAGCCCGGACGTCTCGTGTGCCCGCTGCGCGCCAGCGATGTCTCTGACAAAGCCCTTCTGCTCGTCTCCGGCTTGGAGAGGAAGGCGGTCCCGCTGTGCAGGGAGAGGGCGGAGAGCCCTCCCGGGGCTGCGGCTCTGGTGAGAATGCGAAGCTCCGTCAGCCGAGCTGTGCGGTGGCGCGGGGCGAGTGCAGCCCTCCCCGTCCCCGGCAGCCCCTTTGTTTCCTCCTTGAGGACGAACCAGACCGCCTTGAGCAGAGCCTGGCTCCATCGGAGCGCAGCGTTGTGCCTGTGCTCCGGAGAGCCGCGCGTTGAGTCAGGGCGCCGGGTCGGTCTCCTCCTGTCGCTGACTGCGGGACCCAGTTGGTCTCCGTGCTGCGTGCCCCGGGTGCGGGCGAAGCCGCTCGCCCGTCCGTCCCGCCGCAGTTCCGCGGGAAGCGGCTGCGGAGCGGTTGAAGCGGTCACATGAGGGTACCGCTAGGTTTAGCGGAGCGACGGGTAGGTGTCGGTGTCAGTGCCTGCTGCTCCACCGGAACCTGAGCAGCAGCCTCAAGTCCTTCTGGAAAGGCAGCTGCTTCCCTTGGGTCGGCGTGTCTGCCTCGCTGAAGACAAGTGGAGGAGGGCGGTCCTGGGGGGTGCGGTCTTGCGTGGTAGTGCCACATCGGTCCCTCTGCCGCTGAAAGCAGCTCTTGCAGCATAAAGAGTCTTTCAGGTGCACAGAGGTTCCTCCCACCCTGTCCTGAGTGCGGGCTTTCTGACAGACACCAGGCGCCTGCCAGCCCCCAGACCAGGCACCATTCCTGATGGAAGCTCCACACAGAGCATCGCTGTCACCAGGACATCGTGCGGAGCAGCACCTGGACCTCCAGACTCCTGCTCTCACAGGGGGGTACAGAAGTGTCTGCAGCCGGCAGGTCTGCCTTCAGGGCCTTTAAAATAAGGGCAACAGGAGCTGGGCTGTCTCGAGTCTCGGTGCTTTCCACTATGTGGCTGCTGGGTCCCTGTACCTGCTTTACTGCAGCGTGGGGGCACCACAGCTGGCCTGGAGAGGTGGTCAGCAGTGCTAGTGCTGGCGAGGGAGCTCTGGGAACAGAAGGGCTGTGTTTTTAGGAGGTGGTGGCACTAGCTTAGCAGATGTATGGTACTGTACTCTTGATCTGAGAGCGCAGTGCCAGGACTCTTCCTCCAGAAGGAGACCTCCTCTGGGGACCGTGGAGTTAATTAACTCTCGGAGTCCTGGAAGGGCCGCACAGAGCTTGGCTCCGTAACAGGTACAGTTCAGGAGCTCTGATTGGGATTGATCAGATCTCCTGCTCCAGGGCATGAATTGGTTACTGCAGGGGCAGGAGGTGCTGCCTTCCCCTGCTGCAGCCACAGCAGCAGTAGCTTTATGTCTTGGTTCTGCCTCAGGGAAAGCGCTGAGCGTGAGGGTCCCAGACCGTTCCTGTGGAAGAGATTTACGGCAGCTGCTGACAGGGTTAGCCCTCTGTGGGCCTGCTTTCTGCAGGAGATCCCCCCGGCTCAGCAGCCTGACCACATCCTGGTATGGACTGGCTCTGCCTTAGCTGCCTGGTTGCAGTTGCCTGAGGAGGGTGCTGTGCAGGGTCACAAACTCTCTGGCTTTCCTCCTGGCTTTGGGTGCACTCAGTGCCTGTCTGCACTGCTCTGTCTGCACTGGGCTGACTGGCCGGTGGTGGTCTCCTGCAGCCACAGCCCCTCCTGTGGTGCAGATTCGGGGTGAGTAGTAGGAGGCACACACGGTCACGCAGGGACTCACGTGCACGCGTGGCTGCTTCCGTGGTGCCTTGGCCAAACCCAGGCTGCCTGTGCTGTGGGGCATGGGTTTCCTTCTCAAGTGGGGCTGCAGTGTTTGCAGCCCTGGCAGGGGTGTTACCAGGCTTAGTGAGTGAGCGCAGGGTGAGCTGTGGGCGCTGCAGATGAAAGGCGCTGCGGAAGGAGCAGGGTGTTATTTGTGGTTCTAACCTGTTTTCCATCAAAGGGGTCGGAGGGGTGAGAGAATGCCATTTGTTCTGGAGCTGCGAGGCAGAGTTTGAAGTCCTTTCTCTCCCTCCCTGCCGTTCCCCTCCCCTTTGTGTGCTCTGACAGGAGTTCTGTGGAAGCCCCTGCTCTGTCTTGCCTTCTCTGGCCCCGGCGTACAAAGCAGCCCCCACGGTGCTGAACACCAGAGCTCTGTCTGCTGCGGCCTTGAGCTGCTCCCGTATTCAGCACTGCTGGGCCTGCCTGTCCAGCACTGAAGCACGATGAGCACTGCTGCACTGCTTGGCCCACCAGCCGCTCTGTGCCGCCCCGGAGCCACTGCAGACGCTGGAATTGACTCGGGGAAGGGTCTCGCAGCACCAGCACAAGGCTTTGCGCTGAGCAGCGACAGAACTCTGCCCCAGCCTTCATTTTCTGCAGTGCCTTTTGATTCATGAAGGCAGAGAGTGCTGCACCCATCTGTGGCTGCCCGAGTTCTCAACTGCTAAGACTAGAAGCTGAGCAGAAGCGGGCCAGTGCTGGGTTAGGAGCGTTTGGTAGCTCCTGCAGGAGTCGTCATTCCTGCCTGTGTGGCTTTGCCAGGCTGAGCGTGGGGGGCTGTGGGCAGGAATTGGCCCACTGGGGTTGCACCGTTGCCTTCAGCACAGACCCAAGCAAACGCAGTCTGAGTGTGACTTGATCTGAGATGAGGGTTGTCTCCTCGGATTGCCGGAGAGCACCAGAGGACTCCTTCAGCTGGAGCTGCTCGTGGCACCAGCTGAGCTTTCATCTTTCACTTCGAGTCTGTCAGTGCTGCAGCTCTGGCTCGCAGCCCTTTCTGTGCCCCTCTGCATCGGCTCGCGAATGCCCTCACGAATGCCTGTGGGTGCTGAGCCCGGACAAGGTGCCTCTGAGCTGCCAGCAGGGAGCAGGGCCACTGAGGAAGAGGTGACCTCCTTGGGGTCACCGAGATGACACCAGCAGTCTGTTTTCTGTAGCTCTGTGTGATGTGCCGGTCCTCCTGCTGGTGGGTCTTGTTGGGGTTCAGTTGGCTCACTGCCTGCCCGCCCATGTGGTGCCAGGGGCGTCTGGTTACGGCACGAACTTCCTGCTTGTTCTCTGACCTGCGCAAAGGCAGTGTCTGGTGTGACACCACCTGGCTGGGGGCAGCTCACATGTGAAGAGGGCAGTTTGCTGGCAGTGGCTACGGTGCCGCGAGCCATGGGGGCATTTCTTGGGGGTCTCTGTTCCTCCACAGAGTGTCCTTGTGTCCTGCAGCCCTCCCTGCCTGGCCACGAGTGCAGGTCACGGAGCTGTGCCAGGAGACAGGACCAGATGTGCTGAGGATGTGTTGTTACGAAGCTCCTCGCTGAGGATGAAGCTGTGATTGCTCCTCTGTCAGGAACTCCAGCCCTCCCTTCCACCCCAGAAGTAGATGTTTTGGTTCTGCACTGCAGCTTGTGTTTCCTGTGCTCTCCTCACAACCCTTGAGCAGGGATTAGGCTGCTGTGCTCTGCCCCTCCTGCTTTCAGCACCCTCTCCGTGTTGCAGGACAGTACCTGGTGACAGATGAACTTTGCGCACCTCTCAGGTACCCACCCTTGACCCCAGTCCCGGGGCCAGCTGAGCTGCTCTCAGCAGAACCCTGTGGGGGCTCATGGTGGTGCCACGGCTGGAGGACGAGGAGAGCTGCCGAGAGGTGTTCATTGCCAGCCGCCGGGGGCCGTTGGCAGCAGCGAATCCCTGTGCTGTTGCTGCTCTGAAGGTGCCGAGCCCAGCTGCACTGAGAAGAGGGATGCTGAACGGGCCGCTGTCTGATGTGTGGTGTTTGATCGTTTTCCCCAAGGAGAGCGGGAGAAGGATCAGTTCTGCATTAGCACCTGCTCCACTGGGAGGGAGAGAGGGAGGAAGCAGCTTCTGGGTGCGCGTAGAGGGTCTGCTTGTAGGGCAGGGCATGTTCTTCAGTGCCACCTTGCCTGGACTCTGTCTGTCCTTGCTGGCTGTGGGAGTGGCTCTGTGTAAAAACCTCTTGTAGGGCAGCTCGCAAAGTGAGGAGCAAAGCTCTGGGGACGAGCAGTGTCCCAGGCCCGTCTGTCCTGGGGTCTCTGTGGTGTTGCCATCCATGGGGCCCCCGAGATCGCAGCGGCCCTGGGGCTGAGCAAACGACCAGGGAGAGCTCTGCTTCTGGGTGAATTGTCCTTCTGCCCCGGCCGAGATTGTCCTGTGCCCTCCCGCTGAAAGCCTTTCCAGGGGTTTTGCTGTTAAGTGCCCCCAGCAGGACAGGGACGCGTGCTCGCTGGGTGTTCGGTGTGACCCTCCAGAGCAAGGGTGGGCTGTCTGTGTGACCAGACCTTTCCTCGGTGTTTCTCAGTGCTGTGACCTGGGGTTCCACGCCAGCCTCGCTCGCACCTTCAGGACGTACCTGTCTGCCGAGTACAACCTGGAAACCTCGCGCCACGAGGGCCTGGACATCATCGAGAACGCCGTGGACAACCTGGATGCCCGCAGCGACAAGCACACCATCATGGACATGTGCAACCAAGTCTTCTGCCCACCGCTCAAGTTCGAGTTCCAGCCTCACATGGGGGATGAGGTAGAGTAACCCAGGGGGCTGCGGAGGTGCCTCGCAGGGTAGGCTGGGATGCCTTCCTCCTCATCTGAACCGTCACTGTTAGGGCATTTCTGAGTCCCCGTACCCCTCAGTGCTGTTTTCACATGCTGCTCTTGGTGGTGCCTTTCTTAACGAGACACTTGGCTTGTTAGGGCTTCTCCCTTCAGACTGCCTGCAGCTCTGTTCTCTCCCAGTCAGGGATCCCACGGTCTGGTTCTTGGCTGAGCTGCCCGGCCGATTTGTCAAGCAGAGCTTTGATTTCCCTGCTGTAATTGGGAGTCTTCAGAGGGCAGCGTTCAGATGCTGGGTGGAAAGTGCCCTGTGCTGGCCTAGGTCCAGGGCAGTGCTGCTTGGAGACTGGGCGATGTGAGGAGCTTGCAGGTGCTGGAGGGAATCAGTGAGGTACTGAAATGCGTGGGGGGTCAGTGTGAGCCGCTGAGCACCCTCCTGTCTCTGTGTCCCAGGTGTGTCAGGTCAGTGCCCAGCAGCCTGTGCAGACCGAGCTGTTGATGAGGTACCACCAGCTGCAGTCACGACTAGCCACCCTCAAGATTGAGAATGAAGAGGTAAGAAGCTACTCTGGGTCTCGTGTTTGGCCTCGTCGGCAGCCCTGCCCTGCTGAGCCTTGCTCCCCTCACACGGGGGTTTCCTGGTGTGCTCGGCTGTTGGGTCCTTCCTGTGACAGTGCTGGGAATACCCGGGCCTGCAGCCGGCGCTGGAGCCCGGCGCTGAGGAGCTCCTGCCTGGCCTGTGTCGCTTCCCCGCTCTGCTGCAGAGCTGCCCTGGCTTCTGTTTCTGACAGGTCCGGAAAACTCTGGACGCCACGATGCAGACTTTGCAGGACATGCTGACGGTGGAGGATTTTGACGTTTCAGATGCCTTCCAGCACAGCCGCTCTACCGAGTCGGTCAAGTCAGCTGCGTCAGAGACCTACATGAGCAAGATAAACATCGCCAAGAGGAGAGCCAACCAGCAGGAAACAGAAATGTTCTATTTTACAGTGAGTCTCCTCGTGTGAGGACGCACAGCAGTGATGGCGAGGGCTGAGCCCCGTTTTAAGCGCTCATTAGCAGAGGGCGAGAACGGATCGGGTCTCTTTAAGTATGATTCTCTGTCTGATGCGGGGCTGGGGTGCAGTTCTCCGTGCAGCGCAGTGCAGTGGGCTGACAGTCCAGTGTCCACCCTGTTCCTCCTCCTGAAGGAACAACTCGAGCAGCCAGCTGTGACCAGAGCCTCACAGAACCCGAGTGGGCTGGCTCCAAGCAGGGAGCAGACTGCCAGCCTCGCTGCGGGGCGCTGTCCTGTGGCTTCTCCTGGAGGCCTTTGCCTTTCTGAACCATCAGCCGTGCCTTCCTCTTGTGGCCTTCATGGCTGGAATCTGCCTGTGGGTGGCGTGAACGGTCGCTTGTGTCATGCAGGTCACTGGGGGAGGCAGCACCAGCTTGGCTTCGTGGAGCCTGACTTTGCAGAGCTAGGCTTTGCAGAGCCCACCTGTTGTGTGCCTGTGGGGCGGAGGCAAGTGTGCTGTGTCCCTTGGTCCTGTGGATCCGAGGTTCTCTGTCCTGCTTGAAATGTAGAAGAGCCAGCAGCTCAGCAGAGGCAGCGCTCTTCAGGCTCCATGCCAGAGCAGCGTGTGGTTCCCCATCCCGTGGAAGAGCTGCTGCCCTCTCTCAGCAGTGCTGTTGTTCCAGCCAGAGGGGGAAAGCAGCCAGGTTTCATTTCGAGTTCTGCTTGGAGATGTTTTGTGCTTCGTTGGAAGAGTCTTCTCGTTCCTGGTCTCTGTCCTTCACTCTGTCTCCCACACTGCTCTGATCTGTCAAAGAACTTGCTTGGAGCGTCAGCAGGTGCTGGGGAGCCTGGACGTGAAGGGGAAGTTGTGCTGCATGGTCTGATGGTGCCTGACCTGGGGAGGTCTCGTGCACTGGGAGTTCTCGCTCCGCATCACTTGCTTGCGCAAAGGCAAAGCTGCTGTCGGGGCAGGGGGAGCCTCTTTGCTGCTCCAGGCTGCTCCCAGACGCCTGGCGAAAGAAAGTTCCCTTTGAATTCTGCTCTGTGGAGCTCCTTGCGCCCCCAGGCAGGAGGCGCAGCGCCAAGGAGACCGGACTAATAAGGTCGTCAGGACTGCGGCTGGAGCCGTGAGGAGTGGTTAGACTGTGCTCAGCCCTGCGGCACACCTGACTCTGCTTTGTTAGAGCCTGTCCGCCCTGCTGAGCCCCTCCGGCAGCCCCCGGGCAATGAGCATCAGTAATGGGCTGTCTCTGCCAACAGTCTTATCCCTCCTTGTTTGTTTTACTTTTAATTCCAGAAATTTAAGGAGTATCTGAACGGCAGTAACCTTATCACAAAGCTGCAGGCTAAACACGACCTGCTGAAGCAGACCCTTGGGGAAGGTGAGTCGCGAGGCTGGGCCCGGGGAAGAAGTTCCTGGCACGTGAGCTGCCTTCAAACCGGTCCTGCCGTGTCTGGTTCCCCGAGTGACTGATGGTTGGCTGCTGCTGCTGCCCACTGATGTGCAGATGTGTGACCGGGTTCCCACCTTCCGCTTCCCCAGCGGCACAGAGACTGCTGCGTCTCCGCCGGGGCTGGGTGCTCTGTGCCGGTGTGGCGGGGCCCTGTGAGGCCTGGTGGGAGCTGCCACGCGGGGCTCCCCCCTGCTCTCTTACACGAGAGCCGTGCGAAAGCCGCTGTGGAAGGTGTTCACATGAACTGCGCTTCTCCCGGGCTGTGGGGCCTCGCTGCTGGGTAGGTGTAGAGCAAATGCTTCACCCGGGAGCACCAGACGCTCGTCTCGGCGCGAGCTGATTGTCGTTAGGAAGAGGTCTGGGTGTGCAAAGCCCCCGTGAGGAATCCCTTCCTTCGTCAGTGAGGAACTGGCTGCAGGCTGCTTTGCTCAGGTGCCGGGGGAGCGGGAAGGAGGCCTGTGCAGCCAAAGGCTGGCTGTGTGTGCCCTACAGAATGGAAGAGTAGCTCTGCAGGCAGGCAGCAGCAGCGTGTGAAGGGGGCCCAGGTTTGTTCGGTCGCTGACAGACACCTTGGAAAGCGAGCAGGTCTTACTGATGGCGCTGCGCTGCGCCGAATGAAATCCCAGCGCCAAACTTAGGCTGAAGGGAAAGAGGGTGTCGTCAGCCGGAGCACAGCCTGCCTGTCAGTGATTCCAGGGCTGTTAGCCACGTTAGGCAGAGAGCTCCAGTCTTGCTCGGGCCTGTGGGTTGTGCGCAGCGGGCTTCGCATGGCAGAGAGCCCTCTAACGTCAGTGGGAATTGAAGGCCCTTGCCCTCTCTTGTGTCTGAGTGGTGGGTTTCTGTCTGCTGGTGGGGTGTTGTACAGCAGCCAGCGGGCACCTTCAACTGCCTTTTGCCAGCAGCCACTAGCTGGGGGCTCCCAGAGCCCAGAGAGTGTGTGTGTGTGTGTGTGTGCATGAGCGAGTGCCTGTGTGCTGTGTGTGAACAGCTTGGTGGTGGCTGACGCGGAGATGATGGGAACTTGTCTTTCTTTGTAGGTGAAAGAGCCGAGTGTGGAACCACCAGGTGAGCAGTTCCCTCCACCTGCCTGCTCGTGGGCAGGGCTGGCAGCGGGCAGGGTTCCGGGGGGGCTTTGCTTTGCTGTGGGTTCAGCTTGCGAGGTTCGTTCGGATTTAAGTCCTTCCAGTGCCCTGTGCCGGCAGCCTTGCGGCGGGCAGTCGCGGACTCCCCGCGTCGCTCTCCTGCTTCTCTGCTGCAGTGCCCCGGGTGTGTTAATTAGGATGATGACAAACAGGCCCTTGTGTTTGCTGCAGTGCAGTTTCTAGCTGGCTGGCCCTGCTGTGCTGTGTCAGCGCGGTGCGGTGCAGTGCCTCGTAGCGGAGCTGGGCTTGGGTCGTGTCAGGCGGAGCCGCTCAAGGGTGTCCCCCTGCTTCCCGCCGCCCCGGTTCGTTTGAGGTGTCCCGCAGGCCTCCCCCAGCCTTGGCTTTGCCTGGCAGTGCAGAGTGTGCCCGTGTCCCTCTGCAGCAGGAGATGGTGCTGGGAGTGACTGTGCCGGGGGAGGCTTTGGTGTGTGTCCGTTCCACAGAACATCCCGAAGAGCCCTGGTGCTTTGCCCTGAGCGTGCTGGGTTTCTGGCAGAGAGATGAGGGCCAGCAAAGCCTCCGAACACCCCCCGAAGGTGTACAGGCCACCGAGCCCTGTGGTTGCTTCTTGCAGCCCTAATCAGAGTTCCCTGTTAGAAGAGCTGAAGCAGATGGTCAAGTCCGGGCTGCCTTTCTGGGCAGGAAGGAAACTGCCTGAGCAGAGGGCAGCAGGGCGGGGGGTACCTCCGTCTCTCCATCTCTTGCCTTCTGTCTGGAGGTTCTGTGCTGCCGGTGCCAGGCTGGGTAGTGTCAGGACTGGGCACCCACCAGGGACGCAGGGCTGTGAGGTGCTGTCAGGACAAGGAGGGACCGTCCCTGCCTCGCCATGGCTGGAGAGCGAGATGGCACTGCTGTCACTGCAGTGAAGTGCTCCAGGGAGCTGCTCTTGGCATCGCCCCTGGGTGCCCTGTGTGCCAGCCACCTCAGCCGCCTCTTCCTGCGGGTTCTGTCGGATCTGCCCTGCAGCTCCCCAGTGCCCGTAGTGCCCTGAGCACGTGGCTGGTGGGGGCTGTGGGCACAGCCCGTGAGATGAGTGAGCCCTGGTGTTTTGGGTGTGCCAGCAGGGCTTCCTGCTGTGCTGCTGGAGCAAAGCACGCCCGAGTGGCTGGGGATACTGGGGGTGTCGGCTTGGGAGTGTGGGTTTCTGAGGAGTGGGTGTTCATGGGCCGTGCTGTCACAGGCCAGAGGCATGAGGAGCAGCTTTCCTGTGACAGCTCCTTGCAGCTGGTGGCTGTTATCTCCCAGAGGAGAGGAAATAAGAGAGCATCTACTTGTGTGAGGCGCTGCCGTGAGAGCAGTGTCCACCAGACGCAGCTGAGGTGACTGTTGCATGGCAGCGGCAGCTGCAGGGCCCGTGGCGCAGGCTGCTCAGCTGAGAGCCAGGCAGGCACTGCAAGGGGCACCCCACAGCTCCCCGCGCACCAGGAGCTGTCAGTGTGCATTCACATTGCTTAACCAGAGGCATCAGAGTGAAGGAGTGAAGGACCACAGCTGTCACCTGGGCATCCTGGCTCTGTGTGGGTCCTGCGTGTCCGTTTGACTGCTCTGTGAGAACTGCCTGAGGGCTCCTTGCACTGTGGTGTTTGCAGTCATCGTCTCCCCCTGCAGACAGCGCTGTGGCCTGGGGGTGCAGGACAGATCAGGAACAGAGATCTCGTGGTCTTTGCCTCCGGTTTCTGCGCCTGGGTCCTGCAGTCCAGTGCCCTTCGTTGCCAGCAGAACTGAGACTGCAGATAGTTTATCGAGAGCAGCCCTGCGGATCCCGACTGCGGCACCGACGCAGGTCGCGTGTGTCCCGGCTGCTGGGAAGGGCTGTGGAGCGAGCAGAGAGCACACGCTGTCCTTGGCAGGTCCCCATGGGGTGGTGTCTGCGGGGGGACTGAGCGGCTGCAGAGTGCAGGGAGCTGCATGTGGAGCCCTCCCAGAGGGGTTACTTCTCTGTGTGGTTTACTCCTCCTTCCTGGCCCTGAGCGAGCTCTCGCCCTGTCCTTGCGTTTGTGTTGGTGGTGTGTTGATTTGTTCTGTTCCGTTTTCTCCCAGGCCCCCATGTCTTCCCCCTAAGCCACAGAAAATGAGGAGACCTAGGCCTCTCTCAGTCTATAATCATAAACTGTTTAACGGCAATATGGAAACGTTCATTAAGGTACTCGCTGGCCGGCAGCGGGAGCTCATGAACGCTGGCGGTGTAATGGCTCCTCTGCTGTCCCCACTGCTGCTGCTTCCCCTTCTGGCGGGATCCCTCCAGCCTGGCCTGCACCCAGCTGATGTGGCCCCTGTGCACCTCGCCTCGGTGACGATTTCTCCCCATAGCTCTCCTTGCCCTTCGAGCCTGCCCTAGTGCTGAGGCCCCTCAGCGAGGCTGCTGGCAGCCGGCTGTGTGGCGTGAGCTGCGCCTGGCTGTGTCCCAGCACCCTCGAGGGGCCGGCAGATCCCCCCACCTTCCCTTTCTGCAGACATTTTTGGTGGCTGTCTTCTCCTGTGGCTGAGGAGGGAGACAGACTAGCGCATAAAGCTTCCCCCTGGTTATAGGGGCTGGCAGCCTTGGCTGGAATCACTGTGCATAAAGGTGGCAGTGTGGGAGGGTACGTGTGTGTCCTCATCCTGAACAGCACGTGTTGGTAACAGCCGGCCCAGCTGGCTCGTCTCAGTGCCAGCTGCTGGCAGGTAGGCTGATGCCTCATCCCTCTCAGTACTTACAGGGAGTCAGAAGGCCCCTTCCCACAGCCCCCTGAGGAGGGTTAAGCTGCAGGGAGGGCAGATGAGAGCTGAGTCAGTGCAGAGCCGTCAGCCTCACCCATGGGAGGACATTACCCCTGAGTGCTGCAGCGGCTGGCTGTGACCCTTACTGGTGCCCAGCCACAGGGCCCCATGCTCAGCCTCCAGCACTGGAGCAGCACGGTTGCTGAGCAGCCTCCTTGGAAGGCGTGCAGCCCTCGCGAGCCCAGGCCAAAGCCTTGGCTGCGTGAACTCGGAGAAGCTGTTAGTGCTGGTGTGCACCTGGGACGCGTGTGTGTCCCAGAGGAGGGATTTGAGCGGGAGCACGAAGGGCGGTGGATGTGGGCTGTACCGCCAGCTCTAGCTGCTTGTCCTCCAGCAGCCAGCCCTGGCTGCCGCAGAGGTTTCCAGGGGCGGTGTTGCTGCTGCAGCTGCGTGGTGTTTAATCCCGCGCTGAGGAGAGCCCCAGTGCAATCGCTGCAGGAAGCAGCGATGACCGACTGCTGGACTGGGCAAACCGATCGGCATGGGTGGCTCCTGTCTGTTCTCCCTGTGCCCCCGATAGCCTAGGGCAGAGCCTCTGCTCTGTTGCAGGCCCAACGGACAGAGACCCTGGGCTCTTTAAGACCCATCTAAGACTCGGTTCAAGTCAGGAGCAGTTGCAGGTGACGCTCACTAGCATCCAGCTTGCTCAGCGTGGAGGACGAGGCGTGACTTGCGCTGAAAGGCCGCTATGTGTCCTGGGCCAGCGGATACTCCTCCAGGACAGGGCAGGGGTTTGGGCTCCTGTGGAGACAGTGGGGTCAGGGAGGGGAGAAATCCGAGAGGCTCTTTGTGCAGGTCACTGAGGCTGAGGTGCAGTGCGACAAACGGGCTCTGGGAGGGAGGGAGGGTGGGAGCCCCAGGGCTTGGGTCGGACCTTGCTGAGCTGCCATTGCATTTGAGCGTTCATGGCCTCCCGAGGAGGTGCTTGTCTGTAACTGGACTTACCCTTGCTTCATCTGTTCTTTTCTTCCCACTCTGCTGCTTTTTTGTCCTCAGAGGAAGGAGGAACGCGCGAACGAGAAACCAGGTACTTACTGGGGACCCGTCTGCGGGACGGAGTCCGTTAACCAGCGAGACACGACTGTGCTCGGCCAGAAAAAACAGCCGCACAGAGCTCCTGAGGGAAATAAACGTCCCCTTGGCAGTGAGCACAGCACGTGCTGCCCGTCAGCTGCCTTTGCCATGGGTCTGCAGCTCTGACTCAAAACCCAGGCTCCTGGCAGCTCGTTTCTCAAACTGTGGGGATTTGAGCCGTTTCGGTGTCTGCTGACAGTGACGACTCCTCTAGGTGGAAGCGCTGCTGTGAGCTCACCAGACAGGCACAGCCCAAGGTTCGGGTCAGTGTTGCACCTTTGCAGTGGAGAGCTGTGACCCCACTGCAGCTGTGCCCTGCCTCCCCCAGACCCTGAGCAGCAGTTTAACCCCGACTCCACTGAGAGCTCTGTGGGCAGCTGACTGCACCTGGGACACTGGGCTCTGGCTGGTGGCTTGGTGCGCGTGACGCCTCCTCCTCTGGCCTGTCTCCTTACTAAACTCAGCAGCACTGATTTGCTAACCTCTGTTTCTGCGGTCTTTCCTGCCTTCCCCCTCTTCGTCATCACTGAACCGCTAATCCTTTTCCCTTCTGTTCCCCGAAGGACTCGGGACAGGCCATTCCGCTGGTGGTAGAGAGCTGCATTCGCTATATCAATCTGTACGGTAAGCTGGCTCGGTGGCTCCCACGGGAGCTTCCTGCAGGGGCAGTTCCGTGCCTGTAGAAAGATCCAGAAAAGGTGCCACAACCCTGGCTCCGGGCGCAGGTCGTAATTGCAGTGGCCTTGGCTGTGAAGTGGCGTCAGATGGCCGGCACACGTTCAGGTGGCGTTGGCACTGAAGTGGGCTGGGTTTGCCCTCAGCCCCCGGGCTGGCGGCAGCCCTTTCCGCACTTGGATCTGGGGGGGCTTGGTGGGAGAACGTGAGCAGAGCTGGCTGGCAGCGTGTCCCAGCTTGCTCTGAGCCTTGGCAGGCTCTCAGGGGGTTCTGCCAGGCGCCGTCCTGGCAGCCTTCCCTGAGGAGTCGCTGTCTTGCAGGCCTGCAGCAGCAGGGCATTTTCCGGGTGCCCGGATCCCAGGTGGAGGTCAATGACATCAAGAACTCATTTGAGAGAGGTGAGTGCCCTGGGGGTGCGGCTGCAGCCAGGGCTCCAGGTCTGAGCAGGGACGGGGGGAGGCTCATCAGCACACGCTGGGGTGCCAGATGTTGTGTAAAGCCTGCGCTGAAGGCACAGGAGGGGGGTTGTCCCCTCTAGGTATCTCAGTATCCTATCTCCAGCAGTAATGAAGGCTCTCAAGGAAAGGAGTGTGAGAAGTAGGGGTAGAGATCTTTTCCATGGTCCCTGAGAGTCTGAAAGCCTCAGGTGAGAGCCAGAAATAGATGGTTGGGGGTTTGATTCTCTTTCTCCCTGCAGCTCCTTGTCAAGGGAGGAGCGGTGTTACCGCGTGTGGCACCACTGCTAACGCTGCCAAGGATTCTGATGAGAAAATCACCTTGGAGGTGCAAGGCAAGACAGGGCAGAGCAGTCCTGAGGTCACCAAGTGGAACTGGGGCTGTGAAAGGGACGGCCCTCGCGCGGGGAACGGCCTCCACCGGGTTAATCTTAGAGCGTGGGAAGGATGGGGGCAGTGCGCCTGGCCAGCGAATAAGGCAGCGGTGGGACTGTCAGAGGCTGCAGGATTTGCTCATCCGATTTAGTGGGTTCATTATCAAATCCCCTCGGGTTTGAAAGCCATTGGTTGATTGAAGCCGGCACAAGGCTACCGAGACGCCCTGCCGTCTTCCAGAGGTGTCCTCCAGCCCAGGCCGTTTCCACACCCACTGTCACCCAGGCTCTGCTCTCCAGGCTGCAGCTGTGCTCTGGGCTCTCTGACAGAGAAGTGGTCAATGGCAGCTTCAGGCAGGGTTTAAAGCATCCACAGAGCGCTTAGCCCGTCCAGCACGACGCTGTGTAACGGGGGCCCTTGCGGCAGAGGCACGGCCTCAGCCCTGTGCACGCAGGAGGGCTGTCTGGGCCGTGGGAGGAGACGGGTTTCCACGGAGTCTGGGGGAAACAGGTCCCGTCAGTCCAACTCGCCCGTAACAGCCTCTCTCTGGGCAGGTGAAGATCCCCTTGCTGATGATCAGAACGAACGTGACATTAACTCGGTGGCTGGAGTCTTGAAGCTGTACTTCCGAGGACTGGAAAACCCCCTCTTTCCTAAGGAAAGGTTTCCGGATTTGATATCTACTATCAGTAAGTACCTGTGGCCTCTCCTCTCGGCGAGCGGGGTGGGACGAGAGAGGAACTGATCGGGGACAAGAACGGCCAAGCTTGCCAAATAAGGCCTTGTGCTGTCGGAAGGACTGTAGGGCTTGGAAACGCTAGGAGAACCAACGAAGGGTGTTCGTTGGCAGTGCTGGAGGTGGGAGAGAGGCAAAGCGCGTCACTGCCGCTCTCTGAGGATCGCCAGAGTCATCTCCAAGCCTAGGCTGCCGGGCTGCACATATCAAGCCTGTGTGTTTCGGGGGTTTGCTGCGTTAGCACTGACCAGCATCTGCTGCTGGACGTGGTGAAGGGCAGTAACTCTTGGCTGCAGCACTTCTTCAGGCCCAGAATCTGCAGAGCAGGTCTCAGTTTCACTCAGCAGCTGCTCCTCCAGTGTTTGCTGTGTGCATTTCCCATCCCAGAGGAAGCCAGAAAGTGCTCTGGGGTGTGAGTGGAGGTAGAAGCTGAGGGCTTTTGGTTGTGAAGGTCGGCACTGATGTCAGCGAGAGCCTGGTTGCTGCTTGTTCTGTCCAGCGTTGTCCTCCCAGCTCCACTTGTTCCTCTGCCGCTGGAGGCCAGTCCTGGGAATTGCTCCCTGGGGAAAGGGAAGAAGACCGTGCGTTTCACGCCGTTCTCAGGCTCCCCAGGGAGGTGGCCGGGGGTAGAAAAGCGCGTTGTGGCAGAGGGCTCCCGGGGGCAGTGCGGGTGCCCCGTTACTGCCTCTGCATCACAGCCGGCTGGAGTGCTTTGCTGAGTGAGGGAAGGCGTGCTCATTCTCCTGGGCTCAGCCACACAGAGCTCTTGTCGCAGGGCTTTGTTTCCTCGTTTGGCTTTCTTGAACACGCATCCCCTTCTGCAAAACCAAACCAAAGAGGCAGAGAGCCCCGAGAGCAGTAACGGGGGCAGGTCTGCCCCTCAGAGGGAACCGTTCCCCAAACAAATGTCACCGAGATTTCCTTCCCAGGTTGTGCTGAGAGCAGAAGGCAGCTCCTGCTCCATGAACTTCACTGTGCGGAGCAGCCAGCACGGAGAAGGAACTGTCGCTTCTCCTCATCCTGGGGCCGCCTGCCACCAGGAAACCTTTGCTGTTCCCCGGCTGCTCTCCGTGCAGTTAAAGCCACTGGACTAATTATCCACGAAATGCAGTGAGCAGACCCCCAGAAACCAGGAGCCCTGGGGGCTGGAGCGTGCCGCTGAACAGAGCTGCTGCAGGAGGGTGCTTGGTGCTGGAGTGGGGAACCAGGGCAGGATCCCTGGGCTGGCACTGCAAAGCAGGTTTGTCTGTCGCCCTCTCGCCATGGGAGCAGCTGCAGGCTTTGTGCCCTGCCGCAAAGAGCAGCGGCTCTTCAGGTGCCGACTCGGAACCGGCTCAGACTGAGCTCCCGTTCAGACTGCTGGGAGTCTGGGGCGGAAGGGCTCAGGCTGGCCCGTAGGAGCCACGCAAACCAAACCTCATTGGCAGTCTGCGCTGGAGAGCCAGCCGAGCAGTGCCCCCACCCAGTGCCACGCTGACTAGAGCTCCCGAGCAGTGAACTAAACTGAGAATGACCCCGCGGCGATGCCCGCCCTTCGTGCGGGTTCTGCCGGGCGGCGTGAGGACCCCCTGGAGGGGAGCTCTGCCCAGCGCTCTGGCGGCACATTAGAGCCCAGCCTGCAGATCGGATCCGGATGGGGCTGTTGTTTCCATGGCACAGTGGGCTTCTGGATGTGGCAGCAGTCCTCTGGCCCCGAGAAGGTGTGACGGTCGGTGTGCTCTCTGTTCCAGAAATCGAGAACCCTGCTGAGAGAATTCACCAGATCCAGCAAATCATCGTCACCCTGCCCCGGGCCGTCATCGTCGTCATGAGATACCTGTTTGCTTTCCTGAACCAGTGAGTCTGTTTGTTCCCTTTGCTCTAGGAGGTTCTCCTTCCCTCCCCCTGTCGTTGGGGCTTCCCCGTGGGGGTGACGCGGTCCCTGTCTGGTGCCCGGCCGTGCCTGCCCTGTGCGCGGGAGGACAGCCAGCGACGACCGCAGCTTTGGGCCGGGAGGGTTCGGGGGGGGTTGCAGGGTGCTGCGCCTCCCTAACGTCGTGCCTGCAGCTTGTCGCAGTACAGCGACGAGAACATGATGGATCCCTACAACCTGGCCATCTGCTTCGGGCCCACTCTGATGCACATCCCGGATGGGCAGGACCCGGTGTCGTGCCAAGCCCACGTCAATGAGGTCATCAAGACCATCATCATTCACCACGAGGGCATCTTCCCCAGCCACAGGGAGCTGGAGGGCCCCGTCTATGAGAAGTGCATGACGGGAGGGGAGGAGTACTGGTAAGGAGCGGGCGCGGGGCGGCCTCCTCTGCACAGCTCCACGCCAGACCCCATGTTACCTCCCCTCTGTCCTCTTCGGGGTTACCCCGGGTTCTCTTCCGACACGAAGTGATAGGAGGGAACCCCTGACAAAATGCAGAGCTTCAACCTGATTCCTGGCTGATGGACGGCTGACCCCAGCCTGCCCAGCTCTGGGGAGCAGACCTCGGGGGGACGGCGTGTGGGCAGCTTTGGGGAAGGGCAGACTTAGTACTCAGGGCAGCTGAGCCTCACCTGAGTGGTTCTGGGGGGAATGAAGTCCCGCAGCCCCAAGTTAACATGAACCTTGCAGTTCCCCTTGCTTTGTCAGCATCTGAGGACAGAGAACCTTGTGCCTGGCCATGGGGAGCTAAAGCCACAGCTCTTCCAAGGGTCACCGGGGCCAGAATTCCCCTCAGCAACTTCATCTGAGTGCCTTAGGAACAGCCCCGCCGGCTCTCCCTCTGAAACTGCGCTGCCTTTCGTTGCAGTGACAGCCCGCACAGCGAGCCGGGCACCATCGACGAGATTGACCACGACAACGGCACGGAGCCACACACCAGTGATGACGGTGAGCCTGGCCACGGGCAGCCGGGTCGCGTGTGAAGGGCTGGGCAGGCAGGACGGCAGCCTCTGCTTTGCTCCTCGTTGGAGAAAGGGGCTGGACCGGTGTCTGGGCTTTGGTCAGTGGGGGGGATGGATTCCGTGTAGAAGGCTTCGCCGCAGGATGTGCGTGGCCCTGCCTGTGGCAGGGTGGCAGGACACGCACTGCGGTTCTTTGGAGCTGCAGCCTGCTCTTCCTGCGCTCGGTTCTGTGCTGTAGTGACAAATCCTCAGCCTGCTTGGGATTTTTTGTGCCTGGCCCGAGGGGCTGGCCGGCTGTGGAGAGCAAAGCAGGATGTGCTGTGGGCCCGGTCGCGGTGGGTGGGTGCAGCTGGACCGTGCAGCTGGGCGCATCAGCAGCGTAAGCTGCTCTGGAGGATGCTCGGGGCCAGCTTCGTGCCAGCTCCTGTCTGCCTGCCCTCTGTGCCAGCCCGCTCAGCGTCGCTTACAGGCTGGCAGTAAAGGCTTGGAGGATGGCAAGGGCAAGCGTGCAAAGGGGTGCTGGCAGGGCCGGGCGAGAAGCATCTTTGCTCCGGGACACCGCACCGCTTGGTTGGGGAAGGGCAGCAGGGAGCAGAACCCTCTGCTGCTCTCCTGGTGGCCCCTGCTCCCCTCTGCCCTGACAAAGCGCTGGCAGGGAGTGGGGGAAGGCGCAGCTGGGCCACTGAGCTCAGGACCTGCTCTAAGCTGCAGTCTGAAGGAGCTCAGCTGCCTTTCAGTCAGTTTTCAGCTCGGGTGGGCTCATTGATGGCTCTGATGGGAGTTTCCGGGTGATTAACTGCAGCGCAAGTGCAGCGCAGAGGAGCAGCTTCCTTGTATGAATTTGCATGCTCCCTGTTCCCTTCTCCCACACCACACACACTCTGTCAGGGTGTCAGAGCCCTCCTGGCCCCCTCCCCCTGCTGCGATTGCCGCAGAGCATTCCCCATGGATGCAGCCGTGGTGCTGCCGAACACCATGGCCCTGCTGCTGCTCTTTAACCTGGCTGAATCAAACTGCAGAGTGACCTGTGTGAGGTGAGGAGGGGGACGGGGGTCCCATGCACAACCTCCCACATCCTCCAGTGTCAGCTCCTCTTTGGGTGCCCCAGCAGCTCCTGCTGTGATGCCCTTGGCCGGGGGCTCGAAGGCTCCTGTTGCACCCCCAGCCTCCCACAGTGGGCTTTTGGTAGAGCTTTGCACATGGAAAGGGGGGTGAGGCAGAGGGCTGGGAGGTCTGCGGGGGTGTTGGGGGGGAGCAGCTGCCCAGCCAGAGCTGGTACCATCGCTTCTTAGGGATCCCCGGAGGGGGTTGGTGCTCATCAATAATTCAGGCCGAGGGGGGAGGGAAGGGCAGGTCAGTGGGGCTTTGATTGCAGTGCCTGGCACAGCTGATGTCCCAGCAGTGGGGTTCTGTAAGGGAAGAAACCCTCCGTAGGTAGGAAGTGGGGCTGTGGGGGACGCTGCCGAATGTGTGCAGGGAGTCGCCAGCGACTCCGCAGCGGGTTGGTGGCCTCCTGTAGTTGCTGGCTGTTTGGCCAGTGAGGAGCTCGGGCAGGGCTGGAAGAAGGAGGCAAGCTGACGAGGTTAAAGTAAGGTGGTTTGCGCGATGGTCTCAGCAGGACAGGGCAGCAGCACCGCTCTTCCTAGGGTTTACTGTGCCCTGGGACTAAGCTGTTGTCTGCCTGCGCCCCTCTCCTTGGCAGAAGTGGAGCAGATCGAAGCCATCGCGAAGTTTGACTACGTCGGGCGATCGCCACGAGAGCTCTCCTTCAAGAAAGGGGCCTCGCTCCTCCTCTACCATCGGGCGTCGGAGGACTGGTGGGAGGGGAGACATAACGGTGTGGATGGCCTCATACCGCACCAGTACATCGTGGTGCAAGACATGTGAGTACAGCTCTGTGCTGCTCCGGCGTGTTACAGCCGTGCCATCCCGTGAGGTCCTGCGGGACCAGCCGGGGCAGGAGGCTGGATTTTCCTGCTTGAAAGACTTCGGTGTGACGCCCGCCTGTCGGGGGGTTGCCTCGGGTTGTTTCTGGTAAAGCCCAGCGCTGAACGCTGCGCGTCGGTGTGCCTGGATCTGCCCTCACTGACTGCGCAGAGCAGCGTGAGCCAGGCCTAGCCTTGGCCTTGCCCTCTCTGTGTGCTGGCCTGGCACTGTTCAGTGCCTGCGTGACCCGTAGGCAGCTCCCAGCGTCGTTGGCAGCTGCCGCTTCTGTGGCAGCCCCTGTGTCGACTGAACGGCAGCTGCAGGGGGGACACGGAGATGCCGTCCGTCCGTGCTCCTTCGCTCCAGGCTCCGGGTGCTGTCTGGAGCAGTGGCCTCAGTCTAGCCCGAGCTTAGCAAGTTGGAGCTGCTGGAGCAGTGGCCTTTGGATCCGTGTTGTGGCTGTGTCCTCGCCCCTCTGCTGGGGCCGAGCCCGGTTACTGATGGATTCTCCTCCTCTTAGGGATGATGCATTCTCCGACAGCCTGAGTCAGAAGGCAGACAGCGAGGCGAGCAGTGGCCCGCTGCTGGACGATAAAGCCTCCTCCAAGAATGACATCCAGTCTCCCACAGATCACATTGTGGACTACGGCTTTGGGGGAGTGATGGGCCGGTAAGGAGACTCCCCTTGTCCTGGGCACACGGAGGCGGTGGTAACGCGTGATAGAGTGATAGAGTCCGTGTGGTGGCGGGACAGGCGGAGGGGAAGGCTGCAGCGAGCCCCGCAGAGTAAAGTGAGCGTGGAGGGGGGTGTTCCTGTGCGTGGCTGGTGTTGATCTTAACGAGCGAACACGGTGCAATGCTGTCCCTTCCTGGCGCTGCCTGACGCGTCTGCCTGCCTCTTGCCTTTTCCTCCTGGAGCCGCCAGGCTCGGCTGTGGTTTTCGTGCCCCCTCGGAGCGCAGCGGTTGTCGTTCAGCGTGCAGCCAGGCGCGCTCGCTCTGATAGACGGTGACCCGGTCTTGTGATGGATTCTTTGCAGAGTGAGATTGAGGTCTGACGGTGCCGCTATCCCTCGCCGTCGAAGCGGGGGGGACACGCACAGCCCGCCCCGAGGGATGGGTCCTGGCATAGACACTCCTCCTCGAGCGGCGGCCTGCCCTAGCAGCCCCCACAAAATACCCCTTAACAGGGGCAGGATTGAGAGTCCCGAAAAGCGCAGGATGGCGACATTTGGCAGCGCAGGCAGCATCAATTTCCCAGACAGGAAGGCCTTGCCTGATGGCCACCCGCTGAGACCCCCCTGTGGATCGACTAGGCACAGTAGTCTCGGCGATCACAAATCTCTAGAAGCAGAAGCACTGGCTGAGGTAAGAGGGCTGTGAAGTGACTCTCGGTGCCCAGGGATCAAGAGGTAAAAGTTGCTGGGGTAGCCCCGCAGAGCCCCCTCTGTCTCAACACCCCTGTTGCCGCAGGGCTGCGATCGCTGTGAGAGTCTCAGGATAAAAGTGAGGAGCCAGCAGCTTGGCTGATTGCCCGGCTGTCCTGGCTGCCGTTGTCTGGAGGCCATTGTCTGCCTCCACCCACAGGCCTTGGGTCCTCAGTAGTCAGAACTGTGCATCCCCACTGCCTGCTGGCAGCCCTGACCTCCCGTGGGGGGCAGAGCACAGTTGCCTCATGGTGCTCCGCATCATACGGAGCTGAGATGGAGAAGGCTGCGATGGCCGAGTCTGAATTTGCTGCTCGGGGTCTGTTAGTGCTGTTTGCAGCTGGCAGCCCAAAACGTGACTCCAGCCCGGTGCGACACCTCCAGCCAGGCACCACCGTCAGCTTCACACTAGGTTCCACAGTGCTCGTTCCATCCACGTTACCTCCCGCGTGGCCTGCAAGTCCTTGCTGCTGGCAGGAGCCGCTGGCCGGCGGTGGAGCCCAGGCCGTGGGGCAGCTGCCAGGGAGGCCACTGCCCACCACCGGCAGCAGCTCCGTGCCACAGGTTGGGCGCAGGTTCTTACCCCTGGACTCATCCCCTGAGCGCTGACTGCAGACAGGGAGAACTCTTCTCTGTGCTCTTTGCTTCCTTGCTCTCTGCTCTGCAGCCACCCAGCTTCTCTGTCCGGCAGGGCTCGCCTTCGCTGTCAGCACTTTGCAGGCACAGGCGTGGCGCATGCCTCGGGCACCAGCTCACGCCAGGGCACGGGGACTGCCTTCCCCGGGCACAGCACAGGGCCGTGGGTCCAGGAGCCCGAGGGATGGGCAAGCGCTGGGCCCGGAGCAGGGGTGTTTTTGGGACCTCATAAGGATTCTCACCTGGCTGGTACGAGTAACCGCCTTGAAGCCCGAGGACTGCTGGACTTGGTGGTCCTGAGACAGCTCTGGGAGAGTATTGTCAGTCACTAGCCCAACTGCTTATCGGCCTGAGCGGGGCTACCTCGATGGTAATGCCACTTCTGCTGAGACCTGACCCAGGGTGGTGAGGGGGCCAGGGCGAATCTCGGCTCCCTGTGAGCAGGGAGAGGCCTTGGCACTGCCTCTCTTCTCTCCAAGGTGAGCTGCCATCATGCTGCTCGACCCACTAACAGCCCCTGTGCTACTGCCCCGTCGACTTGGGGACACGAGAGCCCTGCACAGCTGCTGGAGGCCGTGGGACCTCCTTTTCCTGGGAAAAGCCGGCCTCAGCGCTGCTGGAGGTTGTCTGGCGTCACTGGGGATGGCGTCGGGTCACCCTGTCGCTCCTGTGCTTGGGGTTTGCTCCCTCTGGAGCCTGTGATCGGACGCCTGGCTAGGGAGACGGGGCCGGAGCTGGGCTGTACATCACCCAAGGCTCCCGCTTTGCCTGGAGGCCCCATCCTAGGTCAGAGACTCCCGCACAGACACGTGTGATGGGGAGGGGGGCCCTCTCTGGGGGTGAGATGCAAGAGAGCGGGCAATGCCATCGCGTGGTGCTGACCTGCCCTTGTCTGTGGCATTGACAGGACATCGAGAAGACCATGAGCACGGCGCTGAACGAGCTGCGGGAGCTGGAGAGGCAGAACACGGCCAAGCAGGCCCCCGACGTGGTCCTGGATACTCTGGAGCCCATGAAGAACCCGCCAATGGGTGCCCCCAGCTCGGAGCCCGCCAGCCCCCTCCACACCATCCTGATCCGGGACCCCGATGCAGCCATGCGGCGCAGCAGCAGCTCCACCACGGAGATGATGACC
>VZRI01005078.1:0-22658 GCA_013397515.1 Upupa epops | reverse complement strand
AATGAGGTCCCCCCTCAGCCTCCTCTTCTCCCAGCTCCAGAGCCCCAGCTCCCTCAGCCTTTCCTCATCAGGGACGTGTTCTCACCATGCTTTTCTGCACTCAACCCTTAGCCTTGCTAGTCCTCTGTTGCATCAGTTCTCCCATCCCCTATACACCCTTCTACATCCCTGTACATCCCTGCTTATCCCTGTACATCCCCAGAGGTCCTGCAGCAACCAGCAGCAGCAGCAGCATATGCTGAGCAGCTGGCGGTGAGCTGCCCACCCAAAAGAAGAGGGAGTGCCTGAAATAGTCCCTTCAGGCTTTCCCTTAGGCATTGCCCTCAGGAAGCCTGCTGCTGACAAAGGCACCGTGCTGGCCCCAGCAATCAAACACCAGCCCGAGGAGCAGGGGCTCTCGCTGTAGCCCAAACACAACTTATTGTAATCCCTCGCTGCCTCCTTTGCTTATACAGTACAGACCTTCTTGGGTTACGAGACACTTTGAAGATCTCACCTTCTCCAATTACTTGTCTCTTACATAAAATGTCCACAGATGTGAGCCTGCTAGTGTGTCGGAAGACTGTGGTTAATAATTTATAAACCAATACTTCCTATTGGAGATGTTGTTTAAGGCAGGGGTCTATGGCAGAGGGAGAGGGCTGCCTCGCTGCAGGAGCACCCTCTGCTGACTCCTGAGCCAAGCCTGCAGTCCTGAGCCCACAGGGGTCAAATGGGGGGCCAGCCCCCAGCTGCAGGGATGCTGTGTCAGCTTCTCTAGGATTCTAATGGAAAGATTCTCAAGTGTAACCCTCAGGAACCTCATACAATGAATCTCCAGCTTGTGAAGCATCACCTGCAGAAAGCCCGGGGCGTTCTCTGTGTGCACGCTCCAGCAGTCGCACTGAAAAGGCTCCCTTGGAGCCAAAGCCACAAGGAAATAGTCTAGACAGCTACACCTGAACACAGGCCGTTGTGTGTGATGGCATGTGCCCCATACTCCTTATTCACCCCAGGTCTGAGTGGAGCACAGGAGAGGATGTGGACGGAGGTATTTGCCATGCCAAAGATAACTCTCTGCACGTGGGACGGATGCTCTGGATGAGCAGTTGCAGCCTGAGATGGGGCCTCTCTAGAAGTGTGCACTGCGTGGCTCTTCCTTCCTCTGTGTGACAGCATCTTGCGCTCACTACAAGAAGGACATTGAGCTGCTGGACTGTGTCCAAAGGGCGATCAAGTTGTCGAAGGGTCTAGAAACTAAGATTTATGAGGAGCAGCTTAGAGAACCGGTGGTGATTAACTTAGGGAACAGGAGGCTCGGGGAAGACCTTACCCCTCTCTGCAACTAGCTGACAGGAGATTGTAGAGAGGTGGGTGGCAGAGCAACAAGTGACAGGATGAGAGGACACAACAGCTGCTCAATAAAGAACCCTTTCGTAGCTTAATAGTACGGACAACCAGTTCTCATCCTTCTCACTCCAACCCCATCTCTCCCTGTGAACAATAGCTCTGTTGACTACTTTGTTGTTTGAAACTCATTTTTACAGTTCTCAAGAACTCTGTAATGATTTGCCAGTTGGGGAGTTCATGGAACCCTCGACAGATCTGAAAAGGATGACTCATTTCAGATTCTCAGGAAGAGGAGCACATGCTACAGAGAACCTTTCCAGGGCACTGGGCAGTTTCAGCTTGCTCACAATCATCCTTACATCTTAGGCTGTTCTTTTTTAGCAGAAAAGTGATTAACACCCCAAGATGCCCACGGATTTCCATGCATCCCTTTACCAACTCAAGGAAGAGACCATCTGCTGAAAGCTCATCTGGTTTTATCCAGACTAACATAGTAAAAGACCTCACCTCCCCTTTAAAACCTTCCCTTGTTGACTGATCAAACCCTTGCAGATGCTGTTTCCAGCAGGGCTTCGTTATGCAGATTAGCAGGGCAGGTTTAAAAACCTCCCATAGAGGCCTGGTCTTGTTTAGTTAGAGATCAATCTGACATCCTCCTGCCTAGCACTTCTGGCTGCATTAGGTCTGCTCAGGGGAAATATGAGCAGCTGTTGGAGGCTCTGTGCTGAATGCTCTTCATGGTGGGATGGAGCTTCAGGACACTCTCACCATGAATACAGCGTAGAGCAATGAAGATGATGAAGGAAGGAGAGCAGCTCCCTGATGAGGAAAGGCTGAGGGAGCTGGGGCTCTGGAGCTGGGAGAAGGGGAGGCTGAGGGGGGACCTCATTCCTGTCTCTCAATCTGTGAGGGGTGGGTGTCAGGAGGATGGAGCCAGGCTCTGCTCAAGGGCATCTGGTGCCAGGACAAGGGGCACTGGGTGCCAGCTGGAACAGAGGAGGTTCCCTCTCAATCTCAGCAGGACCTTCTTCCCAGGGAGGGTCCTGGAGCACTGGACCAGGCTGCCCAGGGGGGCTGTGGAGTCTCCTTCTCTGCAGACGTTCCAGCCCCGCCTGGCTGTGCTCCTGTGCCACTGGGTCTGGGGGATCCTGCTGTGGCAGGGGGGTTGGACTGGATGATCTTTTGAGGTTGCTTCTGATCCCTTATGATTCTATGATTCCATGAAGAAGGGCTTCCTAACAGCCAACCTTACCCTCCCCTGGCAGCTTCAGGCCCTGCTCTCTCATCCTGACCGTAACCTCCCTTCAGGGAGTTATAGAGAGGAAAAAGGCCTCCCTCTAGGCTAAACACCCCCAGCTCCCTCAGCCTCTCCTCATCAGCCTTTCCCTCCAGTCCCTTCCCCAGCCTTGTTGCTCCTCTGCACCCACTCCAGCCCCTCAATCTCTTTCTTGCAGTGAGGGTTCCATAACTGCCCTCAGTACTCAAGGGGACGCCTCCTCAGTGCCCAGCACAGGGGGAGAATGATGTCCCCAGTCCTGCTGGCCACACTAGTGCTGCTCCAAGCCAGGATGCCATTAGCTATGTTGGGGTTCACTTTTCCAGACATCTCCTATTCCAGAGGCTCCTCCTGTGTTTTATTACAAGGTTTTCCATCAGCATCAGCTTGCTGTTTGTCGTGAGCTTGATACTCCTCCTCATTGCAGACAGTCAGGGCTCAGGTAGGGACAAAGAGCAGTTCTAACCACGCACCGGTGCTCTAGTTCTTGTTAGAAAGCATCACACACTTCTCTGGCTCACTCAACCCAGCATCCGCAGAGACTACGGCGCGTGCTGCCTGCCAGAGCCACCCCCTTGCAGCAGCATAAGAGAATTTCTTCCAGGGGTCGGGGTTGGTGGGGTTTTTTCCTTAGGAAGAGCAGCAAAACGTTACCAAGTGCCAAGGTTTTTCCTCTGCATAGAAATCCTCTCGCTTTTCCTTCCAGGGGTCGTGCCCTGCTGAGGTATGTGGTAAGGAAATAGCATCTTGAATTTGCTTTATACTGAAAAATGAAGCAGATCTTCACTATTCCACAGAGAAGAGGGTGTGCATCGTTCCTTGAGAATAAGCCCTTTGTGTCTCTATTATTTTTACAATGGACTTTAATGACCTGGAAGCATGTGTGTGCCTTCTTAAGTCATCGCATACAGGACTGCGTGGTGACTGTAAAATATATTAAGAGTCTTATAGAGGAAGTTTATGCCATGTGTGGGTTGGGTTTTTTCTTCCCCCCTCTGTTTTCAAAAGTAGGATGAGTTTTGTTCGCATTACAAGGACAAGCTCCAACAATTAAAAAATATAAGGTGGGAAGGGGAAGGGTTATTTTTAACCAGGAATAAATCCTTAGCCCTAGACACCAGCGTTAGGAAAGTCACCTTTACCAGATGGCTCATACGGACAAGGGAAACCAGCCAACTTGATTTCAAATGTGAGAGTGATTTTTGAAATGAATGATAGAAACTACTTCAGATTCATTTATTTTAAGCGAGGAAACTCTTGCCTTTAGCTTATGGGTCTGGTTTGAATCAAAGTGTGTCTTTCTTGAATAGAAATCATATGTGATTCCAGGCAGTGGCCTGGACCATTTGCTAATACTAATTGTTGCTGGTTGAAAGTAGGGTAGAAGATTGTTAAAGTCTTCCCTGGCAGTAACTTGATCTGTGGAAATGTGCTTTACAGGAACTGTGATGAGGTTTACAGCTGGCAGAAGCTTGCGATAGGATGGCCACATGACTTTTACATCTCCCTTTTAACAACAGAATAAAAGCTCACATGACACGGGCTCGGTAGGTAGATGATGGCAGGGACTCTCTACGCTGAAGCAGAGAGATGTATTTTCATCCATGGTTCGTATTTTGAAGGGTGTTGTGTCTGTTTGGAAATAGTATGATCACAACATGCTGAAGGAAAGCTGGCTAGTGAGAAAACCACCAGCTGAGACTCGATGGGCTGTCAAAGTCCTCCTATGAAGCATCAGTGCTGAAAATAAACAGCTTTCCCGTGATAATTGCATTCGTTTGCCCCCCATCTCAACAGCAGTTGAGACCCAGTTGAATTGGTAAGTATTTGCTGATAAAGAAGAGCTCTCACCTCAGTTAATTAGGTAGGATGTGGTTGTTCTGTATAATTCCCATGCTCCCACCAGTATCCTGGTAAATTCCAGAGTGAATCCTTACTGCAATGCCAGGGCTCAACCTTCAGCCCTAACCCATAGTACCCCACTGGCAGAGCAACCCAAGCTGGCTGCATCTTAGTGCTGTGTGAAACACCTAGGGCATGATTCAGGTGCCCCAAGATAGGTCTTGGTGCCCCTCAGAATGCCCTGATGTGCTGGCACGCAACCCCACTGCTCACCACGTCCCTGTGTCCCCTTCCAGAGTGGCAGCCAGACGCTGTGCAGCGTTGCAAACAGCATTCAGGCTGCAGTGCTGACTCGAGTCCCTGATGTCCGGAGTGTAAACCTGCTAAGCCACATCAGGATCAGGCTCTACAGGCAGCAGAGAGACAGTAATGGGTCTGTAACAGAGCTGTGGCTGGCGAGTAGAAAGGAGCTGTGTGTTGGATGCCCAGGAGGGATGTCATGTCGTGGCTCCTTCCCCATGGGGAGCGTGCTGGAGCTGTAAGAAAAGCTTGGCCCCGGCTGAAGGGATGAGCAGCATTTGGTTGCTGTTCGTACCAACGCTACGCACGAGTCCACCCAGAAGACTTTCAGCCTCCAATTCCCATCAGAGGACGTCAGACTTCTTTTCCTTGCACATCTAATCAGTACCAATGTGTTTTCTGAAGCTCTGTCATGCCCGGCTAGACCGAAAGCATTCTTTTCATGAATATTTGTATTGTTTCACATCTGGTTCTTAATAATTCGCATGCTATTGTCAGTGGAATTGCTCTGCCATTTCCTTTCATGTTGGGCTTGATCGCTGCTCTGGAAAACAGGTTATTTACAGGTTCAAAAAGGTCCTGTTGGGTGTCTTTTGGGTTTAGCAAACTACAAAGATAACGTTTACTGTTATAAACACCTGCACAGGCTAACACATAGCACAGGGTCACAGAATAATCCTGGTTGGAAAGGACCTCCCAGATCCCCCAGTCCAACCAGTCATCTGAGGAGAGGCTGAGGGAGCTGGGCAGGGGGAGTTTGGAGAAGAGGAGGCTGAGGGGGGACCTCACTGCCCTCTCCAGCTCCCTGAGGGGAGGCTGTGGAGGGGTGGCTGTTGGCCTCTTCTCCTTGGTGCCTGCTGACAGCAGCAGGGGCACTGCTCTGCAGTGGAGGCAGGGGAGGGTCAGACTGGCTCTGAGGCAGAGATTCTCTACAGCCAGAGTGGTTGGGCACTGGCAGGGCCTTCCCAGGGAGGTGGTGGAGTCCCCCTGCCTGGAGGTGTTGAAGAACCCTGTAGCCATGGTGCTTCCTGCCCTGCTCGAGTGGCAGCAGGGAGGGGGTCAGGCTGTGTCTGTCAGTCTCTCAGGGAGATGTTCTAGTGCCACCTGGCTGTGTTCCTGTGCCGCTTGGTCTGGGTGATCCTGCTGTGGCAGGGGGATTGGACTGGATCATCCTTTGAGGTCCCTTCCAATCCCTAATGATTCTAGGATTCTAGGACTTCAAGGTGATGCAGAAGACCACAGAAGCCACCAATAACAGAGAACAAGCAGATTGAAGCCCCCTGAGCTCCCCACTTTGAGTGTTTCTGCACATGTCAACCCTTCACAGGCGGTCTGGTGCAAACACTGGGCTGACCTTTGCCAGGCTTTAGAGAACAGAGTGGATAAAGGTTACAAAAATCTCCCTCAAAGAGCGTCACAACCGGGAAGGAATGGGATCCCTTCCCCAGCCTTAATCCACATGTGTTTTGAATACTATTAACACAGACACAAACACATTGTCAGATAGTTCTGTGCTAGCAAAAGCGGGTACTGCTGTAGCAGGTTATGATTCAACTTGTATGCGTCTATACACTCGCATCCGGCCGTCTTCGAGCTGGCTCTGTCACCAAGCGCTGGCTCCCCGCTCTCCTCAATCTCTGGCACTCAGAACGAAAGCAACGAACCCAAGCCCTTCAATTTATCCCTTAAATGTGTTTGCTCTCAGAGCTTTTTCCAGAGTTATGTCAACCCACCGCTTATCACTTATCTTCCTACCTCCTGCGAGCGCCCCTGTTCCAGTCACAGCGCTCCGTACACAGCCCGGGGATTTTTCAGAGCACGTCAAGCAACGTACTCAAACTTTTCTAATCAGCTCCTTCACACATAACCCCTCAATCACAGCTCGTCCCGATTCCACCCATCAGCCTCATAATCTTTGCAGCACGTTATCCGAAGGAAAAGGACCGAGGGAAAAATGAATAGGAAAATCCATTCCCATTCTATCTTATCCACAACATGTGCAGCTATTACCTCATCCATCCCAGGGCTGGCTCCAGAGATTAACCCAGGGCTGACAGGATAGATGGCTCATTTAAAAAATGAGTCCTTTTCCCAGCCGTTGATTTGAGTGTCAGGTTTGTTTTAAACTTCAGCTTCGGGTGTGACACTGCTACCGGAATGTCATCTTTTTATACAGCCTTTCGCTCGCAGAGGATGAAGCCAAGGATGATGTCACGCGCGCTAGGAGCTTAGCAGGGGGAGAGTGGAGAGTATAAAGAGTTTGCCTTGCAAAAATAAGGGCAGGAAAAGTAGGGAAGGCAGAGGGAAAGACATTCAATAGGAAAGCAGTGTGACACTGTTCAACCTTCTGATTAGGTAAAGCTGTTGGCCCTTTTGGCTACCAGAGCACATTGCTGGGTCGGAGTCACCCTGCTGGCCACTAGGACCCACAGGTCCCTTTCTGCTCCACTGCTCTCCAACAGGTCAGTCCCCAGCCGCTACTGGTCCCTGGGGTTGTTCTTGCCCAGATGCCAGGCTAAACACTGACTCTTGCTGGACCTCATTCCATCTCTCTCTGCCCAGCTCTCTAGCCTGTCCAGGTCTGGGCTCCTCAGTTCCAGAAGGACACAGAGCTGCTGGAGGGTGTCCAGTGTAGAGCAACAGAGATGATGAAGGAAGTAGATCAGCTCCCTGCTGAGGAAAGGCTGAGGGAGCTGGGGCTTTAGAGCTAGGAGAAGAGGAGGCTGAGGGGGGACCTCATTCCTGTCTACAAATAAATGAGGGGTGGGTGTCAGGAGGATGGAGCCAGGCTCTGCTCAAGGGCATCTGGGGACAGGACAAGGGGCACTGGGTGCCAGCTGGAACAGAGGAGGTTCCCTCTCAATCTCAGCAGGACCTTCTTCCCAGGGAGGGTCCTGGAGCACTGGAAGGGGCTGCCCAGGGGCTGTGGAGTCTCCCTCTCTGGAGAGATTCCAGCCCCGCCTGGCTGTGTTCCTGTGCCACTGGGTCTGGGTGATCCTGCTGTGGCAGGGGGGTTGCACTGGATGCTCTTTCGAGGTCTCTTCTGATCTCTAATGATTCTATGAGTCTTTTCAATGCAGGGAACACCACTGAAGCAGTTCCCTAGGCAGGAAGCGGTTGCTGACGGCTGTGGACAGCAGGCTGTATGAGGTTTGAAGCAGCAGCCTTTGAAGTCAACGGGAAGAGCTTTACTAAGCTCAGCGGACATACCCTGCGATCCTACCAACGCCATTCCCAGCAGAGTTTTGACTCATGGGGAGGAAGGGCACCGTCTCCATGAGTAACTAGCATGAATCCTTTGTTTATGTTAGAGAAAAGCTCGTATTGTCTGCAATATTACTAAGAAATAAAATCTCCTTTGCAGGGAAACAGTTTGTTCTGCCTAATGCAGTATTATTGTTACGCATGTGTTGAATCATAGGATACACATGGTTGTAAAAGCTGATTTATTAACTAACTAAAAATCAGAGGCATCCACCCCAGCGCCACCCAGCATCTGCTGGGACGAACGTCTCTCAAAAACGTCCCATATGTCAGAGGAGACTGCAGGCTCAGAAAAACACTAATCCCAGCTGGCCAAAAGGAGCAAAAGCAAAACCAGGTCCTGCTTTATAGACTCCAGTATTTTGTTTGTTTTCATTAAACACTCTTACTGATTTTAAACATCTGTATTTGTTAACTTGTTTAGTTCTTTCAAAGTTAAGAGTACAAACAGTGCCATATGTGCTCACTGCTGGCATTTCTCTTCCCCAGGTTAACATTTGCCTCCAGAGCCAGGCTTATCTCTGATGACTCGGTAAACACAGCTCAAGATGAGAGCTGAACTATGCGAGATGGTCTGCTGCCTGCAGAAGGCAGGAGGGACACGGGGAAACCTCTCTCCTAAAACCTACCCTACCCTGTGGCCATTGGGGAGTAGGTGTAGAGAAGCTGAACATCCAGGGAGGGCTAGAAGTGGCCAGTTCTGCTGTCTCTGGTCATCAGCTTTCACTGAGTTTGGAGTCTGTGCAAGCAGGTGGGACAGTAAACTCCAGGGATGTGCACAGCCTGCTGTTACGTGATCACAGAGCCCGGTTTGCAATGAAACTAGGAGCTTCCATCGTTCCATGAAGCAGGACTGCTTGCCTCAAGACACAGCTGGTCAAGCAAGAAGAAGGTTAAGAAGTGGTTTGAATTCAGTGTGTTGGAAGATTGAGATGCTGGAGCTCTTCTCTCAGGCATCTAAAGCCAGAATGAGTGGGCAGGGTCTGAAGCTGCCAGGGGAGGGTTAGGTTGGATGTTAGGAAGCCCTTCCTCAGGGAAAGGGTGCTCAGAGCCTGCACTGGACTGCCCAGGGCAGTGGGGGAGTCCCCGTGTCTGGAGGTGTTGAAGGACAGCCTGGCTGTGCCCTGAGTGCTAGAAGGCATGTCCATGCATGCATCTCTTCAAGGGAGAAGAGGAATGGTCAGTGGGATATATATATTTAAATCAAAGCCAAGGTGGGAGAAGCAAAGGAATCGCACAGCTCGTTTGCCAAAGGCTTCAGATGGCAGAAGGCACCAACAGACTGGGTTTGTGGATGTAGGGGAACTGGGAACAACTGACACTGTTCATGTGCAAGCGTGTACACATGCTGGAGTGGGGGAGAACCATGTTGTGAACAGAGTAAACCTCCTGATCCTCTCTGGATGTGTCCCACGTGAGCCTGACGGCAGCTGGATGAGAAGACTAACAGAAGATGAGGCTGGGCAACAGGAAGGGGACAGTCTTGCTTCATAGAGCTCTTATGGACTTGATGACCCTGGAGGTCCTTTCCAGTCTTGATGATTCTATGACTCTCAAAGGAAGGAATCCAGTGTTAGGAGAGGTGTGTTACAGAAGCCTATAAACACTCTGTCAGAGCCACTGGATTCCAGCACTACTCCTACAGACTCCCTGAAGCCTCCTTCAACATTTCACTATCTAAACTGCATGACATCGTCTGCTCTGCCCTTGAGTGCCTCCCTCCAGGAGGCACCTGCAACGTGAGCAGCTCAGAGAACACACAAGGCTTCCAGAGTTGTAGTTGATAGCTTTTTCTTGTTCCTTTTTCTCCCGCAGCATCCCTTACCCACGTTGGCCTCCAGGATAGCTAACTCCTGGCACATCAGCGTGAATGTGTGTGTGTGTTAATCCCATCAGACAGAAAGTCCCCTAAAGATGGGGAAAAAAGCATCTGAGTGGATTAGCAAAGGCTTCTAGGCAAGGAAATCTGACTTGACTCTCCTGGGTGTGGACTGTAGCTTGTTTATATTTCTGAAATCAAGGGCAGGTGTCTGGGAAAGCTACTGCAAAGGAAATAGGCAGGGGGAGCTCATTCTGATAACTTCACATCCCCCTCTGAATTGGCACCTCTTTCCTCATCCAGCTATTGGGTGTTTTTAGCATTTATTATGTTTTGAAGTCAACACTGCGAAGGTCAAACGAGCAGCCAGTCATCAATTAACTTTCCAAAGCAAACACTTCAATATTCCCTGCACATATGCATGGCAGGCAGGCAGGCTGGGGGGTGCAGGGTGGGGGCGACTGGATGGTGTGGGTACACAGAGAAGGTTTAATAAAGTGCTGGGTCAGGCACTTCGGTCACAACAACCCCCAGCAGCTACAGGCTTGGGGAGGAGTGGCTGGAGAGCTGCCTGGTGGAAAAGGAGCTGGGGGTGTTGGGTGACAGCCCCCTGAACAGAAGCCAGCAGGGTGTCCAGGTGGCCAAGAAGGCCAACAGCATCCTGGGCTGGATCAGGACTGGTGTCATCTGCAGGAGAGGGAGGTGATGGTGCCCCTGTACTCTGCAGTCACGAGATCACACCTTGAGTCCTGTGTCCACTGTTGGGTGCCACAGTGTCAGAAAGACACTGAGGTCTTGGAGCAGGGCCAGAGAAGGGCAATGAGGCTGGGGAGAGGGCTGGCAAACAGGTCCTGTGAGGAGCAGCTGAGGGAATTGGGGTTGTTTAGTCTAGAGAAGAGGAGGCTGAGAGGAGACCTTAGTGCTCTCTACAGCTACCTGAAAGGGCTGGTCTCTTCTCCCAAATTCCTAATGATAGGATGAGTGGGAATGGGTTCGAGCTGTGTCAGGGGAGGTTTAGGTTAGATCTTAGGAAGAAGATCCTTTCCTGAGAGAGTGGCTGGGCACTGGACCAGGCTGCCCAGGGAGGGGATGGAGTCCCCATCCCTGGAGGGGTTTAAAAACCAAGTAGCTAGAGCCCTTGAGGCCATGGTCTAGGGACTGGGGAGCTGTGGGGATGAGTGATTTGATGATCCTGGAGGTCCTCTCCAGCCACAATGCTTCTACGAATTCAGGGGAGTGGGCTGCTCAGTTAAACACAAGTTTCCAAACTCCTTTCACCTCTTCTCCCCGCAGCATCCCTGTCACCCCAAATGCCAGCAGACGCACATACACATGCATGCTCATCTTTAATCTAAAATAAAGCCTGCATCTAGCTGTGAATTTCATTTTCTTCTGCTAAATGGCTCTCTTGTGCTCTTCTGTAAGTGCTCTAGGGGGCCACCAGGTAAGGAGAATTTTGGCTCAGCATGTTTCAAACCTCATCACACATTAGGGCCAGAAGCAGCAATAGCTTCTCATAGTAAATTGTGCCTGTTATTGTAATTTATCAGGATCAAACAGTTGCTGGCAGCCCTTTCCATAAGATCCGGTTGCAGTGTCTATATCAGCATCAAGCGAAATCAAACATGGCTTGCGAACAGAGGTTTAGCGATAAATAAATCACTCGGGGAGCTTTAGAGAAACAAGTCTTCACACACACCAATGTTATGGTGCTTGTCTTTATTTCTCTTCCAGCTTGCCTTTCTTTTCTCTCCTCTCTTTTTTAATTTGATTCACAGCGTTCGGGTGACATGTGTTTTGCCTTATTCAGCCATTTGGAGTACAGGTGCACGACTGTGTTTTTGATGGAGTGTTGCTATTCTAGAGTGCTCCATCCAAAACACAATCCCACACATGTAATCCAAACTGCAGAAGATGAGTCAACCATCTTCCCTTTGCCATGATAATTAGGCATTTTCTTTTCCTTCAAAGTCGCAGGGTCTTTATTATTAGTTGCAGATGCCACGCTCCAATGCTATCGTTGAATTTAAAAAGGGCTTTCACACCGGGGGATTTTATCCCTGAGAGGAGGAATAGAGCAAAAAAAAGCTCAAGCTTAACAGAATTGAAATCAAATCTTGGTCTGGGTGATCCTGCTGTGGCAGGGGGATTGGACTGGATGATCTTTCCAGGTCCCTTCCGATCCCTGATGATTCTGTGATGATTACACTGCAAGAAAACAATCACACCTAAGCACCTTTGGTACCATCCTGGGGTAGGAGCATCCCAGAAATGGAAAGGCAGCCAGGTCTCGAGGGGTCTCAGAATCTATCAGGGAAAAGAAAACAGCCTGGGGAGACAAAAGGGTTTATTGAATCTCTCTCTCTAAGCACAAAGAGCAGGAAGAGCCTGCAAACTAAACAGAAACTCCATCACAGAGCCATCACACACATCCTGAGAAAATGCAGTGGGCAAAGCATTCTGTACAGCTCTTTGGCTTCAGGTTGGGTCCTCTGGGGAGAGGGACACACACAGCACAGCACAGCAGCAGCAACAAGGGGAGACGTACCCCTAGCACACTTCAAACCCCGATTTCCCAACATTCAGCCACAGGTTTGAAGAGTTAGCAATCTTCAGCNCGAGGGGTCTCAGAATCTATCAGGGAAAAGAAAACAGCCTGGGGAGACAAAAGGGTTTATTGAATCTCTCTCTCTAAGCACAAAGAGCAGGAAAAGCCTGCAAACTAAACAGAAACTCCATCACAGAGCCATCACACACATCCTGAGAAAATGCAGTGGGCAAAGCATTCTGTACAGCTCTTTGGCTTCAGGTTGGGTCCTCTGGGGAGAGGGACACACACAGCACAGCACAGCAGCAGCAACAAGGGGAGACGTACCCCTAGCACACTTCAAACCCCGATTTCCCAACATTCAGCCACAGGTTTGAAGAGTTAGAAATCTTCAGCTGTCTTGCATGAATAGTTCTGCCAAGCTGGAACAGTAAATGCCCTTCTGGGCTCCACACTCCTGCTAACTCCAGCATCACCAGTCTCTTTCCCAGTGACAAGCTGTAAGGCTTCTCTTTCTGCTGTTCCCTAAAGCAGGATGCTGGTGGCTGCATGGCCCAGCCACGTGGCGAGAGCACAACAGTGGCTGCGGCAGCAAACCAGCAGGGACTCCCCCCTACTCCTTCAGGGTCTTGGGCTCTCTGTTAGCTCATCACTCCAGCATCTCCAGGCTTGTGACAGTCAGTATAACTGCTCAATTCAACACGGGGGAGGTATCAACATGAGTGGTTTCTCTCTGCACTTGCCTGCTTCACCATGCGGGCATGGGAAGGGCTTTCTGCTGGCTGTTCACTCTGGCACGGCAGACAGGGGATGGGGTGTCCTGCCACCATGCCCCAGCCCCCCGGCTCTGGTGGGCAATGGGGTCTTGCTCATGGTATCACAGCCCTAGCAAGTAGAGTGGGCCACGTCCCCAGGGGCTGCCCGGCTGCCCCGCAGGGCTCCAGGAGAGGGTAAGAGTCTTGACACTGCTCACTCCCTAGCAGCGTATTTTATTGGAGTGCAGAGCAAACAGGAAAGCCCCCTGCACCCTCTCCCTAAACCACTCACAACCTCACGAAGACACAACCGCCTCTGGAAACCTCATTCTCAGCTCTGAGCTGCCTCCATGGCTCCTGCCTGAGCTTTGTCCACTCAAATGGACCATTACAGCTCTTGAGAGAAGCCTTCTGGGGTGGGGGTGTCTTTCTGCCTCCCCCACAGTCTAAAACAAAACTTAAACTATTTTGGGGAGCAAAAGGGAAGCAAAGGGATACTCCAAACCTACTTCTTTCCTAACCTAGAACAGGTACACACATCAAATCGTAGCTTAATATTCCATTAAGCAACTAGAGCAGCAAGAGAAGGGCTGTTGTTAGGAAGGGATTCACAGAACAGCAGCTCCCAGTGTCACTAATCCAGTCGTCTCAGTGACTTTGTTTTGAAAAAGGTTCAGTTTATTATCACGTTAAGAAAAGAACCACCTCCCAGAAGCTTGAACCAACAAAGAACCTCACTAGGTTTTAAATCCTTAAGCTAGGTCTTATTTTCCAAGCAGTTTTCACAAGTCTTAATATTCACTGCCTGAACCCTGGGGCTGCTGATGTTTATTTCTGGTACCTTAGGAGCTAAGAGGTGATTAGCGGGGTAGATAGGGAAAGAAAGAGAAGACATGGGAAAGCAGGTGTCATAGTCCTTCCAGGTTAAGCTTTAAGGACTATTTTAGCCCTTCCACAATCCGATCTCTCTGGTACTAGGTGGGAGGCAGACAGACTCTAAATGTTCAGCTGCTTGAACTCTCTGAGTAATGACAGGTCATATCCCTCCCTACAGCCCTGTTTACAGGGGGGGGGAATGAATTCTGCCTGTCCACATCTGAGAGTTGCAGAGTGGTGAGGTTTTTCCTTAACACGTAACCTGTCTGGCTTTTGTTTTCTGTACAGAGAAAACGTTTCACTGGCTTTTATTTAGGGAGAAATAAGCACACAGGATACACGCTGACTCCAGGAATGCTGCTTCACCTGGTGGAGAATGAGACTTCCCTGCCAAGTGCTGCCAGCCGAGGCAGTGTGCTAGAACTGTGCTGTGGGTGAGGGAGCAGTAGCCAGCTCAGATGGCCTCAGGCAGCGCTGGGGATGTACAGTAGAGAAGGAGAGCTAAGATGTCTCTGACTTCCCCATCCCCATCTGTGCAAACAGCATGGGACTAGGTCCTGCATCTCCATGGCCAAGAGGATGTTGAGTGAGACTGCTACACTGAAGTGACAAAGGTGAACTTGCTTAGCACAGAGAAGAGACTTACAGGAGTCACCTCATTCCTCCCATCCATCCATCCATCCATCCATCCATCCATCCATCCATCCATCCATCCATCCATCCATCCCAGGGTGTATGTTATTACATGGGAACCTGAGCTCCTGGGGGTTTCTTCCTTCACTGTGCAAAGGCAAAAAGGGGTATCCAGGAGCACTCATCCACCTTTTTTCCCATTCATTAGAGGAAAGGCCTTCCCTACACGTTCACCTGAGCAGTCCATGGGTGAGCTGGTGGAGCAGAACCTGCACAAGCAACAGTTCCTCTCCCAAGGACCTGATTTCGGATCCCACAACTTTTAAGAGCTGCTGCTGCTAATTGGGATAGATTTCACACTTCATCTCTCCTGTCCAAATGGACCCTGTGACTAACTTTAGCCTGGTGGAAATACCACAGACATGGCGTTGACATGCCATTTGCTTCACGGGAGTACTGTTTACAGCAGGAAAACTGTGGACTGCATTATTGGTTAAAAAGCTAAAGTCCTGGCAAATAAATGAACATTCATTTCCATTTCTCTTTCGAAAACTACAGGTTTGCATACAGCAAAGCAAGTGATCCACTCACACACTGATGGTCTTCCAAGCCAGAAGACCATCTTGTCCAGCAACTAGCTGCTTCATGAAAATATCACCTCAGCAGCTTAACTAAAAGGAGTCTCATCTCAAGTCCTGGGTGCAGTTCTGGGCTCCTCATGATATGAAAGACCTGGAGATGCTGGAATGGGTCCAGAGCAGAGCTACCCAGCTTTGAAGGGGTTTGGACAACCAGTCATCTGAGGAGAGGCTGAGGGAGCTGGGCAGGGGGAGTTGGGAGAAGAGGAGGCTGAGGGGGGACCTCACTGCTCCCTACAACTCCCTGCAGGGAGGTTGTGGAGAGGTGGCTGTTGGCNTGTCAGTCTCTCAGGGACTGAGGGGTTGTGTTGGGGTGGGGATGGTTGGACTGGGGGATCTGGGAGGTCTTTTCCAACCAGGATTATTCTGTGATTCTATGTTCCTCAGCTGCAGCCATCACTGCAGGCTTCAAACAGGCAATGCTCTCAGCCTCTAACGAGATCCTTTTTAAATCAACCCTCAAATGTACTGCAGACCTCTCAGTTGCACTAAGCACAACAGTTTGATCCTTTCTCAGCCAGTAGGATAAAACCTTCGGGTACTACTCCTCTCCCAAATCCCTAATGCTAGGATGAGGGGCAATGGCCTCAGGCTGCATCAAGGGAGGGTTAGATTGGATCTGAGGAAGAAGCTCTGTGCTGAGAGAGTGGTTGGGCACTGGACCAGGCTGCCCAGGGAGGTGGTGGAGTCTCCATCCCTGGAGGTGTTGAGAAAATGAGTAGCTAGTTTACTTGATGCTGTGATCTTTGGATTAGGGAGCTGCTGGGATGAGAGATGGCCTTGATGCTGCTGGAGATCCTTTCCATCCTTAATGATTCTATGACTCTGGCTTTTAGGAAGCAATCTGCTGTGCCAATCCTAATCCTACCCACCCTCAGAGGAAAATGTTGACAACTGCAAATCTATCTCAGATTCTACACTGTTTCAGTACCAACAAATGCGATGCCACTTGCCCAGACAGCGCTCTGCAACGATGTTCCCCTATGCTGGGTTGTGAAGATAAACACAAATGCATGTGCTAGTTTTATACTTCCAAAATACACTCCCCCCCCCTCCTCAAAATGTTGAGCTCAGAGAAAATTCATGTGGACAGTGACCTCAGATGTGGGAAAGTTGTCTATTGCTTATGTTATTCTTTTCACCCACTTTTGAGTGCTTTGAGGCTACATTTCCCCTGAGTTATGACAGATATTGCCACCCACCTTAGTTCTTCCTGCCTCTGCCCTAACAGAACCTCTTTGTTGTTTTATCTAATCAGATTCAGAGGCCCTGCTAGAGTTGGCTCCTTCAGAGTGTTCAAAGCGCTTCTATTTCTTACTTCCCAGGCTTCAGAAGAACTAAAAATAACCAAGTGAAAATCTGAAATGCAAAGCCAGCGTCGAACAGATCTACGGTCAGGGTTAACGAGAGATTTCACAGAGCTGAACAAGAATTAAAATAGCTAAGAAATCAACCCACAGGATTGTTCTTTCCTGAGGTTTCTGAGTTTAAACTTTCTCAAGCTGCTAAGACTTTTTGGTTAAGTTTTTCTGCTGAACTGAAGCCAGACGGTGTGTCGTCATGCAAGGAGAAAAACATCCCCTATGCAACTTTCTATGTGATGAGACGTGCAGCTCAAGTGGCTTTAACATGAAAGCAACCTGAGTTGTTTCTCCAGGCCTCGTGCAGTCACAGCTACCTTGCCTGATGCAAGTATGGAGAACTTTCAGTAGCAAAGCAGTAGGCACAGGGCGGATGGTTGGGATGGGTTAAGTGTGCTATGGTAGGTCAGACGAGGCATGTCTGCACAACAGTCCTCCTAGAATTTGCCTAAAGGGAGAGCATGCAACAGGAGGAAACTTGTTCCAATGACTGAGCAATGTTTCCAATTGAATGCATAAAGAAATGGGAATCACAGAACGACTGATGCTGGAAAAGCCCTCTGAGCTCCTCCAGCCCAGCGCAGCACCTGACATCACCCCAGCAGCCAGAGCAGGGCACTCAGGGCCACAGCCAGGCTGTCCTTCAACACCTCCAGACACAGGGACTCCCCCACTGCCCTGGGCAGTCCAGTCCAGGCTCTGAGCACCCTTTCCCTGAGGAAGGGCTTCCTGACAGCCAACCTAACCCTCCACTGGCAGCTTCAGACCCAGCCCTCTCATCCTGGAGCTGGTGGCCTGGGAGAAGAGCCTGACCCCCTCCTGACTACAACATCCCTTCAGGAGGGACTCCCTTTCTTTCCATTCAGGGACTGGAGCAGGTGCAGAGGAGCAATGAGGCTGAGGAAGGGACTAGAGGGAAAGTCTGATGAAGAGAAGCTGAGGGAGCTGGGGGTGTTCAGCCTGGAGAACAGGAGACTTGGAGGACCTTATTGCTCTCTGCAACTCCCTAAAGGGAGTGAAGCTGTGCCCGGGGAGGGTTAGGTTGGCTGTTAGGAAGCCCTTCCTCAGGGAAAGGGTGCTCAGAGCCTGGACTGGACTGCCCAGGGCAGTGGAGGAGTCCCTGTGTCTGGAGGTGTTGAAGGACAGCCTGGCTGTGGCCCTTAGTGCTCTGCTCTGCCCGATGTGGTGATGTCAGGTCCTGGGCTGGGCTGGCTGAGCTCAGAGGGCTTTGCCAGCCTCAACCATTCTGTGATTCTGTGATTCCCACCCAGGTCTGCAGAGCCAGAATTTACAATGTGGGGCTGTGTCCAGCAGGATCTGTGTCAGAATTTACGGCAGTCCCTGATCCCTTCTGCTCTATGACCACCGGCTGCCCAAATGACCACGTTCCTGGCTGAAATTCACCACGAGCTCTACTCTCCCCTTCTCAAGCTCCGATATTACGAGCTTTTCAGAGAACTGCTGGAACTGGTTGGCATTAAAAGGAAATGAAAACCTTTTAAGTGGCTATTGTGCATGTTATTTGAATGCACTGGATGACATTTCAACACCAGGCAGTGCCTCCTCTCCACCACAGCCATCAAGAGCGGTTTTTTCCCCCTCTCCATATGGGCACTGAGGTTTCCAAGAGCACTGATCCCTCCGCACATTTTTCTCTCCTTTACACAACCCCCTTTGAACATTTTTCTGCAACCAGAAAGGCTTCAATGTGCAACGGTTTTGTAGCAGCTCGCAGGACTGAGCCCTTGATGTGATCACTCGATTCAATATGAAGTAACGCTCAGGATCAATGAGTGATGTCACGGTTAGCGCTTTGAAGTGCACGGTAACGTCTGCCTCGGTTCAATCTGAGCAGGATCAAGGCAAGGAGCATCACACCCACACCGCTTCATCCATTCCCACGAAGGCTCACGCTTCTCTTTCTGCTTCTTCTGATGGTTTCAGCAGCAGCGGGCCGTCACGCTTAACAAATTGTTGTAGTAGATGAGTTTCTCGTGGGCGCCCTGTCCTCGATCAGCTCAGAAGCAGTGCAGAGGGCGAAGGGAACGACGCACGCTTTGAAAATGGAAATATAAAACCCCGTCTGCAGACAAAAGGCCCGATTGAAAGAAGAGCTGCAGCACCTTACCAAAGCAATTCCTATAGACTTGGGTGGAAAACACGGAGCTCATATTTCTCTGCTTCTTTGAATTTTAACTGTAATTTCCACTTACACGAAGAAACCTGGGATACATAAAGGCCATATTGGAAGCACGGTCTTTATTTCTCAAGCTAACAGGAAATGAGAGACAGTAATAGGATTTTAACTAGTTTCTCACTTGCGATGAGTACCCAAAACCTTTCATTCCAAGCCTGCTCAATAGAGAACCTAAGAGTGTGTGTGTGTGTGTGAGTGTGAGTACACGCGTGCGTGAACAATGTTCATTTGTATTCTGCGTTTTATTTCGCCCTCTTCTAAAGGCTGGAGTAGAAATTCCTAAAGCAACGTGACTCTCCCAACAAACACAAACTGACAGAGCCTGGCTGCAGAGCACATGCGGGCACAGGCTGTGATTGTTCTGCGGTTACTTGAGAAACAGTGGTCAGGGAAACGGGGGGTCATTCGTTCCTCTGCGCCTTTAAACACTTCCAGAGATGGGCTACGATACATTAAAAGCAGAGTAACCAACATCTGAGGTTGGAACACTGGAAAACCTTTAGAAAGGGAATTCTGAGAAGAAGCACAGAATAGTTTAGATTGGAAAAGACATTTTAGATGATCGAGTCAAATTCTTAACTCAACTGTCTCAAGCCTGTGGGTAGACTATGTCCCTAAGCTCCAGATCACGTCCAGGAACCTTGATTCAACCTCCTCCCTGGGCAGCCTCTTCCACAGCCTGATGATTCTTCCAATAAATAAGTTTTCTTAATATATCCAACCTCAACCTCCCCAGGTGCAAGCTGAGGCCATTTCCTCTGGTCCTGGCACTCGTTACCTGGCACGGTCCAGCCATCAGAATGGGTTCGGTAGGACGTGAGCACCAAACCTACTCATTTTGTAATGACCAGAGAAGGGCAATGGGGCTGGGGAGAGGGCTGGAGAACAGGTCCTGTGAGGGGCAGCTGAGGGAACTGGGGTTGCTTAGTCTGGAGAAGAGGAGACTGAGAGGAGACCTTAGTGCTCTCTACAGCTACCTGAAAGGAGGCTGTAGTGAGGCTGCTGCCTAATTCCTCCCCAGATTCCTAATGCTAGGATGAGGGGAAATGGCCTCAAGCTGCATCAGGGGAGGGTTAGACTGGATCTGAGGAAGAAGCTCTGTGCTGAGAGAGTGGTTGGGCACTGGCACAGGCTGCCCAGGGAGGTGCTGGAGTCCCCATCCCTGGAGGGGTTTAAAAACCGAGTAGCTAGAGCCCTTGAGGCCACGGTCTGGGGGTTGAGGAGCTGCTGGGATGAGGGCTGGGCTGGGTGATGCTGGAGGTCCTTTCCAGCCATGAAGATTCTGTGATTCTATGATGGCCATGAGTGGCCGAGCCGAGAGGACGATTCCATTTTGACCTGAGCCTTAAGGCCACTGACTCTCAGTTCTGTCCATCCCCTCCCGCCCGACCTCCTCCCTGGGTACCAGCGGCGCGGCTCTACCCCTCCCTTCTCCTCTCCCCGCCTGCGCTGCCTCCCTCCTGCCAGCAGGTGGCGCAGCTACGCAGGACCACCGCCGCCGCCGCCTCACGTGACCTGCCCTGGCGTCACGTGTTCCCTGCGCGTGCGGCGGCGGGACGCATGCGTGGCGTCACGTGATTCATACGTGGCGTCACGTGACGACGACCAACGGGTTTCCCGGGCAACGGCGTTGCCAGCGACTGGCGGCCGCGGCCAGGTAAGGCCTAGGGACGGCCCGGGTACGCCGTGGGGTACGCCGTGGGGTACGCCGTGGGGTTTGGGTAGGGGTAGCGGTAGCGGTACTGGTACTGGCACCCTCACCCTCCGCCACCCTCCGGAGCAGCCCCTCGGGACTCGGCCCGACACAGCCTGAGCAGCTGGAGGCCTTTCGCACCTTTCGCCTTGGTGGGGGGGAGTGAGGGACGCGACTAGGCCGCCTCGGGCTGCCTTAGGAAGGAGTCGGCGGAGCGGTCAAACCCCGGCTGGTGCGGGCGCTGGGGTGATTAGAGGATGACGCGAGGTGCGCCTAAGCCTTCCTTCAGCCCCGTGGTTTATCCTTCCCAAAGTTGTGCAGTGTGTTTTGCTCGGAGAGTATCTGCACCCGCAGGAGGCTGCTTTCCTTACAGTCATTTGAGAGCCTCGGGTTCTAAAGGTAGGGCTATAGTGTGTTAGTCTGTGAGCTTGGATGGAAATAGCCTCAAGTTGCCTCGTTGTCCTTGTAAAAAACAGTTTGGCGTTGTTAGGTTTTGCCAAAGCTGGCGTTCAGAGATAGAAAAAAGAAGAATCCGTTTCTTTTGCTGGAATTAAGCGTTCCCCAGCGGCTGAAGTAGTTGGCACAGCTAGTGAGCTGTTAAAGCATCTGATGTTTAGCATTCTTTGATGTATGAGTATGGAAGGGTACCGTGTTATGTGTCTTGTGAGAGGCACCAATCTTTTAACCATATCTTCAGAGGTATTGTTCAAGACATAAGGATATCGTACTGTAGTCATGGGTGGTCTGCTATAACCTTGAGGGTTTTATTTAATTCCGAAGCCCAAGTGTTGTGGGGGTCTTACTGGTGAAGACAGAGTGAAAGCAGAAAGCAGTTATCCCAACCTGCTTGTCAGAATCGATTTACTAGATAGGTAACAGTCCTGTGTATTGGGAGGGCTCTACACTGGGAAGAAGTTCTCCTTAATGGTAAAACCATTTCTGTAGTCCTTTTGTGTTCACAGAGCACTTCTCAGTTGAGAAGATGCTGAGGTAGTTTAGTGCTGCTGTGCGTATTCCCTTGGGAAGGTAGAAGAGTGTGTTGAGCAATGAGATACAGAACAGCATCCCAGCATTTTGACTGTGGGGGATGTATTTTATACCTGAGAAGTCAACAGTGGGAGGGAGAGAGGGTCTCTCAAGGATTGAAGTTTTTTGTTGGGGTAGGGATGATTTGACTCAGGGTTCTGGTAGGTCCTTTCCAACCAGGATTATTCTGTGATCTCTCTAGATTTTGTTGTCTATGAAAGCAGCAAATCACTAGGCTACCTTTGATTCCAGAAAGCTTTTAATTAACTTTACTTTTATTTTAAATCTTAGCTTTTAAACTCATTTGATTGGAACATAACAGCCCGTTACAGATTATGGCTCATCGATTTTCTAAAGAGGAATTAGATGAGGAGTTTGAAGAATTTCTGAAAGAGGTAAGATGCAGAGCAAGGTCACATCCCTTCTGCCTATTAAAATATAAGGGGGAACTGAATATGGACAAATATGAAAGCTGGAAGCTGCAGCAGTCTTTTTACTATATCATTCACTTCACTGTCTTACGTGTGGGTTGTTGCAAGGTCCGAACTTCATTGCTAATTTTAATTCATACTATTCTATTGTATTGAAAGCAAGAGAACAGTTTTGTAATTAAGTCATTCATTTAGATTTCCTCATCATCTGATGAGGGTGGGGGTTGAAATTAAGGTGGCATCAAATGAAATGTAGTGTTAATTTTGTTGTCAAGAACACTAGAAGAGTGAATGGTTGGATTGTAATTGGTATTCCAGTGGACATCTGTTTTTGGGGTAGGGACTCGTGTTGGAGGTGGTTTTGGCAGGATAGTTCCTGGGCTGCAGCAAAAGAAGCAGTGGCAGTAGGTGGCAGTAGGTGATTTTCCACCTCTACCCTGCACTTGTGAGATCCCACCTGGAGTACCGTGTCCAGTTCTAGAGACCCCACCGTAAGAAGAGCATAAAGCTCATGGAGCGTGTTCACAGGAGAACAACTCAGAAGGCTGGAGCACCTCCCCTATGAGGACAGGCTGAGTGAGTTGGGTTTTCAGCCTGGAGCAGAGGAGGCTCCTGGGTGACGACCTAGCAGCTTCCTAAGAACTGATGGGGGCTACAAGAAAGGTGGGGG
>VZRI01005077.1:506475-552458 GCA_013397515.1 Upupa epops | reverse complement strand
CATTAATTCCACCAAAGCTTCATAAACTAACTTAAAAACCGTAAAAGAGCCAGAGGAATAGAAGAGTGAGAACAGACTGTTGCCCTTAGTAAAGTGTCTGTCTTTAAAAGTGTCTTTTAAAGTGACTGTCACGCTAGTGAGATGGCCCAGTGAGTTAGTGATTCCAAGTGTTTTCATCCACACTGTCAATAAGGAGAATTTCAGCAGTTTCTCTCCCCTTTCTTCCAACCTGAACTGGTCTATGATTCCATGATACGATGTAAGCTTGAATTTTCAAGAAGAGAGCTTATTAGTGCGAGATCAAGAAGAATTTTGGGAATGTGGGCCCCGGTGGCCAGGGCAGAACAGAGTCAGTCACAAGAGCAGAGCCCCGAGGCCTGCAGTGAACTGGAGTTCCTTTTTCTTCTGAAAGCTGTCTCATTTCATAAGGCAGTTTAAGGATAATGAGTACTTCATAGCACTAGCTGAAGAGTAATACTTTCAAATGATTTGTGGAATATGAAATGAATTGTACTGGTCACAGGGGATAAACAGCAGCTGTTTGTTAAAATGACGGAGGTATATTTCTGCCTTTCCCACTAGAAGTAGCAGAAGGGGTTTTCTCTAAAATTAATATTTAATTACAGCTGATGAAGTACTAAAAGAATTATTCCTTTTAGGATGGAAAGATCATCCTCAGAGAACAGAGTACTTTGTGGGTAATCTCAAATCTAGTCAAACCAGAGTGATACTGCCTTATAAAATGATCAGCGTAACTAGAGCTGATGCAGGAAATCAGCAATCCTTCTGGCAGAAAGACTCAGTTTCACTGGGTTTGGTTTTCTGTGTATTTCTACAAACTGGATTAAGCACCAACAGGGATGTCCAGAGTCTGCAAACTGCAGTAGAAATTTCAGATCCCCTGTTTTGCAGAGTATTCTGAAGAAATCATCCTTCTCATGCTGAAGGTCTATCAAGCTTTGCTTTGAAACAAGCATGAAGACAGGTGGTTGATGCAAGAAAAAACTTTGCACCTAGCTGTTTGGGTACTAAAATCCTCATGTAAGTTTTCTTCCTGCATCTGCTATAGACTGTCTTCGCTTCCCTAGTTAACAAGTAATTTTCCATACCTCTTCAGGTCTTGGCTATTTCCCAACACCAACCAATGGCCATTTATTTAGACTCTGCTGTTTTTACAGATAAAATGCTGCTGAGCTGATAGCTTGTGTTCCTCACTGCGTTTCCCTGAGTAATGCCTTTGTTTTGGGAGACAGCAGCAGTGCCTTAATCTTAACAGGTAATTGCCAGGACATGAGCAGGGATGTTTTCTAGTGAGGAAATTGCTATTCCAGATAGGAATAGCAAGTGTTTGTCTTTCAGTTCACCTTACTCAGACCAGTGTCTGTCCTGGTCACAGGCAGAACATTAATCTCCTGTTCAGAGTACGACAGAAACATTTCACCTTTGCTGCTGCCTGTTTTTACCCGTATTTGTCATAAAATTGGACACTAAATCCTCACTAAATTACTCTTTCACCTCTTTTCAAACTGGGCTGCTCCTGTGTTTTATCGTACTAGAACATGCAACCAGCACAGCCCTGGGAAATGATTCCTGTTCATAAAGACCCCTCAAAGCTATGGAAAACAAAATAAGGCTGTGACTGCAGAAAAAAAATGCTACAATTCCAAGCTTAAGGCTTGGGAATGGTCATTGTTTATTCCTTGAAATTGATTATAGTCCCAGAATAGAGCTGGCTAATAAAGCTGAGCACTGGAGCTCAGGGATCAGGATCCTAGGCTTCGTGTGGAAGAAATGGTGGACTTGCTTCTTGTTCTCCTAGACCTTGCTCTTTAGATTTAGCAAAGGTCTACAATGCAGTTTCAGTGCAGAACAGCAACTGACCAAAGAACTTGTGCAGTTCTAAGTGACAGTGGATTTGCTTTAATTTGCTAATTGTTTTAAAGAAAGATAAAATGATGTTGTATTTTTTCCAGAAAAGTGGCTTCTCAAGGCAGCTTTCTGACTCTGTCCCAGATTCTCTGAAGCAAATGCTATGAGCATCTCTTTTTCTTGCATTAGAAGAGTCCCTTTTGGCTTTCTCCTGTAAGAGCGAGAGAGAAACATCTCAAATCTGATTCCAGTAAAGTTAAACACTTGCCCCAGGCCTGAGGCTAGAAGTTGCCCAGCTTGTTTCCTGGCTCTAATTACCATTTCACGGGCTTTGTACCTGATAAAGCTGAGGCACTGGTTTGTACAGTTTTTGTCTAGTGATTTCAAAAGCCATTTCCTCTGCTGTTTTGGAAACTCAGATCTTGTCACGTGTCATGGAATCACAGAAATGCTGTTTGTGAGGGCATTGGGAGATCATTTAGCCCACCTTGAGCTTATCATTCAGGATCGGGCTTCTGCCAGTACTGTAACCAGCAGCCAAGTCTTGGAAACCTCCAGGCTTACTCTGCAACCGGAGTAACCTGTTCCAGTGTGGCAGTATCTACACAGATTAAATATTTTTCCAGAGATGCCATGCAGATGATGTCAGGATTAGACCTGAATTTGCTTGAGAGCATTTATCGTGGCAGTCAGGGTTTTAAAAGGCAAATTTTGGGTGAAGGAGCATAAAGGTTTTAGATGCCAGAGTTAAACTTGTTTCTTGATGTTCAACGTCACAGGCATCTCAACTGCAGTGGGGCCGGGATTTTGTGAACGTATTTGTACCACATAGTTAGGATTATCCTCTTGCTTTCTTCACGTGTTTTGTCACCAGGCTCAGATGACATTATAGGCAGATAAGAAACTCACAGGGCTGAAGTCTGCCACGTTAGCAAAGGGATCGTTCCATGAGGCACATCTACTTGCAGATGCTTTGCTAACGGCTCTCATAGCCTTCAGATTATTTAAGACTGCTCACTGCCCCTTGTTCTACCAAACTCTGATGCTCACAATGAAATGTAAAATTATCTCGATTCATTTCGTACCTAAAATCAGAGGGCTGCAGGGAGTTTTTCCTACTGTTCTGTGTATTGTTAGTTCTGAAGTACAGATTTCTGTACTCTAATAATAGCAGAACCAAGTGTTAACTTGTTTGGGTGTTAAGCTCGGCACAGGGTATCGTTTGTAGTGTTACTGGCAGTCTACCAAGACATCATTTTTCTTCCTCTCTCTTTTACGGAACATATTATGTGGAGATGACATCCAGTAGCTCAGGAAGTAAGAACACTGAAAAAGGACTAAAGGAGGGGAAAGGAGTTTTACAACGTTTTCAAATCAGTTGTTTGGGGATTTTTCTTTCTGGAGATGGGGAACACAATTTGTCCAAGCGCAGTTGCAACATCAGTATGAAAGCTGGGAGAATCTCTGTAGGGGAGGGATTTCCAGTGTTAATCTCATAGTAGTTCTGTGCCTGTTACTGCCTCATCTGAATGAGACTACCTTTTCCTTTTGGTATTCCTCGTGTGACCACTGACTGCATCCCAAGTAAGCTTTTTGTTCCCTCCTCTGTTCCAAACGAGACTTGGGGAGAGGGGGGTAAACGTTCAGTTTGAGGTGTTAAGATTTATTAATAACATAATTAATAAAATGAACCTGCATTCCTGCAGATAGCATTAAACAGCATGGCCTGAAGATGTGCATCATGTACTGCTAAAATTGCAGCTGAGTATTTCCCTTTGGGGTTGTTGCCACAAACCAGTCGTTAGTGTTCAGGAGATAAATGCGATCCTGTAGCTGGCATTCACCCTTGGCCAACCGAGTGTGTTCTGTCCTTAACGTGCCTTTAGTTTCCACTCTTCTTTTCCTGGTATCTTAGCTGGCAGCAAAGCAGGCAAGCTGCCACCCCACTGGGCTAACAGGGAGCATGTTCTTGTGTATTAGATCAGCCTTATTGACTCAAAATAGTTGTTCAAATGTGAAACTCCTTGAAATGTGAAACTTCTGCGTTCAGCATTAGTCCGAACACGTCGATTAATACCAGTGGCCATCAGAAGTCTGTGGTTGTGGAACTGCTGCCAGAAAATTGACAAGAGCTGTGCCAAGCGAGGCAGCTGCTGCTGGTTTCTAACAGTGCTACCTTTTCAGCCTGCATCCTCAGAGGGTTTTTCATGGGGCACACGGATAGTACAGCATCAACCCAGTGATTAGTGTGCTGGGGAATGCAGGTCACTGATACCAGGAGACTGGGCTATTAGAGTAGGGGTGGAGAGAGGAAGAAGGGAAAATCCATGGAGAAGTTACCCACCAGAAATCTGTTTTAGCCCGATGGAACTTGTGTGCTTGGGGGTGGCGGTTGGTGGCAGTTGGAGAGATGGGGAGAGACAGCAGTTCAGACTGGTTGGTGGTGTTGGTTTTGTACTTTTGGGGGTTAGGTTCAAGCAGAAATGTAAAGAAATGTAGATTCTCAGAGAACTCTTAATTCTCATTTCAAATATCATCGCTTTTTTACATTCTGTTCATCTCCCCTTTATGCTGCAAGAAGCAGAGTGCTATAAAGGCAGGGGTACCCCGAGGCAAAATCCACCCAGATGCCCCATTGTCTAGCTCACCCAAATGCAGGTTTACCAGAGCTCAGAAGTGTTCCTCAGTCTCCATGCAGTAGACTGTGCACAGGCTGCTCTGTTCTTCATAGCACTCTTAGAAGGTATCAATGAGATGGCTGTTGTATCAGAACCCTATACAGGGATTAGAGGTTGATGGGTTTAGAACAATCTTGAGTTTATAACCTCTCCTAAAGTTCCATTGAAGGAGTCATGTCTCACTAGAGCCTTAACAATGGCCAGATTTTGCCATTGCTGACTTAGCCAAGCAGTATCGTGTTTATAAAGCACATACTCTGACATGAACATGACTTTCTATTTCATAGAATCATTAGGTGACTTGTTTTAATACTGCGATCACTCACTCCTGAGTTAAACCCTGAAAGAAAAGAAAGCAGCCCCCCAATAACCGATGTGACTTCTTAGAGCAGCAAGCCACTCTATCTTCTGTCAGAGAGAGAGCACATTTTAAACTGTGACTTTCCACAATACAGAATCTGAGGACAGTCTTCTTCAGCCAGTATACACCCAGGAGGAGCTTTTCTACACCACCCTCCCTGGGCAGCCTCTTCCTCTGCCTGATGACCCCTTCAATTAAGTTTTCCCTAACGTCTCACTTCCCCTGGCACAGTTTTGAGGCCACGTCCTCTCTTTCTGTCTGCCTCTGTCTCTTATCCTCACTGAAAATGTGTGACTTGAGGCAGAAGATACTGAAAATCTGGGATGTGAAGCAGAAGACACCTTCAGCAGACACTAACCTTTCCAAGGAGCAGATACGTTTCCTTTTTGATACTGTGATTTTCTGAATGCTGCTCTTCTTTCTCGTGTGAGCAATCACAGCTGCAGGACAAGCGGTTAGCGTGGCAACCTTAGCCTCCCTCAGTTCCCGTAAGATGTAGGTGAAAACGCAGCACAGGGAGTTCTGTGCCTAAGAAACAAACGAGAGCAAACCCGTGACTTCTTGAGCAGACTGCTCTGTTGGCAGTACTGATCTTAGAGTTCCAACTTAGGGGTGTGTTGTGAGATGAGAATACTTACAGGACACTAAGATACAGCTTCAGCTAGCAGCGTTCTCTTCCTTACTGTCCTAAGAGTTAAGTAATTCTTTTATAGCTGCAGCGATGGAAACAGAATGCATCTCAACAGTCCGACTTTGCCGAGCCCCTGTGACTCTTTCAAATCACGTAGGACAAAAAGCATGTTTCAGTTTGGGTCTGACAAACTTTCTCTCTTTTCTAAGTTGCTGACCAGCAAAGGCGAGAGAAACTGAAAAAGAAGATAGCCCGATGTGAAGAGGAAATGAGTGGGGGTAAAACTGCCTCCCCGTCCAGCTCCAGAATGAGCAGAGTGCTGCAGCCACCCTCGTTTGGAAAGGTAGCCGTTTAGATTTTATTCAGTAGATGTAGTAGTCTGCTTGCCCTGATTGTACTAGTACTGCTACTAGTACTTCAGTCCCAGCTGACCACTGCGGCGCAGCCGCTCTGGAGGGATTGCTGGCATATTTGAAGCAGTAGAAAATAGACAAGAGTCTTCTGGCTTGTGCCCAACTCCAAACGCACAGCTCCACTTCTGGCCAAAGATGACAGCTATCCAGATGAAGAGTGCTTGTTTGATATTAACAGCCTGGAAATGTATTGCACATAAATTAGGTCTGTCAGAATGAAGTACAGGTGACTACAGAAAGCAGGAGAACCTTCTGAGCATCCAAGAAAGATGTTTTCATCAGGAATGTTCAGTAGAGATTTCTTTTTGGGCTTCGTAGTGACAATCACCTTTCATGCTTTACTTGAATTAATGCATTTCCCTGGGCACGTTCAGTAATACCCCTTATTAATAGCGTTGTAGTGATTGATGCAAGTAGGAACGCACCACATCATACCTGGAGTATCACACACACACACTCCAAGGGGGAGTAAGTAACTGGAATGTAGTTTTGAGGTAGAAAAACAGTTATTATTGATGTCAGCGTGCAAACTGATTGTATTCATAGGGCTCTTACTTGTTCACATATTTGTCTGTATTTTCTCTCTTGCCTTTCTCAGTTCTTTACTGTCAAAGTGAGTCATTCAATTCACGGATGACATGCAAGGGGGTTATGAGAACAGCAAATGTAAAGGTGGCTTGCCAGTTCTTACAGGAGACCTTTAGTCTGTGCAGGCAGCAGAGCACAGATCTTTGCCCTATGTGAAGCAAGATTCAAGTGATTTATAAATGAAGCTGTCGCAGGTTAAGAGAGTCAGCTCATTTATTGCAAAACCTCTGTCTTGACAGTGCAATTCATAAAGCGTCTCTGATCTCATTTTATGATGGTGCATGAACTGTTCTACCAGGAGACCTTTTCATGCAAGGACAAGTTAATTTCAAGACTTAAATTGGTCTTGGTGTAACTTCAGTGACCCCAGTAGGAGGTCTCTTTGGACCTTTATAGTAAAAATAGATACAGCAAGCTGTCTTTTAGTTTGGTTTCTGTATGACGGTCCTCAGTGTCTGGAGTTGAGAACCTAAACTTCTTTTAGAAAGTAACTGTGGAGTGAGATCTTGATTTATTTCCTGTGTTACTTTTGCTCATCAGATCACAGCAGTGTGTTGTTTTTACTGAACTCACTCATCCACGGAGCCCGTGAAGATTATGGGGTAGAATAGGAACATACATAGCAAGATAGATCAGTAAGCAAGATTCTTGATTGCAGTTCTCAGTAGTGCTGATGTCAAAGGCTGTGATGGCTCAGTGGAATCATTCTTCTTCCATATCAATATCAGCAGGAACTTCTTCCCAGGGAGGGTAGCAGAGCACTGGACCAGGCTGCCCAGGGGGTTACAGAGTCTCCTTCTCTGCAGACGTTTCAGCCCTGCCTGGCTGTGTTCCTGTGCCGCTTGGTCTGGGTGATCCTGCTGTGGCAGGGGGGTTGGACTGGATGATCTTTCCAGGTCCCTTCCGATCCCTGATGATTCTGTGATTCTTCTTGAACTGAAGGACAGAGCTGTCAGCCGCTATATTACCAAATATTTGTAGTGGTTTGTTGGCTTTGTTTTCAGTTAACTAATATTTATCGATGCATTTTTAGACAGAGATTAGAGTAGAAAAGGAACATACTTTCTTACGGGTAGCTAGCCTGTACCAACACAGGTGTACAAACAATTCCCTGAAAGCCAGGTGACACACTGCAGACAAACAGAACTCCGGCATGCCTTAAAATCTTTCGAGAAGTCATCGACATAGTTCCTTGCTCCTGCTATTGTTCCTCTGTGTATCCACACACTGAGCTGCCCACCTGTTTGGGCAGTAAAGGTTTACTCTAGGACAAGGGCGTCAGAAAGAATTCCAGAAGCATGTTTACCTTGAATGTGCATATCTTGAGACTGACACAAGGACAGCTCGGGCTTGCAGTTCTGTCTACTGACTGCATGAGCTACTGGCACTGTTCTGTTCATGGTATGTTGCAGGAGGAGGAGGAGAGAAGTGCCCTAAGCTTCCTCATAAACAAGGAGTGCTTAAAGTTAGGATGTTGCTCTGTACCTTGTCTGTTCTAGGATCAACTTCAAACGAACAGAACGTGTGGTTTTCTTGAGGTACAGTTGTGTAACTGGCTAAGATCACAGACTGCTGACAGCTTGAGCAAACCTGGTGCCTCGCAAAAACCCCAATATTGTTTGAATTTCTTCTAGAGTTTCTTGGAAGCAGAAGACAAGGATGGCCTCTTCCCCTCTGCTCAGCAAGCGCAGTACCTATCGAGAGCGCTGTCTCCTTACAGCAGGCATGGCTTGGTACGCTCCACTTCAGTCAGATACTCCAGGAAAGATTGTCAGAACGCATCTAACCCATCCAAATCAAGCTCGGTTGTCAGCACAGCGAGCACACCAAGAAAGCGTTCTGGACTTTCATGCAGTTCGTGCACTCACAGCTCCGTAAGCGTTAGCCATTCCCAGAGGAGTCAGAGAAGGAACCTGAACACATTCAGTGGGGATCTTCTGGACAAGCACTCCGAATTCTTCACCAGCAGCCCCAAACCTTTTACTCCACGCACCTTAAGATCAGATGCTCAGTCTTTCCTGTCAGAATACAGGTATTACACGCCTGCTCGAAGGAAAAGGAAAAATCACTGCAAGCAGCGCACGGAAGCTCAAACACAAACTGAGCTGATCAGGTACAGACAGGAAAACTTCCCTTTGACGCTGCAGAATTAAATGCTCCCCTAATCCTATCCCATTGGTATAAAGCCAGAATAACTCTCCTGGAATTATTCTAGACGTGCCGCAGCGATGCAGAATGTGATGGGCCTTGTTTCACTAGTGTATTTTGCAGTCTTCTCTGTGGAGCAACTGATTTTATCTGAACACATGGGATAGAAAGTGCACTAAATCATCTCACGTCTCCTGGGGATAGTTGTTCCCTCTTTCTTTACTCTCTCTGGTATATAGTTGTGCTTTCTCTCTTCTGAAGAACTCGCTATTCTAAATATAGAAGTCTCACAGTACTGATGAGGCTGGAAAAGGCCTTCAAGATCATCCAGTCCAACCTAAAACCAACCAAGTAACCTTAATGTCTGCCATCTAGCTCATGCCACTCAGCACTTCATCCAGCCTAACCCTGAACCCCTCCAGGGATGGTGACCCAACTGTAGCTGAGTAGTTCACCAATGCTGCTCCTGTAATCTCATACTTCCCAATTTGTTAATTAATTAATACAGCATGTGAAGACACTTTTTTTTGAACTCCTGAAAGCAGCTGTATCCTACATGAAATATTTTATGCAGAACGGTGGTTTTCTTGCACTGAAGCAAGGTTTTCATTTAACTTTGGTCTTACTGCTAGTACCTCATAAAGAGAAACCTTTTCTGTTGCTCCCCAGTGCCTGGATGCCTCACTCTCTTTTTGTCCTAAATTTTACAGCTTTCCATCTGCAGACAGAGCATCTGAAAGAAAGGTTCTGACCGACCAGCAGAAGATCCCACGCAAGGTAACGTATCGGTACTCCTACCACAGCCTTCAATGTAGTTCTGGAGAATACATCTTCTTCTCCCCTGTATCACCACACCACTGATTTAACAGTAGTTTTTCCTTATTACTGAGAGATTAATTGATTCTGTAGAGGAGGAACTGTCAGAAGAACAAGTAGAAAACAATAAGAAGCACAGAGGCATGTAAAGACATAGTGGGCTGTTACCCCATTAAACATTTCAGCAGTTAATGCAGGTTCACTCTCGCTCCAGTGTCTGTTAAGGACATACAGAACTGCCACACTGGTTTTCAGCAGTGTCTTTTTGAAGGATTCTTTTGGATTTGAAGGAGTTTTCTTCATTTGTACTCGGGTTTTTGGTTATTTGGGCCTCCAGAAGTTGCCTTACTGTGTGGTGGCTGAAGATTATTGAATTTTGAAGATGGCTTCTTTGGGAGGCAGGGGAAAGCAGTCATAAAACCTGAAATATTTAAGATTTACAAACAGGAAGGGTTTTTGTCTTAATTTGTGGTAGCATTTGGATGGAAGAGTTTGATCAGGATTCGTGTTCTTATTTTGTGCTTTATCTTGTAGCCACCACACAGGTAAGTCCTTAAACAGCCATGTGAACCGTAAGACAAGTACTTGAATAGTGCTGGAGTTTCTTCCTGAATAAAGACTATAGAGTTAGACTGTCTAGCTTAACAAGGCAAGGAATTCTGTTTCTTGGACGTAAGGGGTGATTGAGAGTAAGTATTTATACCTGTAGTGGAAATAACACAGAGACAGCCTGAATTGAGCTGCAGCTGACACCATTAAGAGCAGGTTCAATGATTTTTCAGAAGGTTTCACTCCCAGTCTGTGAAGAACTTCTGATTTCATTCAAAACCTGACTTAAAGTTGTTAATTTCACAAGAGCCAACAGGTAAGTCCTCTTGGCCCTTTCAGAGTGTTGTAATTTAGTCAGCGGCTTTATTTCCTAGCTGCTTTGCTCAGGCATCTCAAGAGGAGTGTTTCAGCGCACTGACTCCTCTGTTTGCACCCCAGATTTTACCCTGTTACCCCCTCTGGCTTGAGGAGGATCCATCTCTGGTGTTTTTGTCAAGGGAGAAACGTTCAGCATCTCCTGTTGCCCCTAACTAGAAGTTTGGATGTTGAAGCTGGTGATTCTTTGCTGCCACGTGCCTCATTTTACCCAAGGTTGCTCAGAAAAGGCACAACATTTGTGGGGTTGCTTCATCACAGAGAGTTACTCCGTTCAATCATATGGCAAACTTTCCTGTGTATTTGCACTGACAATAAAGATTTCATCTTTTGTCTTTAGGCTGAAGATAGAAGATACCCTGGGGATGAGCCCGAGAGAGGAAGAGGTGCTTTTCCATACTCCTTTCTAAGGTGCCTGATTTACTGCAGGAAGGGCTATCTGAAGCTGCTATTTAGGCCATAAAGCCTTGACTACCAGCCCTCTTTCCAAGTCTCTTCTCCTAGGACATGTATTTGCTTGGGTTTTGTATACCAGGGGCTTTTCCCAAGTTCAGAATTCCTGATTTTCTTAGGATAACGTTCTACTGAAAATCCAACTCTGAAAGAGAGCTCTGAAACACAAGGTTTGTCAGGAGGGAGAGCAGTGACACAGCAATACAACTGTTAGGTGTATGCTGAGACACTTGGAACAGAGCTTGCAGGCCACACAGTACCGCTACTCACTGCTGTGCCAGCTGGTATTACCTGTCAGGAAGAGGCCTCTCCAGACAGCCTGTATCTGGCATCTATGGTCTGTGAGTCCTGCAGACCAGAGGCATTCCCCACACCTTTATCCTAAAGATCATAGAACAGTCTGGGCTGGAAAAGACCTTTAAGATCATCCAGGCCAACCATCACCTAGCTGGGTATACCAAGCCCACTGCTGAATCACGCCCCTAAGCTCCGGATCTACCCAACCTGTAAGTACACCCAGGGATGGTGATTCAACCTTCTCCCTGGGCAGCCTCTTCCAACGCTTCATTATGACCCTTCTGATAACGAACTTCTTCCTGTTGTCCAACCTAAACTTCCGTGGCACAACCTGGGGCCATTTCCTCCTGTCCTATCACTTGTTACTTGTGAGAAGAGACCAGCACCCACTTCTCTACAACCTCTTTTCAGGTAGCTGCAGATAAAAATAAGGTCTCTTCTCAGCCTCCTTTTCTTCAGACTACCAGGCCTAGCTCCTTCCCAAGGGTTTGTTCTCCAGACCCTTCCCCAACCTTGTCTTTCAGGCTTCAGATGTTATTCCTAGAGCATGGTTTGGCAGCGTTTCTGTTGAGAGGGGTGGTTTTCCAAGAGGAGGTGGTGTACGTGCACCGCGTGGCTCCAGAAGAAAGCGATGAGCAAGGCAGTATAAAGGGTTTTTAGAATGCTGCTTTCATTCTTACCTCTGGTTTTCTGATTAGAGAGACGTCGCGGTATTCTCAGGCATCCCCAGCACGGAGGGCTGTTGAGGCTGAGTAAGTATACTGGAACCATCTTTCTGCTAGTGTGCAACATGCAACTGGAAACTGGTTATTGATTAATTTGAAATAGGAAATGTGGACTGGGAATAAACTGTTCACAAGTTACAGGAGACTGATAGAACACTTAGACACTTATAAAACACGTTTGTTCTAACCTAAACGTGAACCTAAACGTGAAGAGAGTTTATTGTAACTTCAGAAGACAGATAGGCTTCTTGTCCAGGGGCTATAATCCCTACGTTTCCAGTTCTTTTTCATGTCTGTAATCTCTCAAGAAAATGTTGGCAAAATAGAAGGCAATTCTAACCGCACTTCTGCTCCGAATGTTGAGGAGAATTAGAAGATGGTTGGATTACACAGTCTCACAGTACTGGTGAGGGCTGGAAAGGACCTTAAAGAACATCCAGTCCAACCTAAAACCAACCCAGTAACCCTAACATCTGCCATCTAGCTCATGCCACTCAGCACTTCATCCAGCCTAACCCTGAACACCTCCAGGGATGGCGACTCGACCACCTCCATGGGCAGCCCGTTCCAAACCCAGATCACTCTCTCAGTGAAAAACCTTCTCCTAAGGTCAAGTCTAAACCTCCCCCGATGGAGCTCAAGACTGTGACCCCTTGTCCTGTCTCCAGTGCCCAGGGAGAAAAGACCGACCCCCGCCTGACTCCAACCCCCTTTCAGGTAGTTCTAGACAGTGATAAGGTCACCCCTGAGCCTCCTCTTCTCCAGGCTAAACAGCCCCAGCTCCATCAGCCTCTCCTCGTAGGGCTGACCTTCCAGCCCCTTTGCCATTCCAGTTGCCCTCCTCTGGACTCGTTCCAGCCCCTCAACATCCTTCCTAATATTTCATATGGGGTTGTCCTTGTCTTCCAAACAGAACTGCAAAGTTTTGGAGTCTCCCATTTGACAAAACGAGCATCCACAAATAGAAATTCAATCAGAGAGGTGAAGGCCACATCTCACGCTAACAGATTCTGTGCATCAAGAGATGTTGCTGTTTGAAAGGTTGCTGAGGCCATCAGATAAGCACTTGTATTTTTCTGAGCTTCCGTGGAGAACCAGCGATTTCCAGCTGCAGTCACACTCTCTAAAAACCCCTTTGGAAGCCCCTGCTCAGAGCAGCACGCTGCCCTGTGACCCTTCACACTCAGCTGGCACCCCTGGCAAAGCAGGCTCTGAATGCTGGCTGGGATCTGTGCTTTTCCACACTCAGCTTCTCTCTGCTAACTTACACACCACAGAAGGTTAGCAAAGCCACGAGGCACTAGAGAACTTTCTAGAAGTGTGATGGCATTGTTATTACTCCTCAAACTGAACGAAAGGCTTAGTTTGCTGTGTCAGAATTAACTCCCTAACGACGATGCCCAGAGCGATGATTGCACCGAGCGCGTTGTGTAACGCGTCTCTACTTCAACACACTGAACGTGGGGCTTTCTGTTCTCTCTGCAGAGAAGAGCTGCTGTATTTAGCTTTCATTGAAGACGTCACAACTGAAATCCTTAGTCTTGGGCTCTTTTCTAACAGGTGGGTTACAGTTGCTTTCAAACGTGTAATGCTCTGCCAGAAGCACAGGCACTCTGTGAGAAAGGGAAGTAGTACTCAGTAGCAGTTTCTTTGCCTTCAAGGATGTGTAGGTACACAGCCCTTGCTTTTCTTTAGTTTCCTTTTTGCTTGCTCTAAGAAAGAGATCTAGCAAAGACCTGTGGCCATCCACTGCAGCGTGCTGCTTGTACCGTGAGGAACTGACCCGGGACTGTAGGTAGAACGATGCCGAGACTGAACGATGCACTTAACTCTGCAGCATCTGCTTTGCTGAAGAAACTAAGTTCCTAGTCTGTGACACGGCCGACACTCCATCTCCTTCCTGTTCTTGTTCCAGGATGCACTTAGGCTTCAGGATGGGTTGTCAGGATCATGTACTGTTTCAGATAAGGAATCATCAGTTGGAAGATGAGATTCTTTCCTCTAGTTAAGCCATAGTTTATGATATAATTGATGTCCGAGACACACTGCCTAATTATTTTCCACACCAGTTCTTTCTGACAAACACTCCACTTAGAGCAAAAACACTCTCAGTATTGCTGATAGAGAATTCAACCCATCTCTGTAGTTCCTTCTGGAGGCAGTGTAACTTCAGAGCAGTATCCTGACCTTCCTCCGAGCTGACTGAGTTCCCAGCTGGGTTTCTGCCCTGTGCACTCCCGTCTGGGCTGTCACCGAGGTTGTTACATACAGCACATCAAAAAACTAACCTTTGAGAAGTTTCCAGAGCAGTCTCCCTCTGGTTCTTCCTTACAGTGATGTTGTCTCCCCCTGGAACCCTTCTTGTGCTTCTTTGGTTAATGGCATTGCAGACAAACCAGGTGAAATCCAGGCGAGCTGCTCCAGCGCCTGCACCTTTGTTATTACAGAACGCTTCCTTCGTGCTGGAGATTTTTCTTAAGTGGTTTTCTTACCCTGCTTAAGCAGTGGAATAGAGCTCTCAGGACTGAGGACTTCTCTCTGGTTCTCCTGAAGCTGGATTTTACGCCTTTCCTTTACTCATTCTTGTGTATGTCAGCACTGTGGTGTACCTAAGGAATCCCGGATGCCTCAGCATGCCAGTAGAACCACCCCTCGGGGTTGATTGTTTCTCCCCCTGCGTAGCCCAAACACACCAGGTGCACCCAGTGTTGTGCTGCAGATGGGTTCACTGCTGAGCACGTGTCCAGTGACACACGGACGCTGGGCGGCCCTACGTATGGCAGAGCATAACTGAATCCATCACAGAGTCACCCAGTCCTTTAGCTCAGGAAAGACTTTTAGCAGAGTCCAATTGTTAATGCAGCACTGCTAAGTCCACCACATCCGTTTCTTTTAGATGTCTCCAAGGCTGGTGACTCAGTTACTGCCCTGGGCAGCTGCTCCAGCGATTGACAACCCTTTCAGTGAGGAACATTCCCTTAATGAGCACTCTGATTCTCAGCAGCACCACTTTCCTTATCCTGTCACTTGCTACTTGGGAGAAGAGACTGGCACCCAGTCAGGGTAGCCAGTGATAAGGTTTTGCCCCAGCCTTCTTTTCTTCAGGATTAACAATCCCAGTTCCTTCAGCTGTTTTTCCTGGGACTTACTGACCCTCCACCGCCTGTCTCTCCCTTCTTTGAACACACTTCATGCTCTTCTTGTACTGAGGTGCCCGAAACTGAAACCAGTACTTGAGGTGTGGCCCCATCAGTGCTGCACACAGGGGCACAATCGCTTCCCTACTCTTGCTGGCCACACAATTTCTGATGCAAGCCAGGTTGTCATTGGCCTTCTCGGCCACCTGAGCACGCTGCTGGTTCATACACAGCCGTCAAGCAATACCCGCAGGCCCTTCTCTGACAGGCGGACAGTGTAGTGACCCTGTTCAGCTGAAATAAAACAGCTAAAGTCATGCATTGCTGTCGCGGGGTTAGAGGTTGGGTTCCTCGCTGTGACATCATTTAACTTTCATTCGTAGAGTTCTGGAAGAACTGTTTGAGTGGCATATACAAGAGAACAAGGACCACCTGGATGAGGTAGGTGATGCCCTTATACTGTTCCCCCCTTCTCCTTCTCCAGAGAGTTGTGTGAAGGCGCTGCTCTATTTGTGGGTGAGGGTACCCAGAACGGTCAGTGCTGAGCTTCTCTCTCCATCAGTGGATCACAGCAGGTCAGGGCTTACAGGTACAGTCACAGCAAAGGGACAGGCATCGATTCAGCATGATGACACTTGCTGTATGGTTTCATTGCCTGACTGCAAGCAGCCTCCCTCACCTTTTGTCAGAAATAAGCCCCGAGCTCTGGGCAGGTCAGTGTGGGAATAGTCAGCCCTTTCTTCTCTTTCCCCAGAGCAAAATGCGACACTTCTTGGACGTGCTGAAAGCAGACCTCAGCTGCAGCCCAGGCAGCGGTGCTGAGCACATCCACACGTACTGGGAAGCCTTCAGCTCGGTCGATCTGCAAGAGTGTGATGGGAACGAAGAGTCCGAGTTTACTAGGAGAAGTCAGAGGCAAAGAAAATGTACAAAAAGCAGAGACTCCTTTGGAGCCACAGACCTGGCATTAGAGGAGCCAAGCCAATGTGAGGCACCAGCGTGCAGGGACCGTTCACAGGAGACACCGAGCAAGGGTGACCTTTACAAAGACGTTGCTGAACCGATGGATGCAGGGACAGGGTCTGATTCCTGTACGAAATCTGAAGACCACCCAGACACTTCACCCTCCTGTGAGGCAACTCTGAACTCGATGACTTGTGACAGTGATGTGGAAGCCAACGAGGAACTTGATGATCTTGAGGAAGACTTTGCAGAAGCCCTTCATGTCTCACATGAGTGTTCATAACCTGTTCAGCAGGGAGAGAGCTAGCTGTGCAGAGAACTGCCAGTTACACTAATCATTTGGTTTGCTTTCAGTTTACTTCTGTTTAACTGCTGCTAAAATCTCCGTAGCAGGACGTTAATACTGTTTGGGCATCGATGAATCTCTATTAACGCAGACTCTGGGGGGTCTGCGGGTATAATGTCGGTTTCTATTTAGTTCTGAATTACACAGTTACAGACAAACTTTAGAGGCTGTTAAAGTGGGGTGGATGTTGGAAAGCTCTAAGTTATGAGATATTTATTATAAATAAATCGGCAGTGCAGTTGTGCTCCTGCTGTAGGGATCCAAGATTTTCCAGCCCGTAAGAATTGGATTTCACCCACATCACAACAGTGTTCACTACGAATCTGCAGAGCAGAGATGGAACTGTTGTCTCTCCTGGGAGAGAGCGTTGCTTGACGTTAAATCCCACTGAGGCATGACGTTCTTACCGCCGAGGTTTTGCTTTTACAGTGGAATGTGAGAGCATCCCTTTGTCCTTGCACTGCAGGGGTGAAATAAAGGATGAGCGTGGACAGGCAGTTTCCTGCATGTAAGGTTTTCTTTTGCTGTGGGAAATGGTGATTCCATCTTCAACCCTCAAACATCAACTCTGTTCTCTTACTCCTTGTACCAACAGGTATAAAGAGCTGTTTCACAGTGTTGGGCACCGTCAGTCTTTGTCTGACCTCATGTCAGAGTTCTGACCTGCAAAGGGCCTCGAGCTCCTGCAATACCCGCTCTGGAGCTGCTGTAACACATAGCTCTTCTCTTTGTTTGGCTGATGCATGGCTCCCGAGCTCTCGGATCCTGGTTGCCCATGATGCAGCTGATTATTTCTGGAAAGCCAAGACTGCAACAACTTTCTGCACAACAAGGTAGAATACAGAGACTGGGTCTGCCAACCGCACAGCAGCTTGGCTTCTCGCACTCGTGGTAGCCAGCAGAGTATTCTGCACTGAGCTTTGGGTTTGAAAGACGACCGAGCTGGGTACTTACTGGTGACTAGGACTACCTAGTAGATACTAGACAGTGCCTAGGATACTAGATAGTTGAACTTAAAGCAGATTGCACAGCACACGAAGAAAAGGTGACTTGGTTTATGATTAAATTGAAGTTTGTGAACAAACTCAGACCCTCTGCTTCTGTCTAACCCCAGCACAGCCACTACTTGGCATCCACATTCCTTCAGATTGAGCTGCACAGGTTCTGAAGAGATTCTGGGAAGGCACGCTGATTACGGTAGGCGAGGAACTATAATAAGCCTTAGGAAGTGGCTAAAGCCTGTCCCCAAATACCTCTTAGGGGTGGTTGTAATCTTTTTACTCCAAAGACAAGCACAAGCGGTTACGGTTCATAAATAGAACTGCTACCGCAAGCCTCCCCCCTGGCTCGTGAGCAGATACCAAAGACTCTCAATTCTGAAACCTAGATGAGTGATTGTAGATCACTGCTTCACTCGTGTCCTGGGTTAGAATGAAGGGCTAAATTGGTTCTGGGTTGGTGCCTGCAATCCAAGCACACCAACCAGCTTGCCAAGAATTCAACAGGCAGTGAAGCAACTTGGCTAAAAAGAAGAGAGTTTGTTGAGCCCATCACCAAGAAGAAAAGGAGAAATCCCCAAATCAGTCCAAGAACCAAAGAAAAAGCAAAACAGAAACTGTCACAGTGCCTTTACACACACTGTGAAGAAAAGGGAGACGCATAAAACAGCGGGGTTTTGCTTCAGATGAGTGCCCTAGCACAAGAGAGTGTATGCTAACACTAACCGGAGCAGGAATTCAGCCCTCCCCTCCACCCATAGAACTCAATAGAGCTCCGGAGGCCCTCTTATGTCATAATGCTTACAGAAAAGTTCTTTCTCCAGTCCTCTTGCAGATGCCAGCTTCCCCTGTACGTCTTAGGCTTGCTTCTAACTCCTCTCATCTTGAGGACGTTTCATCTTCAGGCCGCAACAGCATCTGAGATGCAGGAACACAACAGAACCCCAGTCTCTTTCTGCTTGCCAAAGGTTTAAGGAATCAGTATCTTTAGGATCTCTCACTCTCTTACCAGAGGCTTCTCCCAGTCTCTCAGTGGCAGTGCTGAGAAACAGCATCTGCTGTCAGCCCCAGGTAGGAACAGAGGCAACGTGGCGCTGCCCAGCAGGGAGGGGGGATGGCTGGCTGGCTGTCCCATTGTCACAAGAACCAAAACCCTCACGATGGTACCACAGATGCTCACAGGCAGCCCAGTGTTCCCGTTTCTTTTACCAACAGTGAAATCTGCTTCACGCAGAAACAACCAGTTCATAGCCCAAGGAGCCAAGTAGGTGACATGCAAACAGCTGAGTGGCCACGCCAGCCACTGCACCAGGACAGGTCACGAGCAGCCAGGGGATCCCATTTCAAAGGCTGCAGCAAGTCACAGGCCAGAGGAACCTGAGCATGTCCTAGGGATAAAGCATCACTGGGAAATTAAAATCAGCAGTGCTCAGTGCCATGAAACACCACGAACTGAGCTGTAGAGCTGCTGTAGCTCATCTCCCTCTCGGCCACATTAAAGAAACCCTAGAGAACCCCGGGATGTCAGGCAGCCCATAAGTAGCAACAAGAAGGGTTAATTGAAGCGTTGGAAAGCGAAGTTAAGGCTGCTGTGTCCACTGTGCTCTGCAGAGAACCTCTAGAGCAGCTTCTTCAGATTTCTTTGAGGGACCAATGCTTTTAGCTCACCCACAGCAGACAGCGAAGCTCAGGACACTCGGGTGTCCAGGCACACAGCTCACAGTTGCCTTTTCAGCTGTGAGCTTGGCCTCGTGTGAGCTGTGGGCTCTCAGCCTAGTGCTCCAGGGGCTGGAGGAAGGCTGGGGGTGCTAAGCACCCACCCCATGGGCACAGGCAGGGGCACTGCTGTGCCCTCACTGCTCCATGGATCACACACATGGCTCCCCTGCCACCCTTCCAGGGAATGAAATCAGACCTTGAGAAGGACAAGTAAAGGCTACACAAACAGAGCAGGGCAACATCTGAAACATGAGAGCCAGAGAAATATGAACAGGGCCTCGGCCTCACAAGCCAAGAGCTCTGCTGTCCCGCTCTTCTGAAGGACAGGCAGCGTGATCAGCAGAGCGAGCAGCAGGGCTCTCTGCAGTCATCTCGGGAATTCAGCAAGCCTGCAGGACGCCCGGTACAGTAGCTCCACAAGACCTCCACAAACCCTACACCCTCCAGCAGCCACTGCCCCGTTCTATGGGGTGAGAAAGAACTATACGGTGAACCCAGCAGTTCCCAGCCATCAGCTTCTTTCACCCCTGAGCCAAACGAGAGGTGAAGCAGCGTGTCAGAGGCTCTCAGCTCTCCTGTCAGCTCTGGAATTCCACGCAGAACCTCAGAGGTGTAGCCTTTCCAGCCAGAGGTGCAGCTCAGAGGCACCTGATGTTCAACACAAGCAAGACAGGAGACAATTGAGACAGCACAGGCCTGGGAACTGGCTGTGGGACTTCCCAAACTCTGGGCAAAACCATCCCAGATAACAGGGGATTGTAAGGGAGAGATCTGATAGCTGCTTGACCGTGCTTGCACGATGGATCCTCCCCACCCACTTGAAGACTTCAGCCCTCTCACCAGCTTCCAGCTTCACCACAGGATTTCCAAGGTGCTCCCTGTAGCTTCCCACAGCCCGGGTTTTCTCCAAGGCTGTTCCTCACTACCTGATCTTCCCAGAGCCTGTTCGTTTCACAGCGGGCACATCTCCACAAACACCTACTTGTTGCCCAACCCTCAAAGCCACAGCCCTGCCACAAAGCCCCAGGATGCTGCCTCAGGCTTACTCCAGTAACAAAGCTGTGGGGCAGGCAGGCAACAGGACGGGTCAGCCCACAGCCAAAGGTGGCTACACGGGTATCAGGGCAATTCAGCCCATGGCATTAGTGAGGGATTTCCAGTTCCTTTCATTTCCAGTTCCTTTCAACAGAGAAGCTTAAATCACCCCCCCTCCTCCCTTCAATGAGCCCCCGCTCATCTTTTTTGCCATTATTTAAACAGCAGCATTGTGCAGAGGAACAATGAAGTCAGTTGAAAGCAACTGTAGTAACTGAACTTGCTGTTCAGTATCAGAAGCCTCACGTCCCTGAGCACTGGGTTCTGCTGGAAGCCCAGAACTGCCGCTGCTCAAAGGCAAGCGCCCATGACATTCACCTTGCCCCAAAGCCAGGCTGTGCCAATGGGAGGTAACGGCGATACCTTGCTTTGTTCGTTGCTGGTGAGCATTCACCCATCAGCCGGTCCTCGTGAAGTCCAGTTCTCCTGCATCACCCATTTCCACGTGCTAGGTGACATCCCCATCACACTCACAAACTGTGGTTGGATAGCAGGAGGAAAAACAGCACCGTTTCTGTGGCACCAGGAGCTTCTGTTTCCACGCAGGGTTCAGCCTTCCAGGGAATGCTTATAAAAAGAGGGGAGAGAGAGAAAATGTTGTTAAAAAACCCCCTGAACCATCAGATCCTAAGCAAAGCAACTGCCACGCATAAGACTGCCAGCTGGGTACCAGGCAGTCCCAAGTTTCATGTAACTTTCATCTACCCACAGCCACTCCAGATTTAAACAACCCCAACAGCTGAATGGGAGCTACGGCAGTTCCCCCAGTCAAGGCACGAGGCTAGGAACTGCTCGCTGGCTCTGACGGGGACTCTACAGCGGCTGGAAAATAACAGCTATAGGTCAAAGCAATCTGGATTGAGGGAAAGGTCCAAAGAGACACTTGCCACAGGTTTAAAATCGCTTTGGTAACAGGTGCTGAGGGTACTTACTAGGTGCTGAGGACCCCAAGAAGTCTCGCTTTCCTCTTCTGATTTTGAGCCTGTCAAGAACAGCTCTGCTCTGCCCACACTGAACATTGCACGGGACACGCACCAGGTTCTGGGAGCCGGCCCAACAGGGACGCAGAGAGCTGGCGTGGCATTGTCTTACCTGACGCTGGTCGATGCCACCACACTGAGCGTACCTGGAGGGTTTGAATCTCACACATGGTTAAGGGGCAGCACACAAGGCACTTCGCAAAGACAAGGGAACTGCCACCATGCTGCGCGAAACCCCGACACCCAATTCCTTCATCACATTACCAGGTCTCATGCTGCACCGAGTGTTAACGCACCCAGCCCTTGGAATCACCTTCCTTTTTGACTACGTGCCTGTTATGCAATGAAAAAACCCCCTTCAGTGCTGGTTATTGATAGTAGCTCCAATGACAGCAAGTTCACATCAACTGATTCCTCTCACAGGCTTTTGGAAACTGTGGTTCAGCTTTCTAACCCTCTATGTCCCTTAACTTGAAGGTTAAGAGGAAATGGAATGTTTAATACCAACACGAGCTACAGGAAATGCAAAGCAGGATAACAGTAAGGACAGGGTTGCAGACACCACGATCTCCTGCCACAAAGATGACAGCTATCAGCATCTGATGGCACACGTGGTGTATCAGCACCAAGAGGCAGGGCAGTATCTGCAGGAGAACAACAGCACCTTCACATACAGAACCTGAAGTCCAAACCCGCAAGATTACCTGTGGAAACCAAGGTTCCAGATTGTTCTCTCAATAACAGAGCGATAAAAACTCAATGCTTGCTTCAAATATTTATTTCCATGGCAAAAATAGACCATAGTATCTTCATTTCACATATATTACATTCAGGAATACAAGCTTTTCTGTCTATGAAACACAATTTGTACATTGTTTTACAAACCCATCTCAGTTTTACAAGAATTAAAGCTGTTTTGATTATACATTTTTACAGTATTGGTGGCAAGACAGCAAAAAATAAGACAGGGTAACTACTAGCTTTGGACTAGAAAATAATACTTCATGTTGGCTATTCTTTAAACAAAGTCCTTCCACACTGGCTCAAGTGAAGATGAAAGCCACCGGAGCCAGGTTCTGACGCGTGGGGCTCGATCCCACTAAACTGCTGAAAGGATTTCCAACTTGCTTTAACGGAATGAAGAGCTCTCAGCGCAGTGCAGGAGTGCCCACACTTACCAACTGGCCAAGCCCCCCTGACTGGTGTGAGAGAGAGAACAGATATGCTGGGTATTCCAGAGCAATCTAAGGAAGTATCTTTGTGAAGAACAAACACGCTTTGTCTGTCACCAACAGCCAGGATTACTAACGTGACAGACCGGAGGGTTTCTCATGGGTTTTCTCCCTCAAGTTTCAATTTCATTCTAGAAATGGCAAAGTCTTTAAAGTATTGAAGAAGTTCCCCAATTTTACCCCAATATTTCCAGCTGTAAAAAGAGACCTGAAATTCCCTTTAGGCTCCTTCTGAAACTGCTCACGGAATTAATTTGGTGGTTTTGATTGCCACGTATCTGAACCCAAGTAACACTACAGTATCTACAGACCTGCTTTAACTTGCTTCAGGCTGGATCTGTTGTCAACTCTATTCCTTAGACTCTTTGCATTTGATTTCTATGCTCACTTCGTGATTAGAGTCGAAGAACTGACTTCTGAAGAAGCAGTACACTGGAGGGTGTTCTTGAGCTCTGCACACAGCATCACATGGAAAACAACACACAGAACCAAAGACCAGTTAGCAACTGGTTTTTGAAATGCTTATTGATGTTAACCAAACTGTTTTTCTTCAGCCTCTGTCGGCCTTAGAGTAACAGGTTACACATCAGCAGAATGCACCGAGGTCGCTGCTCCCCAGCAGCATCTTCCTAAGAAATCAGTTGGGGTTTTCCAACCGTATTTGCTGTTCCAAGGTTAAGGATGTTTTCCTTCACCTCGGCACAGTATTACATCAGTTGAGTATCACTGCACTGCAAAATCATTCTAATTCCCTGTTTTAATGGCCTGATTCAGCCCAGCCTTCGCCTTGGGCGATTCACACCTTCTCTACACACACTTGTGAAGTGCTGAGACTTCTGAACCACCTAAAACCATCACAAAATATTACTGCAAACCTGATGCCCGCTCCCCCTGCATTTTGCCTGTGTAAAACCAGAGACCCTGCTTTGAAAAATCTCATCTCTGATAAGTAAACAGAGACCGAGGTGAGAGGTTGCATGAAACACGTTTGGGGAAGGATGCTGAACAGAGGCTCTGAACAAGAATATGTGGAGTTTCCAAACTCACACTTGAAAACACCGGCAATATCAACACCTACGTCTACACGTTCGCTCACCCTACCGCGTCATGAAAACGGCACACAAATCAAAACCTCCCAAGCAGCTCTACTTGGGAGTCAAACCGTCCCAAACCCTTTGCCAAACGCCCTCAGCCAATCCTCAAACAGCCACTCTAGACTTCCAACATTTTATACTGCCACAAGGGAATCCACAGAGAATCTGGAACTCTCTCAGCTACTCTTCCTCTGAATGCTGTAGCTCCAGGTAGGCACACTGCTGCCACATTCTTTTGGTTAGATCTTGACACCCATCCTTCCACATAAAGCAGATGTGTGTGCACTCACATGCAGTCCCCAGGTTTGGTCCAGAGGCCACTGAAATGCAGGAGCCACTCCACTGTAACAGCTGCTTCCAGAAGCAGCCTCAGGCACTCTTGGTAGTGCTTACTCACTGAATTCAAGAAGGGACTTTGGAGGAAAGGGCTCCAAATGTCATCCTCTTCAAAACAAAGACACACGGGATTACGAGAGAAGTCAAAAAGACATTTATCAAAATGCCAAGAATCCCTTCCACCCCGGGACACATTTTCTTTTGTTCCTAAACGCTGATGATAACTTAGAGCAGCTTTTCATCCACAGAAACGACAGGAACTCTGCCTCACTCACCTACTTTGAGTTACACTTATTTCTCGGCATCAGCCACAGCACACGGTGTAGTTTGAAGGGCTCATTTCTGCCAAGGACACCACACTGAGAGCAGCACTAGGGCACAAAGGTTTTCCTGCCCGTCCTGGGGACGGTAGAGAAAGGAAAGCGTGGCTGTACAGGCTTCAGAGAAGCTGTGCCAACCCCCTGTGTCCCACCCAGCTTCTCCCTCAGCGCTAGCTGAGCGGCGATTGCCAGCCCATGGCTAAACCTTCCAAGCCAGCGACATCTCCACGATGCACAAGGCTCTGCGTTCTGCTCTTACAGGAGAGCTGCTAGCCCAAGACTACAAAGACTCACTGGCCAAAGAAATACCTCACCAGAACAACCTAGAAGGAAATCCCACGGGCAAAAGCAGCTGTTACTACAATTTTGGGTTCTTCTCCTGACTCTCTACAGAATGTGATCCTAAAAAGCATTTGCCCCTAGCCCACAAGAGACAGTCCATGGTTTGTCTCCTGACAGCATATAGCACCTTTATTTATCCCTGAGAGCTCCGACATCCCTAGAGGTGGGCATCGCCTTTGCCATTGACTGCAAGAATGTCTTCACGTAACATTTATCACTAAAACCAGTCAGCCCACATCTTGCACAGTAATCTGGTTTCATCCCCATAAAACAGGTCTGGCAGAATGGACAGGCTTAGAGGGGAACTGGGAGCTTCTGAAAAAAATCAATCCACCTCCAACTCACATTGTGACTGGACGTGAACACTGGATGTTCTCGTAACGTCCAGCCCCTCACCGAGCGCTCGGCACAGCCACATGCCCTATCCCTTTCCCAAGCTCAAAACAAAGTGCTAAACCCTGACCTTTCTTTTAAAAGCTAACTGAGAATCTAAACCAGTTTCGTAAAATTGGGTTAGATTCAAAGGTTTTAAAATTAATCTGGTTACAGGAGGCCGTGGGGTTCATTTTGATTTGGTATCTTTAGAAGAGAAACCCCTTGTTTTCACTTGGAGCCACACACGCACGTGCAGAAGCAATCCAGCTCTCTTCAGTATGAAGTCACACAAAGCCTAAGGTCACATCTATTAATGCCAAAACGGACCGCTGATGGACAGCACTGAAAGAGGAAGGGAGGAGGTAGCAGTGTCACGCTTAAAACAACAAATCAGGACTGTGACTACCAGATTAAAAAAACAACTGCCTCTGAAAGTGAACACCACCTCCTTCAGCGAAACAGAAGAGCCAAAAGCTACCTCATTTCCTCAGATAGTCCCAAGAGTCTTTTGTCTTTTACTAACCTGCTTGCCTCAGCTGCTCTTTTTAATGTCTAACAGCTCGTGGTCTGCCCCTGTAACTGCTGCACAGCTAACACCTGCTGCTTGACTACCAGATTGTGTGGAGTTCAGAGTCACAGAACTACTGAGGCTGGAAAAGACCTCTAAGATCATCAAGCCCAGCCTAGCACCTGACATCACCACATCAGCTAGACCATGGCACTAGGTGCCACGTCCAGTCTCTTCTTAAACACCTCCAGGGATGGGGACTCCACTTCCATGAAAAGCCAGTGAAGGGAACAGCCTAAAGCTTAGGGATGGGAACGGTACGAGCGACTTCTCAAAGCTACCCTCCTGTTCAAAAACACGTCTGATGGTAGATGTGAGTGTTGCTAAGAAGCAGAGATGTTCTAAAAGACCACTCGGGGCAAACAGCAAACATCCTTGTTTCTGTTCACACATTTCTTTGTGGAGGACGCTGATGACAGAGGAAACTAAAGCAATCTATTTATCATTCTTAATGTGTTGAGAGCTCTTTTGGAAGAGTCTGAATGTCGTGTAACAGTTTCCAAACCCTTATTACAGCTCAGAAAAATAACATCATCTCACCAGTGATGGAAGGAAACACACACGTGCCTGCAGGCCACTCTGTTACACGGGCGCTGGGAAATGAAACCGGACATCTACAAACTAACAGCCCACTTTTGATTAGGGGTTTGCTACGCAGCATCTCCAAATCCTTGAAAAGGCAGATTAAACAACACTGTCCCCATCTGAAAGCCTCAGGCAGGACTTTTTAGGGATAACATCATTAATCAGGCCTGTGGGACAAGAGGGAAACTAGCAAAGGTATGACTCGTCTTTAGGCCCATGCCCTCGGCCACCTACACACATCCCCAGTGCCACCTCTAAGGGTGCTCACACTCTGCATGTGTTCTCCTACAGCTCACTGCCCTGTCACACAGCATTACCAAAACCTGCTCTAGTACTGACCAGATCATCTGGAGAATTCTACGTGAACTTCTAACACTTTCCAAGCTTTCTCAGTCGGGTGTGTAAACATCTCTAATGGTCACTTAAAACTGTGCAGAACGGCAAGCAGAGCTGCCTCACCTCCTTCACTACATTTCAATCAATTCCACTTTGCTCCTATGCACCTCCTTAACCCAGTTTTGGTTCTCTCGCTTCAGCTTCAAAGGCTCTTCCTAAAGCAGCGGGTTAGTAACAGCGTGTCATGTGTGAAACAATGCACGGTTATCGTTCCTATGGTTAACTACATAAACAACAGCAAAACAAAAGTGCTTAAACATCTGCATCCGCTTTGATTTCAGCCAGTAAAATCAAACTGTCCTCTAAATATGTAAATAATACTGAATACGTACTTTGTCATCCATTTGTTTCCAATAACCTTGTTGATAATTAGGGTATTTTCCCCCTGCTGGCTGCAGGTAGGCGCCCTCTGCTCAGCTGGGAGTTCACAGCGATCATCTTTCCCTCGTCAGTTCTGTTACTCAGCACCACAACTACCAATAGCTTCCCCAAGTAAAGTACTGCACAGGTTTTGGAAGGTTCCTTCCAACACTGCCGGTCTACCCTGGAAACACCGCACTGTTGAAGTCAAGCTTTGGGTTGTGCTGCTCTGAGGTTTTGTTAACTGAGAAATGCTGAATATAAAAATAACTGCCCTCAAAGCAACAGCTTCAACTCCCCCAGTGCTGCTAGCCTTGCTGAGGAAACCAGAGGAGACCAGAGGTTCATTTTAAAAAATATTGTATTGTTCTAATATAAAATCGAAGGCAGAACGAGACTGCGTAAGACCTCGACATCACCAGGGAGCAGGATTCTCACCCCGTGTGTGCCTACAGAGTTTAGCTTTGACACAATTATGTTTAAAACATAACGTCAGTAAAATTGTGCCAGGTACTTCCATCTCCCAGATGCTTGTTTTGGCCGGAGTAGCAGCACTCCAAAGAACATCTGCAAGTACTGCAGACCAGCACGAGTGCAACAAATCACTTCCTCGGATGGCTGCAGCTGGACGTGGGATGGATTCGGTCCAGCAAAGACCCTACTCTGCAGGTACTGTTACACTGACTCACATCTGCCAGTCGTGTACCAGCACTGCAAGGTAAATGTGATCGACCGCGTGAAGAAAACACCAGTGAGAGCAGGTCTGCCTGGACAAGTGCAACCTTCTTTCCGTAACTTTTGCAGTGTCCCGGTAGGAAGCAGCAGGTATTATATAAGTCTGGAACTTTTGAGAAACTGGATGAGAACTCCATAAACAAAAGTGTACTGCGAAAGGGTCTGCACCATCATCATTCGCTGCTGCCTCAACATGTCCAGCACTCGTGGGATGTCCAGCATCTAGGAGGAAGAGAACAAACCATTACCAGGGAGAGACTAGCAAGCAGGAAGAGTGGCCTGCTCTTCCTCAGCAGGATGTTCAGAGCAGGACCAGACAGCTAAGGGTAAGCTCTGTGCCTCTTCATCAATCTAATGGCTGCAGAAGTCCGTCTCTGTTAGGACAGGAATGCACATCAGTTCTTTTGACTCCCAGCTAGCAGAGCACCAATACTCAAAATTAATTCATACTTAATAATAATAAATAAATAATACTTTACAGCTATTCAGTTCTCAGAGTTTATAGGACCAGGTTTTATTCTATTAAACTCCCACTGTGTCGTCTACTAAGACTGATCCTGCAAATACTCTAGACGTAGGAACAAAGTGTTCAGTAGCAAGCACAGAGACTGGCTACAAAGCAAGGTTTTAATACTACCCATTCAAACTAAAGCACAAGGTAAGAATGGTAAGATCAGGGCAAAATCCTGAAATATGCTTAGTAGCCTAGAGCACACCTTCTTCCACCCTGTAACTCAACATCTGATGGAGAAGGAAGAACTCAACTGAGCATTTCAATATCCAGCGTGTAAGAGGGTGACTCTAGAAGATTATTAACTTCTGTTGAAATGCCAAGAGCTCTTTCAGCTGTAGCTGTAAAGGCTCTTCCTAAGGCCACGTCTTGGGAAAGCTCAGAAGAGCAGACATAAAACATTTATGAGGCAGATAATCAGCTCTCTCAATGGCTAACATTATCTAAAGCTCAAGAAGGAAAAAAAAAGATCACCTCATTGTGTTCCAAGCAAGCAATCATGATCTCTGACAGTATGACTACTCCTGTCCGTCCCACACCTGCACTGCAATGGACCAGTACAGGAGGATTTGAGTTTTTGGGATCCACAGTGCTGTTTGTGTGGCGCCGCACTGACTGTATCTCTTCCAAATACGCTGTGGAGTTCAGCAAGATAAGAACAAACATTCAGGAGATGAAGTCATAGAAGCCATGTCCATAATGCTGTGGTTTAACAAATGCTATCTCTTAGAGAAACGACACGCTGTACAAATCACCAGTGGCACCCCAAATAAAATGACAACCATCACAGAATGTTAGGGATTGGAAGAGACCTCGAAAGATCACGTCTATTAACAGCATCCAACTCTTGTATGGATTTCCCCTACTCGCAGTCTCACAGTAATGATGAGGCTGGAAAAGACCTTCAAGATCATCCAGTCCAACCTAAAACCAACCAAGTAAACCTAAACATCTGACATCTAGTCCTCACCAAAGGTGGATCATGGCCATCCTGCTACTGCTGGAACACACTCAGCTGTACAGATTGTGTCTTAATCCTTTAGGAAATTGTTTGGCTTTAGACATAAACAGTCACTTTAACAAGCTGGCAGGTATATTCCCACCCAAAAGGTAATTGCTGGTGTGAAGACACTTTTGGCAGCAGAATGCCTGGCACACTCATCAAAAGCTGATTTATCTTTAGCAGCCATCTCAGAAGGCATTAAAAACCAACCAACCAACCAAGCAAAACACAAAACAAAGCTATTAAATACAACTTACAAAGAAATCCCTTTAAATCCTCCGGACAGCCATGCTCTGGCCAGTCAGTATACTGCAGATGCCAAACTGTTCTCTCCTGTCCTGTGAGAAGGTGTTTAATCTTCAACCCTGTCGTTGCATAGCAGCCCGAGTCCGTACGGAACCGTGTGGTAATCTTAAATCTTCCGTAAGTCACGGTGTTGTGTCTGGAACCAAGACGTGGCCAGTATCTGAAGCTCTTTTCTCGCCCACTTTCCTTAAAAGTAAAACACTTTGCTTAACAAGAAACATGAGAAACTAAACACAACAAAGGCTCCTGTCACAACGTCTCTTTCCACAGATATTTAGTGCTACGAGGACTACAACAGTGTCAGAGTTTCTCACTGTGTAAAGCAGCTTTCCAGTAGTTTGGAAATGCCCATCTTTCTGTCAAGGAAAGCAAAATCGGAGGGCAAAGGGGTCACTAGAAAATTAAAGAAACTTTTGAGTGGTCTTCTCGAGGGAGTGCTGATCCCTTCCCTCTAACAGAGCAAAAGGACTGTGGATTTTTTGGGAGGATGCAGACTCCGCGGATACTCACTTCCTCTGCTGTCACCATGGCTATGATGGCAATCCCTTGTTCCCAAATCATTTGCCAGAAATCCTGACACGTGTTCTGCAAAGGGCCCTGTGTAGCAATGTAATCCCACTCTATGCCACCAACAGAGACCTATAAAAAAACCACACCTGATTAGTAAACTCTCCTTCCTCAACACTTAAGTCAACCGTCTAAAGATGCACCACCTGAAAAAAGACAGCAACACTGCAGAGGTCAAGTCTGAGAGGAGAGAGGAGGAAGAAACAATAGAATCATAAAATCATCAGGGATTGCAAGGAACCTCGAAAGATCATCCAGTCCAATCCCCCTGCCACAGCAGCATCACCCAGACCAGGTCCAGGCAGGTTTCAAACGTCTCCAGAGAAGGAGACTCCACAAACCCCCCAGGCAGCCCAATCTAGTGCCCCGGCACCCTCACTGGGAAGAAGTTATAAAATTGGTCAGGGTTGGAAGGGACAGTCCTGATTGTCACTGTGGTTCAGAGGCTGTCCCTTTGTTCTAAAGCTATTTACCTTAACTCTGGAAAGGACAGACGTGCCTTCTGTTAGTATTCAGTGACAGAACAGAGAGAAAGGAGAAAACAGATCCATATGGAAGTGAAATGCAGGAGACACATCCTATAATTAACCTCCCCAATTATTCTGAGTGATGAGGAAAAATAGGTTCCTTCTTTCCCCAAGAAGAAGGGAAAGAGAGAGATGGAGGGATTCTCACTGACCAAACAAAAAGACAGTCTTTAGTTACCACATAAACTAGAAAATACTTCTCCAACAGTATTTGTCTCACCTTGATATGAGATGCGTTGATGTAACCCGTGTTATTTTCTTTGGTTGGGACTAGCTCTACTCTGGTATCGTCGTAAGGAAGGACGTCCTGGAAACGATTTCTTTCAGCATTTTCAGGAAGCCGAGCTATCGAGCAGTCCCCATCGATCAGCTTCTTTTTCTGAATGCGCTCATACTCAGTAAACACCATCCCCTGCTCTAGCCGCTGCTCCAGAACCTTACACTGAGAGGCAGAACACAGATAACCACACAGTCACATTCCGAGGCCAGTCTGTTTTAACAGAGAATCCATGGATAAAATGAAAGCATTTTCCTTTCCTACATTCTTTGAGATGATTTTCCAGATGGTAATGTTTTCACAACATACCCAGATAAAGCAGAAGCGAGCCTAACCAGTAGAATTTTATTCAAGACTAGTAAAACTAATGCTTCATTAGGTCACAAAGACTGCAGCAACACAAAATTCACCTCACTGTTTCTCTAAAGACAGCCCACCTGGGCCAAGGAATGTTCACCCAAACCAGAGAGCTGTGCTGCAATTCAAACCACCTCAAATACCTCCGAACAAGAAACCCTCATGACTCCTCCTGCTCAATAGAGCATGTTAGATTACGTCTTGTAAAACGGTCTAATTGCCATTTGGATGGGAAAAGCCTCTAAAAACATAAATAAAACAAAGTGCTTCCTCAGTAACTACCAGTGTTCTCTATTTTCTTAGACTAGAGATCCTAAACTTTGCACAGGTGAGTAAAACCACCTCAGAACCTCTTGCTGCAGCTGCAGTATAAACCCAGGGTATTTTCTACTGGTGTAATTCTGTCTGCTTTACTTGATAAGCTACTCTCCCCTTCCCTACTTCATTCTTTAAAACTAAGTTCTTTCTAAATCATAAGACACTCCTGGAATTTTAGCATCTGTTTGCCAACAATAATTAAAGGAATAATATGTCAGATTTTAGCCAGAAAGTTTCATCTGTGTCACAATAAAAATCTGAGTTATGCTCCATCTGGCACCCACTGACTAAGCAATCAGCAGTGTCACTCTTGCTTTCTGCTCTCACTATTTGAGTTGCTTCCAATCCGAATCATTTTGAAGTCAACACAAAGCACCACTTACACACATTTATCTTTGAAAAATCTTTAGTGTCAAAGAGAAATTAAGAATAAGAAAACTTCAACGTACCCTCTCATCGTTTGTTGCTCTTGTCGATTCTTCCCTGCCCTCATCTGGCAGGGGCATTCGTGTCAAAGCAAGTCCGTTCAGAGCTGCTAGCTTTAAAGGCCCCATTTTTTTTGCATCGTTTTTGTTCTTTTTCATGCCCTGCAAAGGAAGAACTAAAACTTGTCTATATTCTTAAATGCTTGGTGATTATAGACAGATACGAGCGCAAAGCAGAAACCAGACACATTCAGTTAAGCAAAGTCTATTCCATTGATTCCTTCAGGAAACAGCTCTGCCCCTTCTTTTTTGATAAGCACCGCAGTGAATGATGAGGGTGGTGGGACCTCATTCTTTCAAGGGTGGAAGACAAGTCTGCCTTCATTCCAGACAGGTGCATGAGAACTGCAGACAGATGTGAGCCATGAACCAGGGCATATATCTAAACTATTTAAGCTACCATTCATTATTGGGGAAAAACATTCTGAATCTAGAACTACCTTTGAATTTGCTGATTCTATAGGTGTCTGTTGGCTAGAAGGACAGAGGCTGCACAGCTGGGTTTCTGTGCAGCCTCTGTGGTAGGCTGTGTTTCTGTGGGAGGACTATACTCAGGCAAGGCACAGAACAGGACAGAAACCAGCTAGGCAAGGTTATTCAGGGAAAAAACATAGAAACAAAGGCCAATCTTAAGGTCATTTTTAACTCACGTTTTAACAGCAACTCAGGTTGGTTAAAAAACCCCAAACAAAACCCCACTTAACTCCTGCCACAGAAAAAACTGAGACAAGAGGAACAGTTTATGATCACTTACACCCAGTGGGGGAAGGCCTTCCACAATATTCTTCTTCCCAGACAAAAGATCAGACACAGGTCTCTTCTTCACAGAATCTTTCCTTACTCTGTACCTCCCCGATGTTGTAAGATCTGATTCTGACATAGATGGAGTGAGCTGTCCTTCCCCTCTCCTCGGGGCATGGCTCTCTATCAGTAAATGAACAGGGCTCGTCTCTTTCACTCTCTTTTCTGTCTCTGTAATATGTAACTTGGGCTCCAGGATATGCAGAGGGCCAGCAGGCGAAGCAACCGAGCTGTAAGGGTAGTTCAGTACTGAATCGCGAGAATAACCACCCATGACAGACGAAAGCTGGGGGTGATCTTCAGGGAGAGGAGAAAGACCTGTACTAGCTTTGTTGTCTTCTTCAAATTCCTCTTCTTCCTCACTACTGTGGATCAGCATAGTGGCATCAGAAAGGGTTTTCTTATGATCACAGTTCACATTTTCTTCATGCTCGCTGTCCTTCTGCTTCGCTCTCTCCATCAGAATGTTGGGCTGTGAGCCTTCAGAGATGACTTTTGGAAGAGCCACGTCTGCTGCTGACGCTGACATGGTCCTTTCTTTAATTCTCATTCCCTCAAAGCTGGGAGCCAAGCCAGCTATCTCAATACTGTTCCTTTTCTGCAGCTGCGTGTGGCGGGCCGATGTCAGAGGCTCACTGACTTCTTGCAGAGAGTGTGCCACAGGCAGACTGTCCTCCTGAAACGTCTGCACCGAATGGTGCACTCGCCGTGTGATCAGGTCCGGATTGCTGCTGCTAATGTAGATGTGTCGGGAAAGGTCTGGAGTACTGTTTGCAGGTCGGGGGTATGGGTATGGAGGAGGTGGTCTGTACACTTGGGTCTTCATTATATTGGCAGCTGGATAGTCCTGAGCCTGGAGCTGCACGTTAGTCAGCTCGGGCACACTGACTGCCCCGACAACTGGGCGCTTTTCAGCAGGGTGGGGATAGGGGGACTGGCTGTGAAAGCTGTAGTTCAGGTTAAACGGATAATGGTTAGACTGGGGGGAAGTGAAGTGAGCGTGTTCACGTATTTCAGGCTGGCTGTAAACTAAGGCATCGGGCCTGCTGTAAGCATAGGAATTGCTGATGTTAAGGTTTCTCATTGAATGGCTCTGCCTGTCTGTGTGCACCATCCCCCGGTTGAGCTGCCTCATCACGGTTTCATAGTCCGGTGTGGGGCGGTAAGAGGGTGGTATTAGTGCACTGTGTCTGTGTGATGGCACATAGTCAGTTCTGAGGACATCGCTTCCAGTAATGCTCGGGTTAGAGGACATAGGGGATGGCTGCAGGTAGTGCTGTGGGTTGTTCAAGGAGTTTGTACTATGTGCACTATAGACACTACCATTGCGGATCCGACCACTGTAGTCATGAGGGGCTCTATCCAAGCTAGTCTGAGAGTGACAGTAGTATCCATTCTGATTGCTCACAAAAAGGTTATCTGAAAGCAAAATTGAAGAGAAACCTTTATGTTAAAGGCATCAAATGAGGAGAGCTTTATTACGATGCAGCTAACAAATGCAGGAGATTCTGAAAATCCCCATTATTCTCAGATCTGTTTTGAAATGGGAAGGAAAAACAACACAAACCACCCCAGCTTTTTGGTTGTTGTCTATACCTAAGGTCTGTACAGCAGAATAACCCATGGTGTTCATTTAGATGATGCAAATTCCTAGTGAAAACTACTGTCTCCGTTTAAGAATAGTTTTCATCTATTTAAGATAGGTTTGCTAAGGTTCAGTCCAAGTTAAACAAAATCCCTAACTATTAAAAAGAAGATCATCTACACCAGGTTTTGCACTAATCTAATGAGTACCACAAGATCATAACATTAATAAAAAAACAATTTTTCTCCACAAACTTTTGAGCTTTTTAAACCAAAGCTGGATATTCTCTCCCCAGTACCATATGCCAAATCTGATGGATAAAGAAAATGCTCCAACAGTTTATACATCCAGACATTTAATGATGCAGTAATTACTTCATTGGATGTACAATTTGCCAAGCTGCAGAAGAGAACAACTCGATCATTGTCTCAGATGCTTGTTCACGATGCAACTCTGCAGGCTCACCAAAATAACTGCTGTGCTTACCTTAACGAGTGTGTTGACAGTCAAAAATTACTCTATTTGTGAAAAAAACTGTTCAAAAAGAGGACGTGTGCAGCAGCAAGCATCCAGCAATAATTCCATTGTTACACTGGAAAGAACACAGCTGCATTCTGAACTAGATGGCCTTTAAGGTGGTTTCCAACCCAAACCATTCTGAGATTCTATGATCCGATTTCCCAGTGGCCTATATGCCTAGAATGGAAGGAAGCTACTCTACAATGAGTATTGTAGTACAAACCTATCCCATGTTCCCTCTGCGAATTTATTCAGCTCTAGCTGAAGTAAATACAAATTACAGCTTTCACCTTCTGAAGTTGTGTGGTGTGGTCTGGGATTTAGTGAACTTACCTTGGGAGGATGCATAGGGTTCGGTATAGTGACCATTGTAATGCAGCTGAGGAGGTGGGGGCATCATATAAGGCTGAGGCTTAGGCTAAGAAAGCAAACATTAGTTAAAAACTCAGTATATACTTTGAAATAAATCTTGAAGCTCTCTAAAGTGTATTATATATGCAATATATAATAAACATACGTATACAAAGCCTTAGCCTTCAGTAATTTCCCTAACTCCACAGTCTAAGTTTCTCATGTGAGACTCTCCTAGATGGCTTATGGCAAAATACTGTCTTGGGTTGGCGGTGTGTGGCTTTGACTCTTTTTTTCATCAATTTTAATTCCATTATTCAGACACTGCACAGCAGCTTTTTCTACAAGTCAGAAACAGTTCCTCATCTTTTTCACTGTTAATGTATTTCACCAATCCAAAGTCAACCAAAACCCATAAAGTGCAAATACAAAACTGCTGTCTCTCCTTACCATAGACATCCTGGATGAAGACCGCCTTCTGACAGGATTCACCGTAACAGGCTGGGTTTGTCTGCAGAAAACATGCTGTGATTAGAAATTATTCTTAACAGCACCAAGACCTACTTCAAACCTTCTAAGGCTCACCCAGGGTAATCACTCTGTGTTTCTTGGAGCCAAGCCTATGTCAGGACAGCCTCTAAAGGAACCAGTTCTGTGCATAAAGCACCGCTGGAAACAGCAGAATCACAAACCTGGGCTCAAAATACCTCAAGTGATTTTTTTTTTGCCTCTTTTCTTTGAGGCATAAAAACAGGCTGTTCCTGAAGCACAGCAAAGCAAGCGGCAGATTAACCAGGGACTAGTTCCACATTAGAACCTCAGATAAAATCTCATACTATGTTACCTGTTCTAGAAGACCAGATATAAAATAGAACACATGGTACAGGAACTGGAATGCACGACTGTACTGCAGGAGCAGTTGTTTTGCTCTAAAATGCTATCTCATGGGAATAAATGTTCATAATTGTTGGGTTGCCTCCAAGACGTAAGGCTCAGATACCTGAAGCTCCTTTTTCCCACCCTACACTGCACTATACTCCATGTCTTGCAGCAAGACAGAGGTCCAAAAACATCAGAACAATACAAATGCAGGAACTGCAAGTTTCGGAAAGAAGTATTTTCAGCTCACCCTTTGGGAAGTGAAGGACGAGAAAGGATTGGAAAGCGTGGAAGGGAAAGAATGAGGGAAGATTTCTGAGAGCCCTCCTCAGATGGAGAGTCCAGGGAGTCTCTAAAGACAAGGTATGCACAGATTAAGAAAAAAGAGTCTCAGAACTTAATACAAGCATACAGTAAGAATTTTCAGCAGCAGCACCAGATAACAGGGAATCTTAGAGCAGAGATAAAGTCCTCAGAAAACCTTTTCTGGTTAACTATTAATAAAACGATGTTGTGAAAGGGTTAAAGTAAGTACTCTGAGATACTGACATCATTACAGAACTACAGAACTGATATTACTGAGATGGCAATGCACAGGTCCCACAAATGCTCAGCTTCTACAAGTCTTTCTTATCCCTCTCGAAAGGCAGACAGATTTACAAGCTTGGAGGTACGAGGTTTACTTTATTCCAAATGAATTTTACTCTTCTAAAATAAATTACCATTAAACATATCAGTGAGTCATCTGTGATACAAACTATTCCACTGGCCTCAGCAAACTCTGACCAATCCCTCCATAGTTACCTTCCAGTGTACAAACAAGGCTGGAACATTTGGGAATTGTGCTTTTGTATGAGTAATTATTCACCAGGGCTCTCTCTCTATTCTCTGACTGAACCAAATTAAGCGAAGGAAATCTGTACCAGTGGAGCAGTTCAAATTTCAGCCCTTGATTTACAAGTTGGAGATGAGCCCATTTAAATTTCATTTGAGGAATTGTATTAAATTTACTTTACATTGGTGCTACTTGAGCCACACAGATTCCTTGGATGTCCGAAGGACCACACACCTCTCAGCTGTCAGTCCAGCACATTTCAGGAGTGCTTCACATACACTTCCCACCCTTTTAATGGCTCCTAGGGTGTCTGTTCAGAACAGTTCACCCAAGCCAAGGCCAAAATTGCAGTGATTCCAGCAGCTCATGAACATTTTACATATAGTAACCCACAAAGCAACTAAAGTCTGCCACTGCACTGAGATTCTGAACATTATTACTTGTGGTAAGATTTCAGCCTTTAATATTGTCCTCTGTTATAAAGCAGGAAATGTTTGATAAAATGCGATATGTGCTTTCTCAAAAAAAGATTACATAAAAAATCTCAAGTCATTAACTACCACCTTGTAATAAGGGACTACTGACAGTACAGAGATTATAAAAGATGTCACTTCCCAATGGGAGCTTCAAGGACAGCAGAAGCTTCAAAGACATTAATATTCTCCACGATGAGGGTGGTGAGACACCAGAACAGGTTGCCCAGGGAGGTTGCAAGTGTTCAAGGGCAGGTTGGATGGGGCCTTGAGCAACATCATCTAGTGGGGAGTGTCCCTACTCATGGCTGGGGGGTTGGAACTAGATGATCTTCAAAATCCCTTCCAACCTGAACTGTTCTATGAATCAATGAAAGAGTTTTGCTAAGGTGTTCTACTTACAGGTTGCATTTGTTGAGTCTGTAAAATTTGTGTCTAGCCACACACATCCTCCACACGTATTTGGCTGTTTCCATATCTTCCTGCAAAGAAAAAAACCCAACCAACCCAAGATTTGTTTATTAGGTCAAATAGGTACAGCCTTCAGTCATGTTCAGGCCACTGAAATGTTTAAGATTGACTGATTTTGGTTTAATGCAACTTAGTGTCAGCAGGTTTTCCTTAAAACTGTACTTAGCAAGCCTGAACCGTTTTGTTAGATGCATGAAAACTGAAAGAAGCCTGTTGCTGAAGTCACTCTTATCAGCTAATGCCATTTACAGTGCGTACACATATGTCTGTATCGATATACAGAGACAGAAAATGCTCTAAGAGCTGCCCTCTTGACAAAGCCATCTGGTAGATGCTACACAAAATTCTGCAAGAAACACTGAGGCCCATTCCAGAAAAGACCATGTTTTTCTTCAAATGCTACTGATTTAAACATGAAAACAACCCCATGCTAGGCATTTTACTGGAACGGATACGTTTATGGTCAACTGAACACACAATCGTGGAATTACTGAGGCGGGAAAAGACCTCTGGGATCAGCAAGCCCAGCCTATGACCTGACATCACCACATCAGCTGGATCATGGCACTAAGTTCTACATCCAGTCTTTTCTTAAATGCCTCCAGGGATAGCAACTCCATCACTGCCCTGGGCAGTCCATTCCAGTGTCTGATCACCTTTTTCATGGGGAAGTACTTCTTAATATCTAGCCTAAACTTCCTCTGGCAGAGTTTCAAGACCCTGTCACTAGTTGCCTGGGAGAAAAGCTCAATCGCTACCTGTCTACAACTTCCCTTCAGGGAGTTGCTTTGTCTATGTACTCATCATAGAAGATCAGATTTTTAATGCCTTCCTGTAGGAAGTTATCAAGAGACAGTATTATCACTTTTTATTCACTTTTGCAGTTGCTAAGTATATAAAAAGTAGTTGTTATGCCTCGAGATAAATTAGCAGTTTTATATTTCTTATTTAATGATACATTAGTAAGAAAAAAAAGGGTAGAAAAATCTACTCACAGTTTGGAATTGGATTGTCTCCTCTTTGTTTGCCAGCTCTAACGCAAAGAAGGATTTGTTGTGAGACATGTTGGCAATATCATGCCACCTGCAGTCAGGAGGGATAGAATGTGACCAGCAAGCTCTGATTTTTCAGACCACAAAAACTGCACTTGAAGAACAGAACTGTCACTAGGAATATAGGTAAAAATACTGGAACAAAGAACAGAACTAACCTAAAGACAACAGGAGGACGGCCGTTCTTGTGTTTCACAAAGATACCATCAAGACATGCTCCAATGAATATATCGCTTCCTTGGCTGTCCTGTAAGAAGTTGGAAAAAATTAATCAAACACAAAAAAAAAAGTCTTTGAAAGCCAAGCTACATGGGAAGCTACTGCTTTTACAGCTTTGAGGGGAAAAAGGGATGGCATGGGGTTTGGCTTTTATTTATTTGTGGCAGGAAATTTTACCTAGAGGAAAAAAAGCAACTGAGGCAAAGATCAAAGGCCCATTTACCTTGGCAGGATATGTCTCTTCACCATAACCCTCCATCCTCTCTACTTCTTGCATATATAACATTTCAGCATCAGGAGGAGTAAGCCCTCTACAAACAAAAACAATCATCAGCTAGTGCTGGCAATAACCAAAACATCAACTCTGTTTTACTCTGTCTGGCACTGACAAAGTTTGATGGACCCCTTGGAGGTGCTTTTCAAATCATGTCATTTTCATCTTTATCAAAGGTTGATGTATTTGTCTTGGACTTTAGACTTTGATTCTAGTAACTTCTTTCTGTCAGACATCTCTGTGGGCAAATGGCAAGCAAGCCCCATTCAAATCATCATCTCTGCTAATGGCAGACAACTTCTACGTCTTTCAAATCCATCACTGTCATCATGTTCTTACTTTATCAGAACGATTATTCCGGAACAAGTGTTCCACACCTGGATTTTTCCTATTGCAGAAAACATGTACAGGATATAATGTTTGTGGCTTCCTAATATCCAACATAGCCTTCCGCTGGAGCAGCTTCAGTCCCTCTCTCTAGTTGCCTAGGAGAAGAACCCAGCCCTCATCTGTCTACAACTTCCCTTCAGGTGAGAGTGATAAGGTCCCATGCTGGTGTCTCCTCCGGGCTAAACAACCCCAGCTCTCAGCCTCTCCTCATAAGACTCTTCCTCTAGTCCCTTCACCAGCCTCATTGCTCTCCTCTGGACCTGCTCCTCAATCTCTTCTTGAAAGTGAGGGGCCCAGAACTGCACAGTACTTAAGGTGAGGCCTCACCAGTGCTGGGTACAGGGCTCAAATTATGTCCCTAGTCCTGCTGGCCACACTATTCCTGATTCAAGCCAGGATACCATTGGCCTTTCGTGCCACCTGGGCACACTGCTGGCTCTTGTTCAAACAGCTGTCAACTAAAGATTCATTCAGGCACACTGACCATTCCCACAGTTCTGTTGCCTGCAGACTCTGCCCATGTTGTTTATCAAGACATCCTGACTGGAGTCACAATTTCATATCAATAAATTTCAGAAACATTAGACAGGTGAAGTCACACTAATTGTTCCCTGTATTCCTAATTTTCCAGCATAATGCCCATTTACCCATTATTCTGTTCTCTTTTAACGTTGATTCTGCAAACATTCTTGTCATTTGAATGCAGATATGGCAGTAAAATCTCACTTGAACAGGAGGTGAAGTTAGTCCAGCTGTCTGCTGATCTACCCAACCTCCTGAGCTACTGAAGCAAGAGCGTTAAGTAATAAAGAGTTAAAATGTACCTGTACTTCTGATGTAACAAGGCAACTTTCTGTGTTGCTTCTTCCAGTATTTTCTCTTCTTGTAGCCAACCCTTAATGTAAAGAGCATTTAAAGAACAAAATAAATATTTTAAAGTCTGTATTATTAATATAAAATGTCCCCCGGCCTGTCTGCAGGCCCTGACACATGGTGACCTGAGGACCATGCTGGAAGTGGGAAGAGAGGGAATGTGGATGGTTTGGAGCAGCTGCTGCACTCATAGAGCCTGGGAGAGAATAGGGAGCCTAGGGCCAGTCTTGGTCATCCATTTATCTGCAGTGTAAGCCCCTCACCCCAGGGGCTCCAATTTGAAGCCAAAGACCAGGACATTGTTTTCTCCCATCTTCCCAGAATGTGTGTAATGGCACTGTGATGCAGTGTTTGTTTGTTCACTTGTTTGGAGGGTTTTCTGTCTTTCTGTCGGGTGTGGGCCCAGTAAATGTTTTTATTTTCCCCAAAGTTGCTTCACTGTCTAGTAAATTCTGCCTGAGAGCCGGTTGCTGTGCTTAAGAATGCAAGCACTGACCAAAAGGACCAGTCAAGGCCTTTCAACCCATGACAGTTAGAGAGGTTATAGTTTCATTAGAGAGGCAGAGCAGTAAGCTAAATGGATCATGGAGTCTAGTACAAATTTGCATTTGCCAATCTAAAGAAGCATTTCAACTTAGGTTTATCAATTTAAGAATTCAAAACTATTCATTTAAAGGCAGTACTACTTACCACTGGAAACAAAGCAAATCTCTGTAGGAACTCTTGAGATTCATACTGATCATAGTCTCCAAAATCAGCTAAAAAATAAAATATTTCTTGGATTCAAACACTGGTAGCAGTATTATTCCATACCTGATTAACTGCAGCAAGATCTACAAGCAGCACATCTCCATCCTATTAAACTATAACCTGAAAGGAAAACAATGGAACAAACTGCCCTGTAATGTTTACAAAGAAGGAAAACACATCCCATCATCAGATGCAGAGGACTCACTTTTAAAGGGAGTGGAAGGCCCTATTTGCAGGCTGGACCCACTTTTTAGGGAGGTCTGCTACCTCCTTGATGCCTTTTAGAGACATTATGGAACCAAATTAGTATCAAGCATTAACAATTAATATGCAAGGTATTTATTAAGAAAAGCGAGAACCTGTGATAGGCTACACCATCAGAGCACTTGAGATAAAGCAGTACTGAGATTCTATTGCATTTATTTCAAACACAGGTAATTTGTGAAACCAGATCGTTTGAAACTGCAAACAACTGCTTCCGTTCCTTCGCCAGCTAAAATTAACTGACATACCTTGGTATAAACTACTTCAGTCCTCAGTACAGAGTTTAGAACCCACTTTATTCACTGCATTATCAACTCTTAGAGACTCTCTCTTCTACAATAGTGAAAAATGAATGAGAAAGCCAAAAGGACAAATATTTCCCATCTGCAAAGAGGATTATATTGAAGTATTTCTATAAATGTCTCACTGAGCAGAGAGGCATTTACAGTGTCCAAAGACACGACAACAACAAAGCGCTTTTGTCTGTTGAAAACCATAAACTCCTGGCTTGGGTTCAATGGATCCACTGTTATATTAAAAAAATGCATGGATATCATCCCCTCTACTTGAGACATTCAAAAGGGTAACCACCTTTTCAGAAATGGTAATCACTGGGTTTTGTGTGATACTTTCAGCACACACAGTTAAAAAAGACAAAACACTTGCTGCTTGCATGGATTGTCAATGACTTTCAGTCCCCTACAATTTTGTAGGTTTACAAGTTTTGTTGGAGGTATTTATATAAAATAAAAACAAATAAACTAAACAAAACTGTTGCCAATGCACACTTTTATTTTGAGGAATTTAAGCTAGAACAAGCATGCTAGCAGGGAACACCGTAATTATGCCTGACAGACTGAGGACTGGTGGTTCTCTGGTGCATGCTCCATAAATAATCTGTTTTCATATAGGTATCACAGAACAATCTTCAGGAGGGATGTGAACACAGGCATTGTTAAGCGTCTCACACACTAACTTTAAATAATCCTAGGCATGAGGATATTTGGAAACAAAAGTCAAGATACAAGTACTACTTTGCATTCATTCACACTACTTACTTGTTACAACACCTCTCTTTTCTTACCATTTCAAAATAGAGCCTTTGTTAATAGAAACAGATGAAAGATCTGCCGATGTAAGCAGATGACTAAAGCTTTTGCCCCCAAAGGAACTCCAGTGTCTACTACAAACCCAGCTCCCGAAAATACACGTTAGATACCCAAATAAACCTCCAAGAACTGCACAGAAGCACCATCAAGTCAAGGGCCACTAATGCCACTGTTCTGTCTCCTCAGCCGTACGATGAAATTCTAAAGGAGCAAGCATCTCATCACTAACTGAACTGGGCCCTTGAGCAATCCACAGAAAATACACAATAGGAAATACATCACCACAGTTTCTAACGGCACTATTGCCTTACTTACCCTGAACAGCTAAACCAGCCAGATGTATTGCTTGTTCCAGTGTGCAAGGAATGTTGCCCTCCAAGATATCCTTCTTTAATTGCAAATAATACTGATACCTACATGGGAAAAAAGAAAAAGCTAACATGACCTTTTTAATCTAAAGAGAGTGCAGATGAATATGCCTGCATCTCCTACTCCTCCTGCACTACACAACTGGGGGATAGATTTCCTCATCATTCCAACTCACTTTTTCAAGATCTTTGTCAACTTCTCCCTTAACTTCCACATATCACTGCAGAATCAAATACTGCTACCCCAAAATGCAAGGAATTCACATGATTTCTACCTACTAACACACCCTCAGAGTTTTATTTTTGCTTTACCTCTTCCTTCCTTAATATTGTTTTTGCCTTCCTTTTACAATGTATAGCACACTGCTGCTGTACCGCTGCAGGCTCTCCCAACAGAGCCGACACTGCACATCCCTTCCCCTCCATCACAAAAGTCACTTTCATTCCTGCCGTGCAACTTCCAAACAGAGTACTTTCTCACTTCACAGCATCATTTCTTTTCCCTTAATTGGACCTTTACCCCAGGTCATCTCTTCTTGTACATGCAACCACTGCTAACTGTGCCAAGGGTCCACAGTCAGACACTAATTCTTTGACATTTTCTGAGCCTTTCAGCCGTTCATGGAACACTTTATCTGGCGACCAAAGCACTTCAAAACTTAGAAATGCCATTATAGCTACACAGACTTTGCCCAGAAGGACAGTTATCTTCAATATACGTAGTTTTTAAAGCCTGTTCCCGTTCTCATATCGTACATTAACTCTTGGGAAGGAAAGCTTTGTGAACATGGGAGCTTGTGCTACAATTCACTCAGTGAATAGCAAAGTCAAGCAAACTCTGTTTCATCAGACTAAACGACAGCTCTTCCCTTATTACTTAACAGCCTATAAAATCCAGTGACCTTTTATAAATACTGTTTAGACTCCTCGGCATCCTGCTCCAAAAGGACATTATGTCATATGACAGCACCTCACATCCTTATGGAATACACACCACAACAGCCAGGACTAAACCCAAGCTTAAAAAAAAATGTAAAAGAAAGGGGAAAACCACCACTTATCAACACATTTGGGGAAATAAATCTTGCCAGCAACAAAACATAAGCTCCTCCCATAGAACTGTTATTAAAAGCAAATACATAAAGAATCTCAACACTGCCTTGTGATTGTACAAACACTGTCTCTTTTGTCTATGACATTCCTGTTTCCTGGTATAAATTGAACAAGTTATTTGCTTAAACACATCAATCTCATTTACATAGAAAGCTATTTACATTTCTTAAACTATTACAGACTCTAAAGTACATCAAAACCAAACAACATCCTCTAGGACTTGAGTATAAGGCTGGCACGGAAATTCCTACTTTCTACAGGGCAGCAGACTGCAAAGTTGTTGTTAAACTCCACCATAAAAAACATATCCTCCATAAACAGCAGAGAAGAATGAGCAAGGTTTTTCAGACAATATACTATTCAGTGCAACACCAGGATATTTGTCTTGCTCTAATGCAACCTAGTACACCAACAAGCACGGAATCTGAACAAAAGAGTTATTAAAAGAAAAAACCACAACCCTGGAATGAATTTTTAAGCCAGTAAATTTGCTGAGAAAAAGCCAAAACCAGCAGAGCTCTCAGTAAAAAAATAATCTTACAGAAATTCCACAGAAAACAAAAACCAAAGCTGCCAGGCATTAAGCAACACGTTCCAACACCAGTGTCTGCACCAAAAGCTCATCTCCCTGAGAAGCTTTCACGCCTGGTAAGGTATTTCAGCACCAGAACATACAAAAAGAGTTTCATGGAACCACAGAATAAATTAAGCTGGAAAAGATCTCTAAGTGCTGGTGCTTATGGAGATGGTTTAGTGATGACCTGGCAGTGCTGGGTTGAAGGCTGGGCGTGCAGATGTTACAGATGTCTTCCAAAGATATTCTGAGTCTGTGATCACCTGGTTTGACTCCCCACTCAAAGCAGGGCCAGCTTGAAGCTACCCGTTTACACGGGTTAATTAATGCACCACGTACTTGTGAAATCAAAAAGATAGGTTTGCAGTCCAGTTACTGGTTTTGTACTAATTTGCCTGTTAAAAAGAATAATGAAATTAGAACTATACACATTAAGACACTAGAAGCCAATGCGTAGGGCCATTTGAAATTAGTGATGACCTATAGGCACAGTATCACCTTTTCCTCATGATCAGAACCATTATGGGATGCTCCCCAGATTCACAGAAGAAATGGATATATGAAATCACAGCTAATATGCATTGTCACTGCCCAGTGATATAGCAAATTACCACAAGCTGGAGCTTATCCTGCAGGTTATCAATGTGTTGTACAGAAAGCACAGGAAGCAAAACAGAGGAAAGCACAGCTCAATAAGAAGTGTAGGATGGACACATCTGAATGCAACATGGGCATCTTCAAAACTCACAGAAGAGAGGCAAAGACAAGGGGAATAAAACAATGAAAAGTCTGGCCATAGCAATATGCCCATTACCAGGTATGAACAGACTCCTACCACCACTGAGAAGTTAGTTGTTTGCTTAGTTTATCACCTATTTTAAGTATTTGGAAGGGAAACACATACATGGAATATAAATTCTGCCTAAAGCAATAATTTCCATTTCTATAAAGAAAAAAAACGGGAAACCAGGTAATTTTAAAATAAACCACCTATTTCAGAACGCTGACAACATTATAGACACCTGTGTGAAGTTTACCTGGTAATCTCCTGCTGAAGCTGAGAAACAGTAGGCACATAGAACACTACTCCAAAATACACAGTTGGCTCCAGGGCATACTTGTCCAGCTGCTTCTTCAGAGGTTTGTCCAGATCGACCCATCTGCGCTGGTTCTGCTTGTTATAGTACCACAGGCTGAAATACGTAATCTAGAAAAGAGGTGTTACAGAGATGAACATCTCGTGGAGAT
>VZRI01005077.1:489484-506410 GCA_013397515.1 Upupa epops | reverse complement strand
AAGTGCTGAGTGGCATGAGCTAGATGTCATGATGTTTGGGGTTACTTGGTTGGTTTTAGGTTGGACTGGATGATCTTGAAGGTCTTTTCCAGCCTCATCATTACTGTGAGACTGCTCTGACAAGCTGACCGCAGCATTAGCAGGTATTCTCCATCCCAAACCTCAAGGGCAACACTGAGGTCAATGTTCTACATCCGTGCAGATCATTAAGTACTTTGGGGAACAAAAGTCAAGGTGCATCATTTAATTAATAAACCCATGTAATACATTGAAACATTCTTCTCTCAGAAATTAGCAAAACGTGGGAAACGAGAGCCAATTTCAAGGCACAGCACTCCCTTGACGCTGCATTCTGGCAAAACGTACTTGAGTGCCCCTCTCTAAATTAGCATTAACGCAGTTTCACATGATTCCTAGTGGGTTTTGGCAGAGTTATTTTCTCCTCAATGATAAAAAAAATCCTCTAAATTAAAATGACTGCAACTATGTAATTGCAGAATCATGAGTCTGATTAAAAAAACCCAACTTTAGGATGAAGTCTGTCCATTTAACCTTAATTAAGATTCCTTCTGCAAACACTAAAACACCTCTGGATCCTATTTGACAAAAAGCAGGCTGCAACACAAAAATTACAATCAGTTAGAACTGTTCCCAGAAGGAAAAGAAGTACTTTTTCAGTGGAGTAGAATGTATCTGGGAAAATGGCAGCCTGCTGATGTATACAGAACAGTCTCATGGTTGGGAGAGCTTTAAATCTACCACAGAGAAACAGCCTGTATCCCCACATCAGAAACGGGGATCTTTTGTAAAGTAAATCCTACAAGCAAACATTTTCACAGGTGAGCACTGCGTGCTCTTCACTGCTCACGGCTGAAAACCCAGACTCTCACTCAAGAAGTCATAAATACTTTCAGCTTCAAGAGGACAAAGGAATGCGGATCTGAATACAAATACTCTATAAACAATTCTGTTTGCTAAATTTCTCAGTCCAGGTGCAGCAGGTAGCCAAAAATTCTTTAAGCAACTGCTTAAATACCTTTCACCTCCAGCCTGGGTACATTTCAATCTCACAGCACAGGTGTGTAACAGTAAGCAGAGAAAGAGCATAAAGTCCCTGACGTAAGATACTCCTAGTTCTGCAGACATTCTAAGATCTGGACTGAACGTGTAGCCTATTTTTAGGGTATGGTGTTCACTTAGACTTGTCTACTTCTTTCAAAAGCCAACCACCTTTTTTTGCCTACACACAGAACCAAGAAGTCCTGGCACAAGGGGTTAAGACAAATGTTTCTGCATTTTAAATTACTCTCTGGAATCCGGTATATCTTTTAGCAAGGCTTTCCTGACACATGATCATCCTGTGCAAACACCTCAAATTTGGACTTGGAAAACTAAAATAAAAGCCAGTCAAAACACTGGCCTGTCTTGTGACTGCTGTACAAACCTTTTGCTTAATTTCAAGGGCAGAATTTGATCCTGTGAATGTTCAGAGGAGCCTATGCACCCTAAGAATACTTGCAGCGATTAAAATAGAATCCATTTTTATTCATCGCTAAAACATTTTATTATTAGCAGCTCAGGACAACATCCAATGCTAAAAAGAATGTCATGACATAACTCTTCAAATATTTTAAGCTGTTAAGATTAACACTACTTTGAGGTTCATTTATTTTAGTGACTTATTCATGACCCAACCATTTTGAAGGAAATAAAATAGGAATTAAACAAGCATATAACTTCTGCACAGTCACTTCCTATCTGGCTGCTTTCTGTCGCTGCAGACAGGAATAGGAAGGGCTTTTGCATAGAATTTCAGGACTTAGCCAGAACACCAAAGCAGCAAAAAGCTCGAGACAGTAATACAGCTCACAAGTTGGTGGCGGTGGAGGTGTGACTTCATCTATGAAGTCAACCAGAGCTCTCAAGGTAAGCTGAGGAGGTTTGCCAGGTTAGAGTGCCACGAAGCTCCGCTGCTGTGGGTCACTGTACAATGGCTTTTGGTACGATGTATGATGACAGTCCGAGCAGTGGGACTGAGCAGTCTTAAGAACAGACTAACACAAAATCTTACTTCAATGGCCTAAGAACATGGTATAGAGAAGACAAAAGACATCATCTTCTTGCAAGGGCTCACTGCAAGCGTGAAAAGCACTGGCCACAAGCTGTGACATGGGAAAATCCAATCAGAGCAGGAAAAAAATGTCACAGGACTCACAAGACAGTGTAACAACCGCAAGGCAAGACAACGATTTCACAAGGCAGTGGACCAGATAGCCTGACAAGTGTCAAATCTTTATCCTTGGAGGCACTCAGACTCATCCAGGCAATCCCTGAGGCACCTTTCTCATCAGTTCCACATCTGTCAAGCGCTCTTTGCTGTTCCTCATCGGTTTTGTAATTAGTAATGGAATCAATGAGATAGCCCTTCTTCCCTGTACCAGCTGTCTGTACCTGCTAGCTACAACTAACCGCTGCATTCCATTTTATTTTCCCTAACACACATCAGCCTCATTCCTAATACAATTCTACGTGGGCTCTAATCTAAACATCATCTGTATATGTCAGTGATTGTAATTAGCAGTATAAAAAGAAGTCTTCACACCGAATCTCAGGATGAAGTTTGGTTACAGTTTACTCTCATTAGAAATAAAAATGACTACTATATATGCTAGATATCAAATGTGTATCTTTGCACTTAACAGCACCTATTATGATCCCCAAACTCGACTGTGCCTTCTGTTTTATGGCATTGTAACAGAAACAAACAGTTCTGCTCTCTAGGACTTGGAAGCAGGACTTTTACTGCCATCTTTAAAAGCAGTAAGTAAATAAAATAGAAAGAGGAAAAAAATATTTCCTATGAAACCTCTCATTAGAGTTAAAAAAAAAAAAACCCAACTGCTTTTTTTAGAGGACAAAGGAGAAAGAAACAACCACATTTCCCTGAGGCATGGCAATGGACTAGTTTTACTTCAAACTTAAGTATTTAACTATCTCCTCGTTAGCTTCCATGATAAACCCTACAGAGGATCTCACAGGTTACAGATAGACTGGAAAACAGAAGTGTTTTATAATTCTGAATAGAGTACATTCTAATTAATGCTCCTGTTACCTGCCTCAAGGGCACAGTGATTTAAGGAATCACCATCATAAGGTGTGAGGCAAGGAATTAAAAAAAGACAAAAATAATGGTGTTTACAGAAGAATACAATCAATTTTAAGGCTTTTCTTCTTTCACACTGATGACATCTTCTCATAGAATCATTAGGAATTGGAAGGGACCTTGAAAGATCATCTAGTCCAATCCCTCTGCCACAGCAGGATCATCTAGACCAAGTCACACAGGAACAGATCCAGGCAGGTCTTGAACATCTCCAGAGAAGGAGACTCCACAACCCCCCTGTTCCTATGCTTCATTACCCTCACTGTGAAGAAGTTTCTTCTGATATTTATATGGAATCTCCTCTGTTCCAGCTTGCACCCAGTGCCCCTTGTCCTGTCACCAGATGACCTTGAGAAGAGCCTGGCTCCATATTCCTGACACCCACCCTTCACATATATTTATAGACAGTAATGAGGTCACCCCTCAGCCTCTTCTTCTCCAAGCTAAAGAGACCCAGCTCCCTCAGCCTTTCCTCATAAGGGAGGTGTTCTACTTCCTTCATCATCTTTGTTGCTCTACACTGAACTCCCTCCAGTAGCATTGTCTCCTTCTTGAACTGAGGGATTAGGGAGTAATTCTACCTTTGCTATATGTTTGTCTATAGCAAAATTTCCTTGCTGAATTAAGTGCTCAGCACACAAGCCCCACTTTACTATGCACTGGGACACAAAACAGCTCCTGCCATCAGGGTATGAGTTTGAATAAACTGCGTGAGGAGAACTTGGTCATCATCTTGTACTGTGCACAACTGGCAGGACTAGCCAATGGATACGGTCCAAGACTTCCTGTAAGTGGTGGAGAAAAAACCCAAACCTGTAAGTCTTGCCCTGCAGCAGCCACCAAATGAAAGCTGCTCCCCCACACACTGCCACAACCGGTTCTCAATCACAGAGAAAGGAGGTCTGCTGCTTTGTAAAAACACCTCTCTTTTACCCAACCTGGACAGATCCTTTGTTCAGTGATCTTTTGCTTATACTATTTTTGGGGTTCTATACCAACAGGATCTTCAGCTGTAGCCGTAGGAGGGAGAACTTAGAAGGGAGCTATATGAATACAGAGAGGAGTCGGCCTGAACTTTCACTGCTTTCAAAATGGAACCTTTTTTCCACACACAGTTATTTTCTTCCAACTATTCCAACACTAGTTTCACAAATACTATTTAAACAAAGTGACTGCCAACTATGGCTTAAAGCAAAGAAGCAGGGATAAGAAATAGAGAAGCAAAATAAGTACTCTGCAAGGTAAGCTAACATATTCTAAATTATTCATAGTAGAACACTACATAAATCACAGAACTCTGTGCTTTACACCTTTCAAATAACTTGAATTAATGGGTTTATAACAGGTAAGGCAGATTCTACTCATCAGTACATTAGACAAAGGCAAACTGGCTCACTCACAAGTCAATGAACATCATCTTCATAGTGCATACAAGCCATTATATCCAAAAAATGCTATATCCTCCTGCAGAAACTGGACAGTTATCAACATGATCAAGAAAGGTAGAAATACACTTTCTAAGTAAAAAAACTATAAAATTGAAAAACATAAAAACTCTGTTTTTCTGAGCACTGCCCAAGCAGCAGAGAAGCATGGACTCACACAGCTGCTTTTGCCTCATAGCCCACACAGCAGTGGCATTAAAAAGAGTATCATGTTCCCATTCATGAGAGGCTCACATTGTGATTGCTTTACAACAGGGAAAAACAGAACTTCAAAGCAGTCTAAATATACTAAACAACAAACTAATGGCCTCGCTTCAGAACAAAACCTGTCAAAATCAGTGTAAAACTGAAGTTTCTTAGACACAAGGCCAGTGGAAAGGTGCAATTATATCATACTTTTTATATTCAAATTCTGAACTAGCTTTATAGAAAAGCTGAAGAAATCAGGGCTTTCTAACTTCCTCTACTGCTTTCAGGGGAAAATTTCAATTTTGAGTACAAATTAGTTCAAATCCTGTATCTGAATGTAGGGGGGTTTTTTCCTTCAGCAAACTGCACCGAGGCAATTACTGATTTTTGGCTGACTGCTCTGTCCTTCAATTAATCTGGATCCCTAAATTACAATTACAGCACACTCATAGTTATGTCTGAGGTGGAGTTTGGATTGTTTTGCATTAAATAGCACCCTTTAAAGTAATTACACATAAAATGTTTAGACATTATACGCCTTCCTCCATGACACTTCTTTATAAATTCTATGTAAAATAGACTTTGGAGAGCAGTTCAGCCTTAAGCACTGCTACCCCGCATACTTCCCCAAGCATTAGGCAAAATGTGGTCAGTGACTTCACTAAAAAGCTTAAATATAATGATGTTAGTGACCTCTCTGTCATGATGTAGCCCAGCTTGTATTCACCAGTTAGTATGTTCACTGATATATAGACACACACACAAGTATTTACGATTGCATGGGGTCTTATTTTAAAGCCATTCCACATGGAACTGCAGTACTGTTTGGTGTGTTTTCTAAACCAGAGAATTCAGAATTACATTTTCTAGGAGGGTTCAAGCATTTCTAAAGTGCTCCATCAGAACTTGGAAGTTATTCAGATCTGGATAACCTTGAATTCTGCTTTCCTATTCATACCCCAAACAAACACAGGAACTTGCAGAGGCACAACACATGCTCTCCACAGAAGCTTCCTACCAGTAGTTCTTGTACTTGGGCCCAAATCTGAATAAATACATGCAGCTAAATCAGATGTCACTTGTGCACAGCAGCAAAATTTCCCCCTTCATCTAGTTTAAGAGAGTCACAAGAAAAACAGAAATAAACCAAGAGCCAGCAAGACAGGTAGGTCAGTTGAAACATCTCCTGCCAAATATCTTGCAGATATCTAACCATATTAACATTTAAAATACCAATTCCCTATTTTCAAGTATTTAATTTGCACACTCCTGCCCTAGAAGCAAGAGGAGCAGCACTGCACATACTTTTTTAGGGTACTCTAAGCTCTCAGCACATTTGCAAAACTCGTAATTCCAGAAGTTTTCTGTAACAAACACAGCTTTTAGCATAAATCAGTTTTGGCTGTAAGGACAGGTTGTGCTGCAGTGTTCCCTGTTCCCTTTAACTTCTTTCCTCAGCTCCTCGGTTTAAGAATACTGGATTCATACCCGTTGCTTATGAGTCACATTCTGGGAATACCAGATGTTCGGATTAGTTTACTGTGCTCATTTCACTTTTCTGTAAAGTCTGCCATTCTGTACAAAAATAAAACGGTCGACATACTTAAAACTCCCTGAATCCCAGCTATGAGTCTATAGTACCATACAACTCGGAAAATGAGGAGCACTGACTGGGAAACGAAAACCAGTGCTTAGCCACACAGACCCTAATCTTAAGGCATTTACATAAAGATCTGTCAAAACACATACCTTACAACACGGCACAGCATTAAAAATAAGACGTTAAATCCACTGTCCAAATTCAGTAAGTACAGAGAGAGCAAGGTACTATCGTTGCTATTCGGTGGGTAAACAGGTAGAGATTCCCCTCACAACAAACTTCCTGCAATAAACTGTTGCAGGTGCGTGGGAACTCCATTGCTTGTTTACAATGATCCAAACCGATGCCTGTGTTCCTAATGGCATTATCAGAATTGAAGTTCACAGTCATCCTTTCATCCTCATGTGTTTGTAATCACTAAATTCCCTCTCATGCTTTAGGGGTGCTTAAATAATTAACGATACACATCTTCTTATTAAAAGTATTTTACAGTATCAAGGGTTTTGGTTTTGCAGATTTGAGCAAAGTGCTGAGCAAATTCTTTTCTTTCTGAAAACTTAACTACTGAGCAAGCAGTCAGGAATGATCCAGTATCTGCCTGGCAAATCTGACTGTTTAAAGGCAGAACTGCATTTTTTGAATGCAAGCCATGCAAAGTAATTTATAGCCCTATTTTCCATTCCCTTTTATTGCTACACATTTTCCTGCCAAAATAATCCATGTAAGAATGTATGAGTGTGAAGGAATCTGCTCAGGAGTTCAGTAGTGTACTGTGAACTCCCTTGGTCTGGTATGTCTCTCAATTGAGGGAATTGCCTTTTTAAAAAAAACCAGATTGTTAGGTGTAGCTCTAAAGAAAGAGAATGAATAATAGATGAAAAAACCTGCATATCCAGTGCTCCACCACGAGTTCAATCCAAGCAAGCAGTCACTGTTCAGGAAGACAAAGCCTATGCATTTTGCAAACCAAATGTAGTGAAAATTGTTTACCTGCTGTTGATTCAGCAGTGATACGGGACAGTGGACAGATAAAGGTGACAAATACATTCACACAGCGTGTTCTAAATATATGGCACTGTGCCAGGTTAGGAAAGGGGGGAAAATCCCTAAAAAAAAAAACCAAAAGGAAAGGCAGCCAGGTCTCAAGGGGTCTCAGATAGAACCCATCAGGCAACAGAAAACAGCTGCTGCAAACAAAAGCTGTTTACTGAAACTTCATCTAAGCTCAAAAAGCAGAAAAAAAAGACAAACCAAAGCCCAAATAGCTGATGCACTCAAACCAGACACTGTCGTTCTGAGAAAAGAAATGGGTAAAGCATGCTGCAGCAGTCTTTGGCTTCAGGTCAGGTCTCCTCAGGGGAAAGAGACACACAGAGAGCACAGTACAGCAGCATCAGGGGAGAGCCACCCCAGGGCACTCCAAACCCCAGTTGCCCAACGTTCTGCCAAAGGTTTGAGAGTTACAAATCTTCAGCTTGTCTTGCGCAAACAGCTCTGCCAAGCTGGAAGATCAATACTGCCGCTAACTCAAAGCAGGCCCAGAGGCTTTCCCAGCGCTAAGCGCTGACGAGGCTTCTCTTCCTGCGGCCTGCAAGTCGGGATGGCGGCAGCCGCATGGCCCGGCTACGTGGCGAGCACACAATGGCAGCCAACCAGCAGGGGCCTCCCTCCCCCTTCAGGGCCTCGGACTTTCAACTGTTTTCCCTCTTTAAAGCTAGCTCACCAATCCCAGCGGCTCCAGGCTTGTGATGGTCCAAAGTAACCGCTCTGCTCGCCACGGGCAAGAACCAAGCCTGGTGGTTCCTCTCTGCACCCGCCCGCTTCGGCGTGCAGACAGGGGGGCAAACACCTTCCCTCAGCGTGGCCAGAGCCGGAGACGGAGCCGGCCGGAGTGACCAGGAGGTGCTGTCGCCCTCTCTTCCTGCTACCAGACCTCAGCCCCAGTGAGCGGCTGGGGAGAGGGGGCCGCGGGCAATCCCCCACCGCAGCCGGGCCCGGCTGGATGGCCGCCCCGTAGGGCCCCGGCGTGCGGGAAGAGCAGGTGCGATCTGAAGAGAGAGCAGTGTCTTATTAGGGTGCGGGGCAAAAAGGAACGGCCCTGCACTTCCTCCACACCTATTACAACCCCCTCAAAGTCACCCCCACCTCGAAAGCAAACCTGCAGTCGATAACCCAAAGCCTTCTCTTTCAGCTGTGGGTGTCTCCTCATCCTTTGCTCGCCCTCACGGGCCATTAACTTGTGAGTGGGCCCTAACTTCTCTTGAGGGGCAAAGGAGTCAGCCACCTTGGGGGGGTGAGAGGGTTGGGGTGGTGAGGAATTCATACGGTTCACTACAAATAACATCTGCTTGAAAATCAGCAAGAAAGTATGCTGTGATGGAAAACAACCACAGTAAATGAACAAAGAATAATGGATGCACGTCTACGTCATGTGTTTATTATTGCCCCAACAGGGAAAGGAAGAACTCTCTGAACGACTGACTACATAAAGCATTTCCTACTAAGCAACCCTTCAGTAATGCATGTTGTGTGCAGTAGTCAGCGTTCGAAGGAGTAAGAGCTAAATGTATTTGTTCAATATTCGAGCAAAACTATAAGCAGTGCCAGCATTGCTTAACAAGGAACATTTTAAAAAGTTATGTGTTAGACAATCATTATTTTCACACTTACTCTTATTTTGGTTACTTATGTCCAGGGTTTTTCATCCTCTATTTGAATCACACATTCAGAACGCTCTTATGTGGCAGACCACGTCACAAAGCCAGAGGATCTTTTTCAGAATGCTAGCAAGACTAAACTTTCATTATCTCCCTTGCCTGCTTCTGAAAAGTGCAGTTTAGCAACAACAAAATGAACTATACTTCTGGGATTCAAGTGGGGAATGTCAGCTGACACAGGACTGAAAGCATTCAGCTGCTGCACTCACGTCATGTCCCGCACAATCCTAAAGCAATGACATTGGTTCTTACGCAGAGGATCTGTGTAGACTCCTATAAACAATGGTAGCTCAGCATTACAGAAGTCATTAATACAGGAGATGTATGAATAACCACTCAGTGTCTGGGAGAAGGGTTGCAAAATGATCCTTCAAAAATCAAGAATTTATGGGTAGAAGGCAGATTAGGCTGACAGATAGCGATTCAACTAGTGGGAACCATGTTTCCTCGTGAGGCAGCACTTGATGTTACCATATCCCTGCTGCAAGACAGGATCTGCAAACACCTTTGTGGTATTTGAACAAGCAATACAAACAGCTGGTCACTGCTACTATCAAACACTTTTTGTGTTTTAGGTTCTTTTTACAGCACCGATCCATCAGGCAAAACATGCACACACACAACGAACACTCACATATCCTTAGATAAAAGCTGTCTCAAGTCCTGCAGTAAATTCTTAACCACATTGCTCAGGCAGAGGGCTTTTTTATTACTTTGAGGGGGTTTTCAGAACAACATTTTCAGCGTTGTCAGGTTTAAAATAAACAGTTGCTTTGTTTATTGGTCTGAGCTTCTATTCACTGCCACTTCTCACATGTCCTCCCCTTGGGCATCTCCTGGTTCTGTAACATTAAGTATTATGACTGGCTAGCTGTTCCAGTAAGTAAACCGATTACCCTATATGGTAAAGATTCACCACGCGGATCATCTAGCACCACAGACAAAACTCATGCCTTTGCCTGGCAGTTCACTCACCTCCCGGAGCTCAAGCCTTTGAGCCACTGCTTCCAGACTCTCCTGGCCTGTGCTTTCCACGGACAGTGTGAACTCCACAAACTCATTGTTGAGCAGCTGGATACGAGCCACCAAGCAGCTCTTGCTGGACACGGTATAGCGTCGAGTTCGTTTCAATTTTAAGCCGAAAGGTAGAGGCATCTTCGCTTTTGCACACGGATTGTTATTGCTAAAACGCTGCTACCTGGAGAGGGCACAGGTAATTGTCTCCTCTCACGTGGTAAGGAGCTGTACAGTCTCCAGGGATCAGCCACCAGCAGCAGTATCCATTAAAGACAAGCAAGTTTTCCACAAGTAGAAGGGGCATCCACTGGATTCCTAGTATGGAACAAAAGAGAGAAAGAATAAATAGGAGAAAGGGGAATGGTAACATGGGGAAATAACATGCACATTTCCTCAAAATCTAAATAATCAGTCAGTTTTTCCAAACTGCAGAGCTCTCACACGTTCAAATAACAAAATAAGCACTGCAGTTACTGGTTTTTCCACGGGCAAGCAGGGTTTTGTTTTTAAGCGCACAAGTAAATAATGAGTCTCTTAATCAAATGTTCTTGCAGGATCTGTATTTGGAATCAGAATTTACATGAAACACCTCTGCAATGTCTAAGGTATTTCTAACTCTGAACAAAGACTTTTCTTTAGGGGAAAACCCAGCAATTGTCTGGTTTCCCAGAGCAGCGTGCAGCCTCAACTGCTCTCAGTCAGATTAAACACAAACCTGAGTCCCGTTAACGATTAAGGAAAAGAAAGGCAGGAACAGAAGCATTAAAACTCACACCTCAGCCACTTCCTACCACATAATTAACATCCAATTCCTCTAATTTACCCTGAAGTACAGCTAGCTTGTAACATGGTCTCTCACTAAACTGCTACACGATATTCCAGGTTACTCTTCACCTCCCCAAGAGGTAAGCCAAGTTTCAGAACCCTTTGTTTTCTATTTGGACCTTGAAAAACACTCTCATTCCCAGTCTGAAGGCAGCCAAGCCCTCCCCCACCATTAGCAAACATCTTCACACCTCCTCTCCTATCACCTCTATAACACACAGGCCTCATCTTCCTCCTTCAGGTGTTTTGGTACCACATGCACCCCAGACTCAGAGGCAGTAGCCCAGAGACAGCCACACTCCTTGCCCTTGATGCCAGCATCCCCCCTTGCCTCCACTGCTCCACCACCCCGAGAGGAAAAGGAAAACAACCACCTACATTTTCTTCCAAGCTGGTATGTCTTAGTAGCACACTGTACAGAGTATACTTTGATTTCTGGAGACTCTTTGAGTTATCAGACAGGAGTAACATGAGGTTATCCATTTACTTGTGAAGCAGGAGAAGTCTTGCTAGGGCACCTGTTTTTAAACTCAATGCTATAGCTATGAACAAATAGCCACGTGCTCCTTGTATGGTTATTCACATACCTGGAAATGTAATGCTATTTCACACAACTACAAGCTCCATTGTGAAAAGCACAGCAAAGACAAGAGGGAGGCAGAAAACAAAGGGCTAAAACTGGGAGAAAGAGGAGGCGGTGGGGCATTTTTCCTCAATGACAGCGTTGCAATCCTACTCTAGAGAACGATCTAAGCATCTTCCGTGGCCATTAGTTTTAATAATCTGGTAGCAGTTATACCAAACCACACAACCCCCCACCCTCAACAGATACCACCTACAATCCTAACTGAATCACAAAAAACGAGAGGACAAACACTCATTTATTTTTGGTTGTGGCTGCAGAATAAAGAGCAACTAAAAGCAAGTTTCTCTAAAAAAATTGTAGGGGTATGTGGGGACTCCTCACTTTATCATTCGCTCTGTACTGTGATCCTCCAAATCCTGCCCCCACAAAGAATCGCACAGGGAATTCTCTATGGACAGAAGCCTTTAGTTTCCTGCCCACTGCCTGCAGAATCTTGCACTGGGTTTATTCCTGGCAGGGTATCTTCTGGGTGTCCATCCCCAGGTTTCCAACATATTCTCTGCAGCTATGCTCTTCTCCAGTGCAATGGCAAAAGAGAAAAGAACTCGCTTGGATCTGTTTGAGAGCTCCGGTCAGAAGCGCAGCGCTGGTTTTGTGCAGTACTTTGAATATGAAAAGCTATCAACCTTCTGTGCTCCCATCAGGCGCCTAGACAAGTATCATAAGGGTATGAGGAAAAAAAGTCACTAGCCAGAGGCTGACTGGCAGGTGAAATTCCTGAACCTCCTCATGCTGCAAGAATCAATCTCAGAGTTTCGGCTGCTTTGCTGTGCACATGAGGGAGCAGAGGAAGCACAGGAAGGGAGTTCAGAGCAGAACCTTCAGATTGTGCCAGGAGTGCTCTTCGTGCTATGATCTGTTGTTTGCATTTATTGCCCCACTGAGTGTTTACTCTCAATGATTTAAGTTTAACCCAGTAGAAGTAACCATTATCTCTGAAACCATTCATAATGCAGAAAGCTTAAGTAACTAACATCCAGCCTGTGTCACAGCTAAAAAACACTCAGTACTTCCTGACATACAACAGATACTGTAGAATAAAGGCCAGTTTGATAACTAACATGGAGGTATCGCTCAGTATGCTCCCCTGCTAGCTATGTGCACTTCTTGCAGATGCAGCTGCTCCGTTTCCATCAGCAGCTGTACCTTCTGCAATGCTAAGCGCGTTCCTATTCACCTTTAAATTCAGACACATCTGCCTCCTCATAAAGCTACTTTAGCAGAAGGATCTAAAAGCCCTCCAGGAGTTCCAAATCGAGCTGACAACCTCTACAGTAACAATTCTTTATTTAGTAAGCCTGGAATTTGCAGGCAACAGCTAAGAACTTTACTTGCCAAAAGTTTGTGATTTTCTATTTCAACACAAAGACCAAGTTTTGAAAACGTCATATTAGAATTTCAGTGTCGCAGCTCCCGAGCACTGTGGTGTCTTGCCCCTTTGCCGACACCCCTTACTTGTCCCTCAACAAGGATTTTACTTTACAAAGATTTTGTGAACAGCCTGCTTGAGGGACATCACGCGAAATAAAGCTGCAGCGTGTGACAGCGGAGAAGGGTTCCTACTCTTTCAGTGGCTGGAAACACATCGTATTCATGTCAGAAATACTCCCAGAGAGAAAAGAATCAGAATACTACACTTTCCTTGTTCTACCCGTTAATCTTTGACAGGATTCTTGGTCTGAAAGAGCAACAGCAGGCAAACTCCCCAAACCTCCCCCAGCTCCAGAGAGGAAAGTCCTTTTTTTTCATAAACATAAATGCTTGAAACTCCTCAGCCTTACGTTACACAGCAGAGAAGACCCCCCACTTTCTTTTACTGTTCCTGCTGGTTTCCCCTTACCTTGCGCAGTGATCCGAAGACACCAAGTCTCCTTTCACAGATGCGTCGCCGAAAACCCCCTGGAGAGCTCCCAAACGTGTTCTTGTGGGGCCATATCATCTGTATTCCTTGGGCACCAACTTACTGTGCTGCTCTCGCCAAAAACAGCTGCTCTCTTGGTGAACACCCCTTCTCCTCAGCTCACTCATAGTGAAAACATCCCTCACTTCCTGTTCCACAAAACTTACTCTGGATACCATTCCACTGGTGAGGAGCTGGGGGTGGCAGGAAATATCGCAAGCGAACACACGTGTGCCAGCAGCGCTCTGGGCAGCCCCCTCATGTGTCGTGGCACCGCAGAAGCACTGACCATGTCCTCAGGAATATGCTTGAGTGGCCCGTCCCTGGGTGCCTCCGTGTGTGTGCATTTAATTTCTTGTGCTGGAGGCGTTCCCCTTGCCTGTCCATGCGGAAGGACTTGCTGAAAGCATTACAGCAAAGGCCCGTATGCTCACAGCCCATTACCTCACAGAGTTGGAATGCTTGGCAGGGAGAATGTCAGCAATGAACAGCTGCTCCTCTGGCTGCAGGGCCATTACAGAAATAGGGGTTACACCGAATAGCAGGCAATCCTCGCTTTTAAAAATCATATGATCGTTTATTTTAAGCCTTTCCAATTAAGGCAAATCTCTCCTCAAGAAGTATGTTGCTCTTATTTCCACGCAGCTTGGAAATATTTCCGAGGTTGGATCCATATGTGCTGTTCCAAAGAGGCTGTGCACATACATCTGTGTCTGCACAAAACAAAACACAGGGGGCTGGTCCATCTCTACAAATATGTGGCGGGGTGGGGTGGGTGTTGGAAGGAGGGTGAAGTGGCTGTGGGGAATGGGCTAGGGGTTATTTATGTTGGAATTTTACGGCATTGTGTGAGCCAGGAAAAAGTTTGCACAAACTAGAAGTGGTCAGGAATGAGGAGAAAGGCAGAATGAGAGTCTGAATGCTAACTCGTGACTGTAACTTAAAGCAGGTATTCTGGTAAGGTGAAGTACACAAACATGCTGCTGTCTAAGCAGGTCCAACCTGTGGATCTGCTATGCAAACAGCTCTTTACTTAGGAGGACACTAACCTCTACTGAAATACGTAAGTAATTTTATGCAGTGTGGATTGTTTCTGAGTTATTTCTTCTAGACACAGCAGGATTTCCTCTAATCAGGGGAATATATGCCACCCCCTCCCCCCCATATGTTAGCTGTGTTTACGAGTAGACAATAAGCCAACAAAAGGACTCGCTCAGGGGAATTTAATATTGAGGAAAATAAACTAACTTTGAACTAAAGTAAGCAGATACCCTTTTCTACAGGCCGGGAAAAAAAATGACCAATACAATGTATGACAAATTCATGCCAGGAAAATCCAGGGCAACTGAAGCAACCCTTCCTATTTCTAAACAAAACAATTCACACTGGAAACAAGGTCTCCGTTCTCTTATCTGTCACATTTCCTACTCTAAACCTTGATCACACCCATTTCCTGCCTGATTCTCTGCCTAGAAGTTGCATTTACTGGATTTTCTTTCTTTCCATAGTTTCTACTTACTGCAATTTTTCTCTCTGCATTTAAATTAAAGACAACATGTAATCCTAAAAGAGGACATTGTCAGTAAGCTCCTCTGCAGCTTATGTTTTCCCTTCTTGAAGCCCATAAAACTTATTTCTGAATTACTATTTTTCATAATCCTTCTGTAATACCCGTTTGTACCCTAATTTCATGGGTTGGTGCTCTTTCTCCACTTTGCCTGTCTTATTTTTTGTCTCCTGAACTCTCAATTACCTTCTTTGTTCCAAAAATCAACTAAAAGAAATAGGATGAAATGACAAAGATGTCTATGAATACAGGATGAACGGTAATAAAGACACACCAACAAAACAGAGTGATTGCCAAAGGGCCCTGTACTGTACTTCTGCTTCTCCCCTTTAATGACTGGTCAACATCTGTGACATGTGTGGGTAGAAACATGCACACCTTTTGCCCTTCTTTAAGTACAAAGCCCTTGTTCTATACATACAGAGAATAGTTTCTACTCAGTGGAACAGAGATAAACCTGTTTTGTTCTTCCTTACATCTTCCCTTCTGGAATAGTTTTGATTTTTTTGTCCATTCTGGTCCAAACTGGGGATTGCAGCTGAGTAGATTGGCCCACAGGGGAAAGGCTAATGCAAATTTCCACCTTGTTCTTATTCTGGAAACTTGGTCCAGCATCAGCATTTTGCATTGACTAATGGTTAGACAGAAAGCTGGAAATGAGGCAAATGGCAAGTAAAATCAGTCACCCCCCAGGCAGAATCACAGAATTACTGAGACTGGAAAATACCTCTAAGGTCATCAAGCCCAGCCTGTGACCTAACATCACCACAATCACCTAGACCATGGCTCCAAGTGCCACATCCAGTCTGTCCTTAAACACCTCCAAGGATGGGGACTCCACCACCTCCCTGGGCAGTCCATTTCAATATCTGATCACTCTTTCCATGAGGAAGTGCTTCCTAACATCCAACCTAACCCCTCCCTGGTGCAGCTCCAGGCCCTGCCCTCTCATCCTGCCACTAGTTGCCTGGGAGAAGAGCCCGACCCCCACCTGTCTACAGCTTCCCTTCTGGTAGCTGGAGAGAGAGAGAGAGAAGGTCCTGGGTGTCTCCTCCAGGCTAAACAACCCTAGCTCCATCAACCTTCCTTCATCAGATTTTCCCTCTAGTCCTTCACCAGCCTCGTTGCTTTCCTCTGGACCCACTCCAGCACCTCAATCTCTTTCCTGAAGTGAGGGGCCCAGAACTGTACCCAGTACTCTAGGTGAGGCTTCATCTAATGCCTGTGCATGCACCTCAACCTACTGGAGAGTTGTTCACTTGTGGTAAAAATGCAGGTAGGATAATCCACAGACTACTAATTAAACGGGCATTTCCACAATGCTAAAACAGTAAAGATGCCACATGGAAAAAGAGTTTGATGTTTCTGCCAGCCACACAAAACAGTGACTACACAAACTGAATACTCACAGTCTATTTCACCTACCCAGTGGCATCACCTGTAAAAGAGTCATGGTCTGTGGGCTAGGAGATCTATAGGGTCACCACGCTAACCAGCTGAAGTGACGCTGGTTCATAGGTGCCAGCGATGAACCCTGTGGAGCTCAAGTACAGCTTGTTCCTCTTCCCTCTGCAGCTGGTCCTGGGTAGCTGTTAGCACGAGTAGGAACTGCAACCTTTTTAAGAGAGAAAAACAAGACAACAATATGCGTGTTTTAGAGCTGTTTGTCAGGGCGACACTGAAAACAGTATAGAAATACTCTGCTATAAATCGTATATTTAAACATTAGTTAAACGATGCTACTTTACTATAGTAATACTACATAGTAATGCGTTAGTATTAAATACTATTATAAGTAGTATATTTATACTATTTTAAATAGTATATAGTTATAATTTACTTTTATATAAATACTTC